>CM076577.1:829683213-830270713 GCA_034641835.2 Pinus albicaulis | reverse complement strand
ATATTGAAGGTGAAGTGAAAAGTGGTAGAGAATGGGAGATTGAAAGTAATCAACTTTATCACAAGGGTAGTACTCCAGATCGAAAGTGGTGAGCTTTAGTTCTCTAGATTTGGGGATTTTTTGATGACATACCAAAGGTCACATCCATACAACCATATCAAGGTCAATGTTGAGATCATTCTCATATAGATATAGGTCACTAATATATAGGGTTAATATCATCATCACTATCCATGGAAACCAAATGGTTACAAAATCTGTGATTGTGGTTGGCTCATTTATAATTATTACCCATTTACAGTAGAGCACAGAAACACTAAATATGGCTCGAGCAGAGCCTTTACAACATGAAATGGAATTGCAGCTGCTTCATCAATAACCAATGGCTCCACTTGAAAAAAAAATTCATAATCTTGGGGCTGGATATACTGCAGAGCAAACAATTATAGTTATCATTCGTGCTCCAATATATTAATATACTTTTTACATTGAACTGAAGAAAGGGAAACAAGCAAATGCTAGCCATCATACAATGCTTTGACATAAGAGTTTTGAGTGACATACTTGAAAAAAGAACTCATCCACTGATATTTATAATCATTTGAGTTATTCAAGTTAAACACAATGTCAAGAATCAAAATTCAATACCCTCTATTATCTTCATCACCCAATACAAGATTTAAATTTTTCCCAAAGAAACGCTTATTAATTTGGCAGCCATTATTTCTCCCTACTTTAAAAACCCTACATTTAAATGAAAACAAGCATTGCATTTCAACTACAAAAAATCTATTAGTGTTCAAATGTACATGTGTGCATCACTTGTGTAGGGTATTCCTTTTCCACTTTCACATTATCCAAGAATGTGTGCAGTATAGTTCATATTTTTTGTGATTTAGATTATCTTGAAAAGGAAAGGTAAATTATTTCCCATGGAAAAAGAAGGTTTTCCCTTTTTACTACTGGAAATGGTACAACAAAGTTCCATTTCTACTCGAAACTCCTATGAAACAGGAACCAAATAAAGGCCATGTCCTCAATGGACATCATTTGGCTTTGAAAATGGCCATTGCACCATGTTGTTTCTTATATTACATCACGATAGTTTCTTAGGTCATTTCTTGTTTCTTGAGATGAAAAACAACCAAGGAAATCATGAATATCCTTTCAAGAAATAAATGACCATTTCTCAATCATATCTCAACTATTTTTTTTTTTATTCAGTGGTTGCTTACTTTGAGAGAAATTTGACACTTTTATAAGGAATATAACATAAAAACACAAAATGGGAAGGAATTGATGAGGTATATTACCTTTAGGTGTTGTCAATTAAGAATTGATAATACACGATGCATGTTATGTACTACAAACTAGATTCCTTCCTGGAGTTAGGACACAGAGTATTGAATCAAAGTTGTAGTTTCTAACTTCTTGTATTGGTTCATCAATCTTTAAATTCAGACATTGCATGTCTTCATTGCTTCATGTTTGAATAATTTGCATCATATCGTACAATAGGAAATTAGGAATTATGATTATTATTACTTTATGGATATGTTAAGTTACTTTTAAGTTTGCATGGTTTAGTGTGAAATTATTCTAGTGTGCCCCTAGGCCTAGGTGAAGGAATGCCAAGGACTAAGAACCCTAGTTTTTAAATGGTATTGTTTCTTATACCCAAAAACCCCTCAACATCACTTCTTATTAGTTCTTAACAATAGTGTTGTAAACAATTTGGGAATTGATATAGAAAAATCTCGCACTTCTCAAGATAAAGTCCTAAAGCTAAAGTGTGATACCATGTGTAATTCAATAGCCCCATTGTCACCTCACCAACCTCTTTTCACTTCGGGCTAGCTCTCCTCCAACTCAAGGAGGGTTCTCCCTAGTAGATGTTAGGGATCTAATGGCCCAACCAAACCAAGTCAAGAGCCCCCTAACTCTCTATGTTTACTACTATCAATCAAAATATTGAACAATAGGGTTAGACATGCATCCTGAAGATAAAATTGCCAAGGTATTTTTGGGTAATTTCAAAGGGAAAGTCCCCAAACACATATAATCAAGGAATTATAACGTCATTTCAAACATTAAATATCAGAAAAATCGTTTAAAGGATATTGAAAGGAAAAAGGTGATGGAAGATAGAAAGTGCCTTACTTAAATTCTCTAAGGATTTTTCAATAGTTTCTCCAAAAGCTTCACTTCAAGGCCCTTCAAGATCGTCTCCAACAATGCTATACCATTAGCTTCAACAATGTTGCTCCAAAAATTTCCTCAAGGTCTTCACAACAATTTTACTATAAGTTGCTCCAACAATATATTCAATAAGGTCTTCATTGTCAACTCGTCTCTTGTTTGGGTGCCTTAATGTGAAATGACATGTTTCCGGGACTGAATTCAATGCAAGGCATATTTGAAACTCTAACTCTGTCTTCCGGTGTCTTATTAGAAATTATTTCAGTTTTCATTTTGTGTTTTCAAGTTAGATATTGTTTTCAAGTTTTTACATTTATAATTTTATTGAAATGTGGTAGACTGATCAGGGTAGTACAGGAACAACCCTGAGACGGGATGATCGCGAAAAGAGGCCAGCGGAAGAACATGTAAAGTGCTAGCATTGCTCTATCTTCAGGTATTTTAGTTATTTACATAATTGAAATAATATTGATTTTTTTCAAATATGTAGAACCTAGCCATGGTACGTCTGATGATTCCCTCTATGAGGAAGAGCTTTCTTCATCCCTACCTCCAGTGATCTTGTTGCGAAAAAAGGCATGAAATGCAAGGTCGAAATTTGATACTTTGATAGACGCACCTCAAACACCTGAAATAGAAAAGAGGATAAAACAACTTATGACCCAGCTAGAAACATATCAGGTAATAATAAAAAGTCAAAAGGTTTTTTTTTTTGTTTTGCATGGGATGAATTGTGATAATTTGATTTTTAATTTTTACATTGACTAAACTAACAAAAAGTTCTTTTGTATGTAGCATTTTATGACACTTTCTCAACCCGATGTCGGTGGTAGTGGGACACAAGGGCAAGAGATTTCCCAGCAACCCTCTCGTACACCTTCTACTCCTTTAGGTGCCAGCCAAGAAACACACCCTGCCCAAGCAGACACCCAGCCAACCGCTGAACGTGTTGGCAGTGATGAGGTTGATATGGCCAACTACATTATTGCGTTTCCTGGAGCTACACGTGTCAGCTCCACAGGGACCATTAATGGCACGTTGTTGGTGAACGATGAAGGTGTCCCTATAAATCACGTACAACTCCTTGGTAAATTTTAATATTTTAACTATTTCATGTACTCTATCTAAAACATATTTATCATGATTTTTATTTTTAAATTAATGATAATCCCTTTTTTTTTCTTTGTAGGAAACAATGAGTTCTACAATTTTTTGGAGAGCCATGCGTTGGTAATTTTTGGCCCAACCATACGCACAAGGTGGAATTCCCAAAATTCCAACGTGAAAAAAGAACTTCTAGATTATCTAAAAGCCCTTTTTGGGGTCGGCACATTTGACAGAACAGCGATGGCTCGAGTAGCCGAAAAATATTTGAAATATACCAGGGACACCTATAGGACGCAATTGAAATTTAACCCTAGATACGAGCATCCTCTCACAGTTCCAGAGAGTGAGTGGAGAGCACTCATCCATGATGGAAAAGAGAAAAGGCCAAAAAAAAGAAGGAAAAATGCCAATTGGACCCGCAAGGTAAATTACAACTTTAATTCAATAGCTTTAATTTTCTCTATGTCTAAAATAAAAGTGTGCTACGTCATATCTGACTTCAATATTTTGATGATAGGTTTCCTGACACCTCGAAGGCAACCAAAGCTAGGATTGAAAAAAAGGGCCATCACAAGCTAGGCCAGGGCGGCTACTTGAAATTAGCCGCAAGAATTGTAATTAAGTAGCTAAACATCTTATAATTAATTGTATCGCCTTCCAACATTTTTGTAATCCTATCAAATATGATTAAAAATACATAATAATATGTAATGTAGGGTGGTGACTTCGAAACAGAAACTATAGAGGAAGATAAAAATATCTCTTTCCATTTCGGCTATCAAGCCGTAGTTGAACGTCGCAGAAGCTTGGGGCAGGTCCCAAGATCCAGAATGCCTGATAAGGTAAAACATTAAACTTTCAATATGTTTGTTTTCGTCCATAAATTTAATGTCTAACAACTTTCTTTAAATCAGGGGAGCAGCACTACCGACGAGGCAAATAACCCAGTTTTAGAGCTAGATGTAGATGTTCCTCACGTGCAACCTGATCATTGTAGTGGGGACCAGGCCAACAATGCTACTATCAGTTAGGGCCGTGATGGTAATTAATTTCCACTTATAATTTTTTCTAATTATACCTTGATGGTTGTCCTTATAACGTTTTTTGTTTAAATGACAGAGAATGTTTCCCTTGAGGATCTTACCACTAGAGAGGAAGATAGGGCAACAGTCCCAACGGCGACAACTGGTGCACCAGGTAAATAATCTCATTACAATTTTTTTTATTAATATTACCGAACTAGTTCAATGATATTTAAAAACTGACATTTAAAATTTAATATTATCTGTTTTTGTAGGCGATGCCCCGTCATTGGATGAGACCAGACATCGTGACTACGCAACTAGGTCAGCAGTGCGGGTCGAAAGGCATGAAACAGGAGCAGAGCATGATGATATTGATGATGTAATTAGGAGCTTTAGAAATAGGAAGAAGAAAAATAAAATTTGATAATGTAAAATATTGTATTATTATAAGACAAACATTACCATACTTGGAACGTTTTTTTCGTTATATAAAAAACTCATTTATCATACTATTTTTATGTCAAGCATTAATTTCAATGTTTCCTTGCGTACTTTTTGTTGAATTGTTTTTTTATTAGTTATTGAATATTTTTTTTTTATGCTCATGAAAGTAAAAAATGAAATATAGATTGGGTATTGGGGAATTGAGAGTAATGTGAGGGGGGGAGGGGCCATAAGAGCTTCCACCTTCACGTGGTTGGCCCTGTTTAGTAGAGAATAATTTATTGGAGTGATTTAATCTTGGAGCAAACCTCCCTCGATCCAACGTAGCAACAAAAAAGTCACTGTTGACTTAGTTGCTACTCTTTCAGATCGTGGGAGGCTTGTTCCAAGATCATGCCTTACTTATTGAACTTAAAAAGAGGATCTTATTCAGGTATGTTTTGACATTTTCAACATATGTTCTAACATTATCATAAAAATGCATCTTAGAGTAAAAAATACTACATCAATTAGTTGTATTTATTGTATAAATAATGATGGATTTTGATTGACTTGGCAGTGTAGGTACAAATCCTCTTGCATCATGAACAATACAACTTGTCAACCAGGGTCATGTCTAGGATATTTTTGCTTGTGCGCTTGACCAGGTTCGTAATGTCACATTTTGTAAGTTCCTTTATAGTTCATAATTCAATATTAAGCTTGTTCATGATTATTATCTAGGTTTTTTGTATGTGTTTTTTCATCTATTTGATTGTAAGAAACTCTACATGTTTCCTTTTGTTCACTATGATTTCTCCCATTACCACTCCTAGGATGAATCAGAATTTATTGTTACATAGGTTACTTTATTGTTACTATGATTTCTCCATTTACGATTTCATAGGTTACATCATGTAAAGTTGTCAATCTCAGGTTGGTGATGAGCTTTAGTTCTTCAGATTTGGGGCTTTTCTGATATTTTCTCCCTCATGTCATTCTTGCATCACCTCGTTGTTTGAGCATGCCAATTGTCTACCACTTGTACCAATTGGCACATGTCAATCTCTGAGTGGTGCCACATTTCACCTATTTTCGGCCCACTTGACCACCTGAAAAACTAAAATCCACACACCATGTGTCTTTATCATGGAGTGCCACATGTCCTAGATATTTAGGCCGATAGGCCTTCTCTTATGAAAGAGATCAATTTTTTTTCGTCAACACTTCTTATCTAGGCATGACACCTGTTACTTGTTTAATCTGACAGTCATAGTCTCTCGAGTTACCTTCTAGGTTTGACATACCACTGGTTTCTGGTATATTTCCATGGAATTGGTATGAAAATACCATCAACAATCCACACACCTGCAATTGTCGAAAGACCTGCCATTTTAGTAGCTGCATTTTCGTAACTGCCAATACACCTGTCGTTTTAGTTGTTGCATTTCGCCAACTGCCAATACACCTGCCATTTCATTCTCCTGGACTCTGTGTATGCATATTTTTCATATAATTTTATCACGAAGTTGGATGCAGTGTTTTGACATGCCTTTGAATATTTTTGCAGGTTAGAAGACATTTCAAGCCAGAGCTATTAAATAGACTTGATGAGATAGTTGTATTTGATCCTCTTTCTCGTGATGAGCTCAGAAAATTTGCTAGACTACATATGAAAGATGTAGCGATTTGTCTTGCAGAGAGAAGTGTTGCTTTAGGGGTTAAAAATGCTGCTCTGGATCTTGTTCTTCAGGAAGCCTATGATCCTGTAAGTAATCATTTTGTTTTGCTTTCTTTCTTATTCATAGTCTATCTTGCCAGGGGATGTGCCTGTTATGGTTTGTTATGAGAACATTGTCAATTTCATCACCGTCCCTCATAATATGTTTGATTATGTTTATAAATAATAAACAATTTTTACACCAAACAATAAACAATTAACTGTATTATGAGTAATGTGATATCTTGAAATAATTCTCATTATAATTTCATAACCTCTGCTCTCACTTGGTGGTGTCTATATCACTAAGTGTGTCTTATTTAAAATTATATTTACAGCAAACAATGAAAAATCAACTGCACTGTGAGTGATATCTTGTAATAATTATTATTATAATTTCCTAACCTCTACTCTCACTAGGTGTCTATATCACTAGGTGTATCTATTTTAAAATTATAGTTTCAATGGTAGATAAATTTTTATCTTAAAATTATAGCTTTGATGGTAATACCTTGTGATTGATAATGCAGTTTGAAGCAGCTTTGGCTTTGACTAATATAGTCTCAGGAACCTCTGAGAATACAAAGGTTGTGATTGATTACGGGGCACTACCTATATTTTTGGAACTTCTTACCTCTAGGAATGATAATGTTCGAGAACAGGTAGCACGTTTATTTTAGAGGAATAAAATTATTTTTCCCAACTATCTTTATATGTCTGTAATTTTGGAATTTGATTTAAAAAACTAGTACCCAACTTTGAGTTCAATTGGTGTTCATGTAAGGTTGTTTGGGCTTTGGGAAATATTTCTAGAGACTCTGCAAAATTTAGGGATCTTGCCCTCAGTCATGGAGCTCTGAGGCAGGTGCTTGCCCAGTTGAATGATACTGCCAGAATTTCAATGATAAGAAATGCTACATGGGCTCTGTCAAATTTTTTCCGTGGTAAACCCCAACCACTATTCGAACAGGTAAGCAGAATACATTTTCTGCCTCTTCTTCTTAGTTCGAAGATACTGTGGATTTTTTTTATAGATCTTGGTTCTTGGTAGATTTGGACGTAATATGGACCTAGGTGTTTGTTCATTACAATGACTCTGTCATCAGGTTTTAGAAAATGCTCAGAAATTTGGGTTTCACAAGGGGATTACTCTTGCTTGCAATTATCGATTATCAATCACATTCAAAAAAAGTCTTTTGTAGCATTGTTGAGCTCTTTGTAGGTGAATTTCCGAGGCAATTTCAAAATATCTGAACTAAATTTGTCCGTCCTTTTCAATACTCTGTGCTTGTAACAGAACCAGACAAACAATATAGTGACCAATGAAACAACAACAACACCTCCTATTGCAATGCCTACAATTCACCCTCTCTACACGCATGAATGACTATGGCACCCTCTTTTGTGAATAGGTACTGGAGCTGAAGGTACTGGTTTCCATTAGGATCGTGGAATTCAACATCCAAAATAGTATCAAATTCCACTGCAATAGTATTCCTTGGCAAGGGAAACAGTTCATTGAGACCTATTGGACTCATCACCCCCAAATAGCTTCCAGGGCTACCCAGAGTGTGATCATATGGAGCAATAACAAATGTTGATCCATCACCAATTGAAACAAGAGTAGGACCCACATTGGTTACAGAAAACGAGAAACATGTTTTGAAAGAAGAAGAAACTTTTGTACTAGGGTCCAAAAATATAACTGGTCTATTGTACAATGCCCTACCTGCACTTCAAATTGGTACTCCCAACTCCATGCTAAGGCTCACTGTGCCATTCTTCATATGAGAATCTTAACCTGAAGTTTGATTCAAAAAAACCTAAGTCCCCTGTTCTATGCCCAAGACCTCTGTTACAACGAGTACAGTTCTGAGCGAAATACTTCACAATAGGAAGCAAAAGAAACATCGCAAAATTGCTCGCTTTCGACTGATAATTTTCTGTGCGAAAATTCAACTGCGGATAGTAAAAACATAATATCAAACACAACCAATCCACAATGGAATTTGAACATGAGGATTTATAACCAGAGAAAACCCTCTCCAGGTTAAAAGAATTCCAGAATGGCTTTAAGATTCTACTAATGAGCGCTTACAACACCATATCAATTACTGTCACAATGAAATCTGCTGGAAGCAAAGCCCTTGTACAGTTTCTACATTTCCAGAGTGGAAGCAAGAATCTTGCTATCTCTCATGATCTGGTTCTGTGGTCAGATCCTTTACTGTGGCTGTCTTGTTCTACTAAACATGAATCTGTCTTAGCTTTGGCTCTAGTTCTCATTTAGGATAGTGGCTATCTGATCTTGCTATGGCTTTGACTATACAAACTTGTTCAATAGGAAAATTTTGACTCTGCTATATACAGGAGCTTCAATGGGTGCTCTCAAACTGCTCTACTACAGTAGTTGCACTCTCAATGGACTTCTACAGCAATTGGCACCATCAATCTGCTTTGTTACAATGATGGCTCACGTCAACAAATTTTGCTACAACCATTGGCACCATGAATCTTATCTCTGCAGTGTCAAATGGTTGGCACCATCAACTGAATTTGCGCTCCTCGGGGTGATGATAGTGGCAAGCACTTTTTTGGGAAGCTTTTTTTTGTCCCTGATTCAAGGCAGAACTATGTTGGCCTTGTTTTTTTAGTACTTGGAACTTAGTTCTCTCATATTTTCCATCATATCCCCAGTTTGCTACCGAGAAAGACATAACTTCACGATATCAAAATTGACTATTTTTGGCCATTTATCTTTAGTAATGGTACAACTTTAATTTGGTGCATTCGTACAGTATCTTAAGAGCACTCTCAAGCTGTTATTCAGTATTTTAGCATAACTACTACATTTAACTGCCATGCTCTAATATTTATATCAACCATAAACATTCTTAAGGTAGTTCCACGTTTTTGAAGCAGAAGGAATGCTTCTGATAGCTTCTTATCATAGTGGTACAATTCTGTTTGCAGTTTATCTTTTATAAACCTCCAATTTTCCAAACGTAGTAGAGACTACAGTTGGCATCTCAAATTTTGGACAAATCTATTTAGTATTCTACAGAAAATGCATTAAGAATACAGTGTTGTGTCTACTAAGCACAAATAATTGTTGTACTGAGTCATCTAAACATCTTGACATCCTCATTTTATATTCCTTTTCTGTTTTCGCAAAGTTTCCTCTGCTACGGAAAATGTAATTATATTAATTTTTTTCCATCGATATACGGATTGGATCTAATTAGATGTAAACCCTTGCTACAGTGGTTATTCTAATGGGTTAGAATGTGCATTGTTATTTGTTTCTTTTGAAATACATGCATTACCACTACACGATATCTTTGCATTAATTTTGAAACATTGAGATCTTTGCATTGATGTTACCTCTGCTTGGTGGTGTCTCTGAGATTGAGTTGATCCAAAGGAAATGGATGTGCATCAGCGATCGATTTCTCTTTGCTAGTACTGTAATCCAAATCCTCTAGCATGCAAAAAGGTTCCGCAATAATTATATCTAGGATTGATCGTTTTTTTCTCACCTTCACTTTAGGCTTGGAAAACTTTGTTCCATATTTTTTAGCATTTGACTCACCTGATAGACAGTGATCTATGTGGGAATTTAAGGCTATATTGGATGTATATGAGAAAGATCTACAAACAGGACAAACCTTTGGTATCATGGCCTCTGGAAGAGATCCCGGATTCCCAAATTCTTCGTTCTTCCCAGGATCTGCCTTGTTCTTCTCCAAAGTTTAGATCTGCGTTGTAGGCTCCTGCCTCTTCTACACTGCTTGAATTGGAGCACCTCCATTATGATATCAAATCATCCGCTACTATGAAATGACACAGGTTGTAGATGCTTTGATAGACTTGCCTTTTGGGCACTTCACCGCTAACCAAGTTTTAAAATGTCACAACCCACTTGATATTTATCCCTAGCAAAAGTGTCACATGTGAAGATCAGGCTTTTTATGAAGCGAATAACTTGGTAAAGAGAATTTTTGATTACTTAAGTATTCGGCCCAACAATATAGATTTTGATGCACTATCATTTTTAACCATGTGCTGAAAAACATACAAAAAACTATGTTTTTAGTGAAATTTGAGTTCACAAGAATCAATGCCAGTCAAAATCTAGACCTTGCTCCCAGCTTACTGGTAAAAGGTGGTACTCATATTTCATGCAAGTAATGGAATGCCTTTTTCGTTGTTTTATCTCGTCTTATTCGAACTTCCAAGTCTAGCATCAATGATTGTCTTATGCTTCAGAAAAACGGTATTATGCTTTAGATAAGTGTATCTACTTCTTATTATACTTCTTAACTTCCAAGTCTAGCATCAATGATTATTTTATGCTTCACACATAATCTATTTTTCATTATACTCCTTGAAACATTTTTTATTAGTTGAATGAGACAAACTTAAAAGGAGTAAGCTAATATATTAGCAAAAGGATTTCTGTCACAAATCTAAGATTCTTATAGGAATTCAATGGAAATTTCATACATCACCTGAGTAATCTTCAGTGTCTGCAAATTTTTACATCCAGAGAGAAGTTTGTTACAAAATTAGGCAGCTCCTACTTGAAAACATGTTGATGTTGATGCGTAGCAATCTCCTTCATTTATAGCCATGTGTTGGAATATTTGAAAATTCTAGAATAATAATGGAGAGAGTAATACTCTCCTCTTCTAACATAGAGAAAATATTGAAATTTCTTCACTGGAAACAGAGTTCAACACTTTGAAAAATGTATATTCCTTCAAAAAAAACTATTACAAATTCTTCCTCACTGAGAGGGATTACAAAATGTGACTGCTGCAAAACGCAGTGCACTCAAAATTCTTCTTTGTCTCTAAAACTACGCACTGTTGTGCTCTTCAAAACACTTACACTGCTATTGTGTGTAACAATAAACTTTACAACTACATTCCGAAACATGCTCACAGCCCTTTTCTTTTATATGCAACGCATATATTAAAAACATAGCAAAACTATGCAAATAACAAATCTATTAAAATGCTCCTGGGGTCCACAATTTATAAATGTTTTAATATATATATATGAAATATATATATATAACATATATACGTCGCATTTAAAACAAAATATTACCAAAACAAATGTGGAACCTTAAAAAAAAATAAAACTATTCTGCCACGCGTTATATAGAACATATAACAAAGCCTTTGTCAAAACTTCAAACGAACCCTTTAGCTGTGGAGCCCGCCAGACTTCAAACGGAGATAAACCATAATTCAAACCAAATTCGTGTTCCAAAATAGCCTTCTGACATCGGCCAATTTTGTGACGTGAACACCAAATGAATTCCGCCCTAATATTTTTCGGGTCTGAATTTGGGCTGGCGTACAGAGAGAGAGTTGTGACGCGAATTTCTTATCAAATTCGCCCTAATCTTTTTCGGGACTAGATTTCCACTACGCGAGTGGCCCAAATAAAGATACACTCCAATCAATTTCTACCACGTGTCCTCCTCTGGCTTTCTGTGGTGCGAGACCACCAAACTTTAAACAAAACCCGCGCTTCAATCAAAATTTGCCCTATTCCCAGATGCGGGTGCATTTGATGGCGTTTAAGGCAATGGGACATGGTTGTGGCGAAGTGTGGAGACACCTGACCACCCATGTCACGGCTGGAAGACGATATTTAGGTTCCAAGGTTTTCATATCAATCGCATTAAGTTTTAACGCTGTTCAAGCTCAGACCTCCACTCCTGTTAGTGATTCTGCATGCTCCAATATGCTCCGACCTACGGCTTTCATCAGTGAGAGATTTATGATGAGCGTTCTTCGATTCCATTACAGTCGAGTCGATAAAATGGCGTTTCGCTATGGTTTCTCAGACGAGCCGCAACATTTGAACTGCAGATGCTCTCCGGTTGCTAGGTTACCCTACTTGTGCACTGTGACGGAAAGGAGAAGCCAGTTGAACTGATGCTTAGACCTTGGTGAAAATCTGCATTTCTCTCGGTCTGGTCTGTGTCTGTCTTCCTCAATTTCTTGGAATCCTACTTCTTCGTCTTGTCTTATGCCCACTGCTGAGACTGCACCCATGCCTCGCCTGCGTCAAAGGACGCGTTGCCGCAAGGGTAGCACCAAAGGCCAACCCCTGCATGCTCCCTCCATCCCCTCAACTGAGTCCTCTTCCCACTCCAGTGATTATTATGCAGGCCGCTATCAAAACACTAGAAGTGGGCGGGGTCGTGTTCTAGGATCTGGCCACCGTATGGGCTCCCCTGCTCCTCATTTCCCCACCGCTTCACCTTCTCCCACAATGGGCACTGAGCTTTTTTCCTTTAATTTCTCTCTGAACCACCCATGAATCACAGCTTCAATCACCATGGTTTTCCATGAAGAGGCTCAAGTGGAGGAACAATGCACCCATCCGGCAGGTCTGAGCTTAGAAAAAGCCCAGCTTTCGGGCCTTCAGGAGGGGAGAAGTGGCTTGAATGTGCAGGAACCGCAAGCTCAGGTTCGTAGGGCTTGTGATGTGGAGATAGCGCCTGGAGATCCTGGACCTTCCGTGTCTGAAGCTACTCCTGCCATGGACAGTGACATGTTTACCAAAGGACGGTGCTGAATTGTCGAAGAACCACCGGATGAGTAGCTGCTTCTCTTTGGTTTGGTTTTCTTGCTTCGTGACCCACTTAATTGGGCATGTTTTTGCTGATATTACTGTGCTGGACCTCTGTTTTATTTTTTAATTCTGTAAACACTGTAATCGTCAAAGATATCAAGCGATGGTTCCCCTGCGTGGGTAATGCAACGACCTGAAAAACGTTCAAGACTAGTTTCCCCATATGAGGGCAGTCTTATTTTTTTATTTTTTGACAAATTTTCCATAAGTCTGGGCAATGTTTTTAACTTCGTTCATGCTGTAATTTTATTCCCACTATTAATATATTAACCTTACTTAGAAAAAAAAAAGTTTCCATGTTTCTATTTTAAACCTGTTTTTGAAATATAGAGCCATGTACTCTGTTTTCTGTTTTAACCCTCTGTTTTCAATGTGCAGGACTGGTTGTTGTTTTTAAACCTTGACTCTGACTATTCGAACATTTTGGCAAGCGGCCTGGTGAAAGAACTTCTTCAAACAAATATAGAAGGCGGCTCTTAGTACAGAGGTAGGTGAAAGTAATATTTCAACAGTTGAGTCTTAACATATATTAGTAAGGAGTATTATAGTAGTTCACACCTGTAATACTCACAAAGGGAACTCAGACAAACCATCATCTCTCCAAAATAGTGACTAAGATTTTCACAGTTGGTTTCTTCAGATTTATTGATACCACAATACCATGTCTCTTTCAGATTACTTCAAATTCACCGAATGCTTTCAAGCGATTGTCATTATGAATTAGTCAAAATAGGTTTTAGCATACGACAAGGATTTATATGCACTGGATTTGGATAGTTTAACTAACACTTCGCACATTTCCATGAGTTTATATGCCAAGAACTACTGCACTTTTAATCAGGCTGTTGGAAAATTTTAATTCATATTTTGACATTATTAATGCCAACCCTGACTTGCGACTCTTCGAAATGAAGATTCAAACAGTTGAGTAATGTGGTTATTAAGGGACAAGAGTCAGATTATACATGTATCAAGGTAGGCTTGATCCAGATGAACTCCACCTGCAGATTACAGATGTCTATCAACACTTGTATCCTTCAATAGTGTAGTTTGTAATACCATCTCATTCAGTCTTTTGGTGTTCAAGAGTCAAGATCAATAAAAATACATGAATCTTTCTCGAACTGCTTATATTGTCAAATCATCAACTCTAAACCTTTGAACACCATGCAAAAAAAATTGAGCACCTGGTCACTGGATTAAAATTTCTTGCATGGCTACATTGTGTATAAGCTTCTCTTACCCCAAACATCTCCCACAATCCCCCATAAATAGAAAACAATGGAAATGGTTTGCATCCCTCTTATTTGAAAATTTCTAAGCTAACTTTATGGAACTGTTCTAGTTACCATAAACATATCTTGGTTGATGGGGTAAAAACCCACAGTCCCGGTTCTTCTCTCATTTTCAAACCTCAAGCTGTGTATAGATGCCTTCAAAATTCATTCCCAAATTCAATTCTGGGCAAATTTACGATACTGATGCAGAAGCACTTTTCAATAGTTAACTGGTTACAAACCCAACCAACCCAGAAATTCAATCTAAATGCTGCAAAAAGAACTGCATAGACTTGCATAGGGAAGAGGAGGCCATTGTATCGAAGATCTAGCCGAGGACCAGGAAACTGTAAGAAATTTCATTTATATAAGGAATCTGTTAGTATTATATGTGCGTTGATTGAGTAAGTTTTATGTGTGTGAATATATGTACGCATCCTGGTGAAATATAATTGAAATTTCGTGGTAATTAAGAAACCCTGTGATGAGGTTATGTGCATATAGACTAGTTGAGTTCTCGGTGGAACAAGAGCTAATGACTCAGGACTTATGAGCATTGGTGAATTCCACAGATAACTGTGTCAAACAGTTGGGGAATTTCTCTATAATTAGTTGTGTGAAAAAAGGGTGAATTAGGTTAATGACATTCCCGTGCGCCTGTGGTATAGCAAGGAGATGCTATGCTCGAACCTCCGTGAGCTAGGTAAAACCTCATAATGAGTGTTGTGAATGTGTCGGCGATTGAATGAACCAAGGACCGGTGTATCGATTTGCAAAGTCGATACTAACCTTGTCGGAACCATAAGACATAAACCGTGGCATATGTAATGCATTGTGTCTCCTCGAAATGGTCATGCCCGAGTTCGTTTGGTATGGTCGCGCGAAGGATGAACAACGAGGCAGAGTTCAATGGCAGTAAGGGGTTGGTAAGCGGACGAAACCTGGAGTAAGAGTAGTCAGAACCTTGAGGACTGCACAGTAAAGACGGGTTTCCAGCATATCGCAGCACCTTTGTACGGTAAGTGGTATTCCCCATTTGGACGCGATCAATGTCATAGGTCGACACGTGGCCTTGAGCGGTTTTGAAAACCCACTCTCATCACAAGTTAACGATCGTGCAACTAACTCATGCGATATCAGTTGGACGTTGGATCGTCAAGGCCAGAGCGACGTATTATCCACCGTTGGATGTGGAAAGGCCGCTAGCGCTGGGCCCCACGCGTATATACGTCGACTATTGTTGTCCTAACTAACTAAGGTTCAATGGAGGTATTAATATTTCACGGTCGAATTATGTTCATAACAATTGGAATGCCCACAATTCATAACAAATATTGGAGATTTACTGTCCTATTTTAAAGTTTCATTTATTTATTTTTAAATTGAACCCGCCATCAGTATATCGATGCTTTGTAAGTTTCGCTCTTCCGATGCCTTATAAGCATCGGTCTTCCTACGTTTTGAACGATTTTCATTTTCGTCGGTCTTGTGACGTCCGTCGATATTGTGACAGTTCTTCCTGGCGTCGGTATTTCGACGCTTCTGGAAAGCGTCAGTCTTGCGACACTTTTGCAATGCATCGGTCTTGTGACACTTCTGTACGATGTCGAAATTGTGACAGTTTAGAAACGTCGGAAGAGCGACACTATAAAGACGTCGGAAGATCAATGTTCAAAACATAGGACCACATTTCGTCGAAATTGCGACAGTTCTTCCTGGCATCGGTATTGCGACGCTTTTGGAAGGCGTCGGTATTGCGACGCTTCTGGAAAGCATCAGTCTTGCGACACTTTTGCAATGCATCGGTCTTGTGACACTTTTGTATGGCGTTGGAATTGCGACAGTTTAGAAACGTCGGAATAGCGAAAATATAAAGACGTCGGAAGAGCGACGTTCAAAACATCAGACCACATTTCGTCGGAATTGCGACACTTTACAAACGTCGGAAGAGTGACGGTTTGGGAAACGTCAGAAGAGCGACGCTTGTTTGGAAGCGACGGAAAAAGTGTCGGTATTGCGACACTTTGTCAAGGCGTTGAAATTGCAACGTTATGGCGAACCACGTTTTTTCTATCCTCGAACTGTCGCTCTTGCGACGACTATGTGTCGGAATAGCAACGAATTTTCCGTCGGAAATTGGTCCAAATTTTCTAGTGAGGCTTCACAGAAAGAAGCAAGATGCTCTGCAATGGTAGAGACAACAAACCCAATTAAATACATTTACTGAGTACGACAAAACCCTTTAAAACTCAGACTTAGATGGTTTTTCTCTAGTTTATTTACTGATTACACCCTAATTTAAAGAGGTCATATACAGAGCATGTAGAGATGTGAACTAATCAAATATGGTGTCATTTAAGTGTAACAACATAGAAACTAATCCCATCTGAAGAGCATAACATTTACCCTATAAACTAAGCTTTGATATGCATTACCAGATGCATTTGTGAAACTTCTTATATGCAACCTTGAACTTCTCAGTATCAAGGCATGTGTAAAAAGGCTTGAGAAAATATACTTACAGCTAGGAGTTGTGAGCTTGAGATTCCTGAAGCAGATGTCGTAAAGGGCCTCATTATCCAGTACCATACAGTCATCTGCATTCTTCACCAGTTGATGCACAGAGAGCGTTGCATTGTAAGGCTCCACCAAAATATCAGACACCTTAGGAGAAGGGAAAACAAGGAAGGTAAGAATCATTCTATCATGGTACTCCTCCCTGATCTTGGAGATAAAAAGGGTTCCCATCGCAGATCTAGTAGCTCCTCCAAAATAATGACACACTCAAAACTCTGCACAGCAAAAACCCACAACAATTTTCACAACTGAAAAATTACATTCTAATAATAAGGTCAAGGGTTCAAATCTGAAACACACATACCTTGAAGACAGTCATAGTTTTTTGCCTCCTTCCTGACTACATCCATCACGTAATCGATGAGCTCAGCCCCCACTGACCAGCACTGTTAGACTCACCGAAGCAATTACAAGCACACTTCGAAACTGGAAAATTTATACAAAATTTGAGGTGGAGAGGCCAAGGGACTAGATACTCAGGCAATCACCTCCAACTTCCAAGCCCCAAGCCCCAACTAGTAAAAAATGAGGGTGAATTCCTTTAACTTCCAAGCCCTAACCAGTAAAAAATGGGGGCAAATGTCACTCCAATCCCCCGAACCAGTAAATCTAAGGGCGAATGCCATTAAAATCCGCTCCAAACTAGAAAATCAGGAGGCGAATCCATGGTTTAAGGTTTATGCAGATTTATTTTTTTATGCTAACATCTAATAATTAATTGTTTTTAAAATAATTATAGGGCTAACTATATAAAACTATACAAAATGGGTTTTATATAAAAAGTTCGCCCCTCCAAAATCTAAAACCCTTTAAAATTCGCCCTTGGGCTAAAATTTGCCCCTAAAATTTTCCTTAGTTTTGGTATATGTTTTGGTGAGATGTTTTGGTATATGCACATATGTATATGGATGTAAATACCACCATGATATATGTTATAAATCTTCAATACGAGACATGGGTGTCATGTCATTATGGTTGTCATGTTGTTATATTGTCATGTTGATTTTCTTCTCAGCAGGTTGATCATTGTAAATACTGCATCGAGCTAAGCTATAAAGCTCCATGGGCAATATGTTTTGCTTTTAGTGGTCTTGTGGTTTTTAGGTGTCATTGAACACTGAGGATGATGTTACCCAAGGGGGAGGGGTCTATAATAGCCCCGGGTTTAAAAAATCCATGTAAATAAAGTTAATAAAGGAAAAAATAATAACCATGGTCACGGGACACTTATTCCAAGTTGAATGTTGGGAAAACAATCCTAGTGGGTGTTCATTTGGATTATTATGGCTAAGAGGAAATTGGAAAAGGCAATGGCAAAGGGTTTGAAAAGGAAATTGGGTGTAATTGGCATTTATTTATGAAAATAATGGAAATTGGGAGAAAATGAAGGTGAAAGCTCATAGGTTGCATGTGAGGAGGAAAATGAAGAAAAAAAAATGTAAAATGAATAAAATAGAGGCTTCATTAATATAAAGGCTTTTGAGGATCAGTTGGACCTTTTTGTTAGTTCGATTTTGGAGATCTCTCTCTATTCTCTCTCTATCACACACACTCTTGGACACTTAGAGAATTATTGCAGCACTCTATCATTGGATTAAGAAAGGAAAAAGAAGGACATAGAAGGCAAGAGGAAGCAAAGATCAAGCAAGGAAGAGAAGATTCAAGAATCTACAGTGGGACTAATTGCAGATATTGATTTTCATGTGTGATTTCCTTGCTATATTTGGCATGCATGGTACATGCATGTGTGGTTTTGGTTCTCTTGTTGTCATTAACATGGGTTTTTCCAGGTGTAATAGTATTTTTCAACCCTGCCTTGCAATTTTTAGATAGCCATGGTGTGATGGGGTTCTCTTGTTTTGGTTTAACTGGATAGTTGGGTGGATTCGAAGCTGAGTGGGGTGGTCTCTGAATAAGAACACAAGGCCTAGTAATCCCTGGACCGGAGTGGGATTGTGATAAAGCAACATTTTGTGTACTCAGTGGGCCTAGGAATCCTCGACCAGTGAATGGTGGGATATATAGTAAATCCTAGAGTTGTATGCTCTTAATCAAGCCTAGTAATCCTTGACCAGTATATTGTGGGATATACGAAAAAACCTATAAGGTGGAGTCTCGATTGGGCCTAGGAATCCTCGACTGATGAATGGTGGGATATGGTAAAGCTTAGATACGAGGAAACTAGAAAATTACTCATGGTGTAGGTGGATAAATTTGGTGGAATCCATGCTTATTTAAGGCCTAATGCTTGATTAGAATCTAGATCAGGGGTAAAAATTAGCTCAAAATTAAAAGTGCTTGGAATTGCACCAAACCAGAACCACAACGACCGGCTCGTCGCAACGAATTCATCACAACTTGTTTAGTTGAAAACCAAGTTCAGATGAAGGAGTTATGGTATATTGATCGTCATTTAGAACAAACAACAATTTTTAAAAAATTTGCAGAACAGGTACAACTGATAACATGGCAATCCAGTAAGAATGCAGAGAATATTAGCCTAATGGGACCATGACAAGTGTCACAATTGGATTCGTCAGTTTGGTTAGAGAAGGTAAAAATTTCCCAATGTCCTCTAAAGTTCCATTATTTTTTTAATTAGTAAAATTATATATATATATATATATATTAAATGATTTTCATTAATCCAAAATTTGAAATCCAAAGTTTATTTACGATGGTGTACATTTCAAATGTTTTGAACAGGTAACATAATAAAAAGGTTTGCAGCGTATTAAATATTGGTGGCATTCGGATTATAATTATACGGTGGTGTTACAACCTAACCTATGGTCTGAGGGCACGTTTAATACATTATGGTGGATATAAATGCGTATATTATATGCGTGTTAAATATTTTTCCAAAACGTGTGTTAAGGGGCGAGGTCGGGGTTCAACCCCGAGACCTACCCCACTCGACTCAAGTACCTTCACCAACAAGCCACAACCTTTAGATTTTACAATGTTAGCATGAACTTGTTATTTGAGCTGTATGCGGATTTCGAGGGCGGAGGAAGGAGTGGGCCAACCCTCCTCCTCATGGAACCACACCATGTGATCTCATGCAAGCGCCTTAGTTAAGTGTAGATTAGTGCGCACTTAATGCACTGTTAATTTGTAGCTAGCCATAATTAATCTGGCAGTTAACTTGATGGATTTTTAGAATAGTCTCCAAGTTTAGCACCACTTCCAGATTTGATGGAGCTAACTGGCAGTTTTCCCAAATTTAGATGCAGAATCTAAGGGAAATTTTAATCAGGCCTATCTTGGTCAATTTTCGACCAATTGTTTCTCAAGGATAGTCATTCTTAGTAGATTGGAATGCTCTAAATCCATTGAAACAGCTTTCAGAGGAAGAGGAGCTCATCTACAGGTGTACTCGTTACTAGAGAACAAGAGTACTCGTAAGTTAGGAACTTTTCATTACTATGTGTCTATGATTATTAAATATAGTGGAGAGATCAAGTTCGTTGACGTAAACAATTTTGAACAGAAAAGCACGGTGGTT
This sequence comes from Pinus albicaulis, assembly GCA_034641835.2. Lineage (NCBI taxonomy): Eukaryota > Viridiplantae > Streptophyta > Pinopsida > Pinales > Pinaceae > Pinus > Pinus albicaulis. Next base: position 830,250,220 of record CM076577.1, on the reverse strand, counting down.
TTGGAAAACTCGTTTCCCTTCCTCATTTATGGTAACATGAGTCTTGGTTAACAGATAGACTGGTTTGTAACAGCATAATGGATAGGAAAAAAAACTAAAAAAATCTCTGCTTACTTTCAAAAGAGATGTTTGAGCAATCAGTGTTAGCAGACTCCTAATTTTTGGATCCTGAACAAGCCAGTCTTAGTTATGAATTGCTATCGAGAGTTTGTTTTTTATTATTATTGTGTTGAGAGGCACATTTTATAGTCCAGTGTGATCTACAAAGCCAAAATACAAAAACTAAAGAAAATTTAAAAACTAAATTAAATTTAAAAAATAAAATATAAATATTGTTGGGTTAAACAATCACTTACATAATCATATAAATAAACAATTAAAAATTCATTAAAAATAAATTTAAAATATGAAGAGATTTAAGAACACTCAAAAAAAATATGGTAAATAAATAAAAATATAAATAAACTAGAGGTATGGTAAATAAATAAAAACTATTTTTATACTTACTCCATAAGAGATATGGTAAATAACTAAAAATATAAATAACTAGAGGTATTGTAAATAAATAAAACCTATTTTTATACTTACTCCGTAGGTATTGTAAGCAAATCAAAATATAAATAAACTAGAGGTATGGTAAATAAATAAAACCTCATTTTATATATTCTCCATAAACCTCTATATTTACAAAAACTCAAAAAAGAGGTTTTATTTAGGTGAAGGCTATGAGCCAAATACCATGGGACAAATTATTATTAATACCATGGGACAAATATCATGGGCCAATTACCATATTTATAAAAAAAGGTATGGTAAATAAATAAATATAAAAGAGATATAAAAAGGTAAGGTAAATTAATAAAAATATATCAAATATGATTAGAAATCAACATCTAATTATATATGAAGTCTATGGCCCAAATACCATGGACCAAATTATTATTAATACCATACAAAAAAAAACATTATTAACCCTAACATTAATATTAAAATATTAACATTATTGTTAAATCTGATATTCATATTAATATATTATAATATTAATATTATTAAATTTAATAACTTAAGATTAATACAATAGTAAATTTGTTATATTATAATATATATTATTATATCATGATATATTTATTAACTATATATATATAGGAGGGAAGAACAAAGACATATGATAGAGGTTGAGAAATAGGGGGAGTGACAAGGGAGATGGAGATAAAGTGAAGGAGAAGGGAGAGGAGGAATGAAGAGAGAGAGAGAGAGACGGGGAGAGGAGAGAGAGAGGTAGAGAAGGGCAACATAGGGAGAGAGAGAGAAGGAGAGAGGATTGGAGAGAGAGAGAGAGAGAGAGAGAGAGAGAGAGAGAGAGAGAGAGAGAAGGGGGAAGGGAGAGGGAGGTAGGAGAGAAAGGGAGAGAGAGGAAGGATGAGAGAAGGGGGTAGGAGGGAGGGATAGAGAGATGGAGTTGGAGGGGGAGAGAGGGAAGGAAGAAGAAAGTAATATAGAGTTAGAAGTGGAGAGAGAGGGAGTGACAAGGGAGATATGGAGAGAGAGTGTGTATGTTCAGGGGTGAGATAAAGAGACATAGGAGTGATGGAAAAAAAGGGGGAGAGAAGGAGAGAGAAGGATATAGTAACATAGTTGGATAGAGAGATAGAGTGATGGGGGAAGAGAGAGGAATGGAGAGAGAGAGAGGGGGGGGGGGGATTGAATGGAAAAGAGAGAGAGTGAGAGAGGCGGGAGGATATAGTGAGGCGAGAGAGAAAGGGAGAGAGGGGACTTGAGAGAAGGGAACATAGTGATGGGGGAAGACAAAGGATTGTAGGGGTCAGAGAAAGAGAGAGAGAGTGGTGGGGGAAGAGAGAGGGAGTTAGAAGAGAAAGGGGGAGAGAGGAAGGAAAAGAGAGGCGACTTGAAAGAAAGGAGGATAGAGGGGGATAGAGAGATGTAGTTTGAGGGGGAGAGAGCAAGGGATAAAGAGATGGAGCTGGATGGGGAGAGAGGGAGGGAAGAAGAAAGACATAAAGAGTGAGTAGTGGAGAGAAAGAGGGAGTGACAAGGGAGAGATGGAGAGAGAGTGTGTATGTTTGTGGGTGAGACAAACAATGAGAGATGGAGAGAAGGGGAGAGAGAAGGAGAAAGAGAGGGGTATATAGTAACAATGTTGGAAGGTGAAGATAGAGAGAAAGAGATGTGGGAGACAAAGGAGGTGAGAGAGTGAAGAGAGGTAGCGAAAGAGAGATGGATATCGAGCGGGAGAGAGAGGGGGGTAAGAATAAATACATAGAGAGTGAAATGTTGAGAGAGAGAGAGAGAGGGATTTATAAGGAAGATGAAGAGAGAGAGAGAGAGAGAGAGAGAGGAGGAGGGACTTATAGATAGATATATTGGAGAAAGAGACTGTATTTTTTAGGCTTGATATAGAGATACAAAGGGAGATACATATATATATGGAATTTGAAGAGAAAGAAGACATAGATGGAGACAAGGAGGGAGGGACAAAGAGATTGATATAGATGGAGTGAGAGAGTGTGTCTTTAATGGGGTGAGATAAAGAGACAAAGAAGGAGAGATGGAGGTAGATATAGATATAGATGGAGAGGGGAAAGAGGGAAGAATATTTCTTACACTAGATGCATTGATTTGAGTGTAGATGGTGATTTCTAATCCTATTTAGTTGTTTGCATTAGATGCATTGATTTTAGTGTAGATGTTGATATATAATGATATTTGATTACTTGCACTAGATGCATTGATTTCAATGTAAATTATTTCTAAGGCTTATTTGATTGATTGCACTAAATGCATTGATTTCAGTGTAGATGGTGATTTCTAATCCTATTTAATTTCTTTCACTAGATGCATTAATTTCAATGTAGATGTTGATTTATAATTATATTTGATTGCTTGCACCAAATGCATTGATTTCAATGTAGATTATTTCTAATCCTACTTGATTGCTTGCACTAAATACATTGAATTCATTGTAGATGGTGATTTCTAATCCTATTTTATTGTTTCCACTAGATGCATTGATTTTAGTGTAGATGTTTGTTTTTAATACTATTTTCCTACTTGTACTAGATGCATTGATTTGAGTGTAGATGTTGATTTATAATCGAATTTGATTACTTTCATTAGATGCATTGATTTCAATGTATATGTTGTTTTCTAATTTTATTTTATTTCTTGCATTAGATGCATTGATTTCAGTGTATATGTTGATTTATGATTTGATGTAATTGGCTGTATGATGGTAAATTAAATTTAAAGTCATTGGATTAATGGTGTGCATTAATTCCAATGTAAGCACAAAAATGATTGAGAATGTACATTGATTTTTGTGTTATAGTAATTAAACCTATTACTATTGGAGAGAAAGAGAGAGAAGGTATGAGAGAAAGAGAGAGAAGGTATAATTAATATGAAAATGTGAAAAAATTAACAAGGGTTACAATAAGAATAGTAGAAGAAAATAGTTTGAGATTGATCATAATGAAGACTATTTGTAATTGACTACATTCTTATTATTCACATCTTCTATCATTCAATATTATTACATTGTCACTTTGCATTCAAAATTTTATTTCATCGTTTTTCATTGTTAAATTTATTTTACAATATTTATGATCTCAACAAAGTGAGGTAACTAAGCAAATTTAAAATTAAAATGACTCATAAATCTCAGACATATTCAGCATATTTAAAATGGTTATATTAACATTAAATGTATTTACATATTATTGATCAAATTAATCATATGTTTCTCATATTATCGATAGATTTTCCTTGGCCGCACACGACTGAAATCAACCTAGATCCATCTTAACTTCGGATCTATCAAGCGCAGAGAGGGATCAAATCTCTCGAGGTGCAAACCTTTCCTCAAGTTTTTCACTGAAAAAACAGGTTTTCACCTCGAGAGATTTGATCCCTCTCAGAGCTTGATAGATCCAGAGTTAAGATGGATCTAGGCTAATTATTACCGTGTTTATCAATGTACGGGGCTTTCCGCAAACGGAAAATTTTTGCACAAACAAGGATCCGCACAAGAATTGTCATAATGAACCATTGTGTAGACAATGATACATACAGTAGTTTGAAAATAATATTTCCATATGTTCTTTGTTTATCCTCACCACCCCATCCCCTCATCAACATAAAGGACCTAAAACCATGTGTCATTTCTGGAAGAGCAGTAGAATAACAATGTTAGTGCTAGTGTGAGTGATAAGAGCACTCATCTAGACACTCATAAATAAAATGCTTTCTACCATGGGAATTATGTCACATTAAAGCTCTTAGAGCCAATCGAAAATTAAAAATAAGATTACCAGAAAATTAGAAAAATATTTTTGAATTTATGGGAAAATAAGAATATTAAGCATTTTCTCAAAACTTTGGTTAAAATGTAATAAAATTGGAAAAAATGTTGAGATTCAACCCACGTCAATCCCCCTAGGGGAATTCATAGTCCATGACTAGGCATAGACTAATAAGGGAAATTGGTTTTATTGTAAATATGATATGGATATGGTTTAAAATAGTTTTTAGTTTTGGAGTAGATTTATAATTTGTTTTTCAATTTGTTAATAGCTTGTTTTTTAAAATGTAAAGACATAAACTAATAATTCAAGGTTTAAAGACATTTTGAAGAGTGAAATTTTACATTCTTATGGATCGGAGCAGATACAAAATAATGATAGTTTAGTTTAGTTTTTATTTTATTTTTAATGAAAGAATAATATTTTTACAGTGGGATGCTATCACAAAGATTGTGTGAAATTTGGTTGAGCTTGGATGCCCTTTGAGATATTTTAATTCCCCAAAAATAACTTCCATAATAAACCTCACTTCATAAAATTTGAAAACCATTTAAACTAACTAACTTACATTTCATAAATATAATAAAAATAATTATTATTAATAAATATAAATTAATTAATAACTAATATTTACATAAAAAACCACATCACCTAAAAACTATTTATTAATAGTTCATGAAAAGATAAACTTTTACTCTACCAAATACTTTTAAAACTATACAATTCCTCAACCCCACTTCATGGGATTTGAAAACCATTTAAACTTACTTACACCTCTTACACCTCATAGATATAATAAAGATAATTGCTATTAATTGTTATTAATAAATGTGAAGTGATTAATAACTAATATTGAAAGAAAGAAAAAAACCACATCATCTAAAAACTATTTATTAATAGTTCAGGAAAAGATAAACTTTTACTCTATCAAATACTTTTAAAACTATACAATTTAATTTACTTTAACAAAATTTCATCTGCAATAAATATAAAACTAGGTCACGAAGGAAAAGTGCTGATCCTCAATGGATTATTAACTTAATTAGTAATTACACATGTTATAAAATCCTTAATAAACATGTGTAACTCATTCCGAAAGGGATAAGTATAAAGTATATCGCTTTGCAAAGAACAAGTATCTTATCCTTGATGGATAAATGATGATTTGAGCTATCCAATGTATACTTAATCAACCATATTAAGTATTCATATGCAACCATATTATGCAGCTATTTTAACGATGCTTTATGAATATTATAATTAGATTTCCCCGAAGTTTCAAATTGATTGTCCTAATATTATTAAGAGTCCTAACTTTAACATTTATAGATTACAACCAAGCCATCCTATGGATTTTTTTGGTACATGTAGTGAGAGTTGAATAGTGCATATAACTATTTATGTATAATTGTTCAAACTGACTTTGGAAAGTTTATGTAGATTTCTCATAGGCTGCTTTAAGTTTACCTTTTGCCACAGTATTTAACAAACAAGCTTATAGAAGTTAGAATCTTAAAGAATGTGAACAAACAAGCTTATCTATAAGAGAAGTTAGAATCTTAAAGAATGTGAAGAACATATTTGTATATGGAATAGTCAAAGCTTGGAAATGGTTTTAAAAATTAAAATTAAAAAGCCATAACATTTAATAAACAATTTTTTCCTAGTGTTAAGAACATATTGTCGCATGGAATAGTATAATTTGGGAATGGTTTGAATTATTTTTATATAATTTACTTAAATTATAATAAAAAATATAATAATATTTTTTTTAATAATTTTGTGTAATGATAGAAAAGTATTTTCATATTTAAAATTAATTTAGTTACATGATTTAAATATCATAAATATGTTATTATTATTTTTATTATAAATATTTACATATTTAAAATTAATTTAGTTATATTGTTTAAATATTGTAAATATATTATTATTAAAATAAAGTAATGGAATTTTATTAATTTGATTTAAAACTATGCAATGAAGGATTTGACTTAATAATAATAATTATATTGATGGATTTAGTAGTACTCCTAAATTGTTAGTATATTGGAGAGAAGATGTGGTTGAAAGCAATGATAATATGTTGGAGATTTATGTTAAATGTTCAAAACTACAAAGATCAAAGAGATATATATTCTCTGCACAAATTTTTGCACAATGAATGTATTATTTTTACGACTCTAAAAAAAATTCTAGATTTTCGAGATTAAGAATGAATGAAATCGTTGAACTGTGAGCATTTGTATTTATATTGCAAGCATTATTATGAACATGGACATTTTATTCAAGGTTGTTTAGCAATCAAACAAATGCAATGGTAACAAAAGGAGAGTATAGTTAGCTTTCAAGAAGCTAAAGGTAGTAAAAGGGGAAAACGTACAATCCCAAAATCATCCACAAAATTTCTTTCAAGTACTTTACAATATAGAGGGAAATGGAGAGAATATACAAACAAATAAGAGGATGTATACGATAGATAAATTTAAAGTTTATACCCAGGGGGGGAATAAATAGGAGTTCTCCTCATTTGTTGAATAATGTGTTTTCATTGATCTCAAAGGCAAGGGAGACCCAAAGCTATGATTTAAGGTGCATAGAAGAGGAGAAAAGGAGCAGAGGTGTGCAATTGGAAACATGAGGAATATCTAAGGTAGAAGCACAATCTAAGGTGCATAAAGAGGTCTGAGAGTGGTCCAAGGAAAATAAATGAAGAATGTAAAAGAAACCATCAAAATTATATTACAACATGGAAACCTTGCAATAAAAAAAACTTTGGGTTTCCTTCATCAGTTAACATGGAGAAAATTTGACGATAATAGATGATCCATCTATTGGACAATTGGCATATTGAGATTTCCTTAAAAGGCTTGTTCAGTAGGTTCACCAATATCTCAGTATAAGCAACCCCCAGTCACAACCCTAGTCTCATGGGCGCTTAAGTATAGCATGAGAGGGCTAACCACCCTCGACATATTGCCATATCCACACATTATTAAAAGTTATTGTCTTATGAAAGTTTTGATATTTTGGTGCCTAATAAGCCTTCGTAATCTCTTATGTCATGCTACAACAAAACAGAAAATTTGTGCCAGATTTAGCACCAGATTTTAGTGCATTTTTTTTCTGATTAGGATGAGCAGCCTAGCACTAAATCTAACTCTATTGTACATTTGTTAAAGCGTCCTTTTTTTGTGCCAGATTTTGCATCCTTTTTTACACCATATTTTGCATCATTTTTTTTATTAGATTTTGCATCAGGAATTGCATCTAGTTTTACGACATGTTTTCCTTCTACTTTCATGCCATTTTTTGCATATGTTTTTTCATCAATTTTTTCTTCCTATTTTATGCCATTATTTGCTTCTAGTTTTATGTCATCATTTGCATCAATTTTTACACCATCTTTTGCATGCAATTTAATGTCTTCTTTTGCATCTAGTTTGTGCCAATTTTTACTTTTTATCTATTTTTGCATCTGGTTTTGCGCTAGTTTTTGTGCCTATTTTTGCACCATTTTTTCCATCCAAATTTGCATCATTTTTGGTGTCTAATTTTTCATCCTTTCCAGCATCCAAATTTTCATCATTTTTTTCTTCCTCATTTTGTGTCGACATTTGCATCTCATTTTGCACCTAGGTTTGAGTCTAAATTTTCATCTAGTTATGCACCATTTTTGGCATCCAATATGGTGTCCTTTGCTTCACCCTTTTCTTAGCTCATTTTTACACTATTCTTTACACCCTCATTTGGCATCTCAATTTGCGTCCTTTTTTGTTTCTTTTACCACCCAACTTGGCATCCCCTTTTGCATTCGATTTTATGTCTAGTTGTTTTTCCTTTTTTGCATCTAGTTTGGTGTCCATTTTTTCATCCTTGTTTGCACCCAGTCTGGTATCCTTTTTTATGCATTGTCTTGTTCCCTTCTGTGTCTAGTGTTGCACCTTTTTTCTACTTCTATTTTAAACCTTTTTTTTGTCCTTGTTTTCATCTTGTCTTGATGCATAGTTTAAAATCCAATTCTACTTATAGTTTTTCATCCATGATTACATCCACAATTGGCTTCTTATTTAGAGTGTACTTTTCTTTCCATTTATGACCCCCTTTATGGGTTCATTTTACTAATATCAATTACATAATGAAATATATTACAGTTTCTAAATATCATTAAATAAGATATCACAATTCAAATTGATAACACAATTTTTGTAAATAAATTTAAAGGAAATTGAAAACATCCATCCAAGAGATAGCATTATCATTCTATATAATAATTCTCCATCAAAAAATCATTTACAATTTTCAATAAATATATATGACTACCAAATCAACACCTATCACAGATATCATTATTCTAAGGTAAATTCACAACATCCATCCAAAAGTAGTGATGCCGTCATACATAATAATTATCCATAAAAAATGTTTACAATTTTCAACGCATATATAAAGTAACAAGATAATACTAATAATATCATCGTCATATTTAATCAAATCAACTAAAATTCAAATGTGTGATTACCAGATCAAAATATTTCATGAATATTATTATTCTAAGGTAAATTCAAAACATCTATAAAAATATAATAGTACCATCATACATAATAATTCTCCATCAAAATAATGTTGATAATTTTCAAAATTCACATAAGCCATATAAAATTTAATCTTATAATGCATTGATATGTGATGAAAAAAGCACCTAAATAAGAAATGAGGTTGTGAGCCTCAATCACACCATTATTAAACAAATGAAATCTTGAACATACAAGTGGGAGTATCATATTCATAAATTTTTTAACCAAATGTCATTGGTATGATATACATCAATTTTTTAACCAACATTGTTGGTATCATATACATAAGGTTAGCGACCTTGTAAAATAGCTGAGATATGGAGAAAATTCCAAAGGTTTCCATATGCTTTAGACAGTATCATATACATAAGGTTAGAGTTATTTTAAAATAGTAAGATATGGAGAAGAGTTCAAAGGTTTTCATATGCTTTAGATGGTTTATGCTTGATGCCTGACCTTTCAAAAGTACAACCTGGGGGCAGAGAGTGGTTGCGGGTGCTATGGATGTTTTTTCTATTTTCGGTGGTGGTGAAGCCTCAGGCATAGGATCCGAGATTGTTTCTGCTACTTCAATTGGTATTGAACCCTCAAATATAGATGTCGGAGGAGACGAAACAAGTGGAGTAACTAATGGAGGAGTAGAAACCAACGTAGTAGAAGTGACACATGGAATATACTAGGGGTATGGATGTGACGTATACTAGAGATATGGAGGGGGTGGGATATGGAAAGGCATCCACATCCACATATCCTTGCGTGACAGGAGAGGCCTCTCGCAAATTCCAATGATGCAACCTCGAACAGTGGAAATGCAAAAGCATAACATTAAAATTATGCATGCCTTTCCCCTCCAATGTGAATTCATTTTTCTCATGTGTGAATCCATTGGATGGACCTGCATTATCAAAACACATGTATTATTTGTTAGGTAAAAATGATATGGATTACCATATAAAATGTCGATAGTTATAATAATAGATATATAACCATTCAATATAGTTGTGATGATTCCATATTAACTAGTGAATGGGTTAAGAAAATTCATTATAAATAAAAAAACAACAATTTCAATATAAACTTAAATATCTCGTGATTGAAAATGTTAAAATTAACTTGAAATTCAATATAAATTAATAATCGATCAACAAGATATGGATTACCCTATACCATGTCAATAGTTATAATAACAAATATCTAACCATTCAATATGGTTGTGATGATTCTATATTATCTAGTGAATGGTTTAAGCAGATTCATTATAAATAAAAAATAGCAAACTCAATATAAATCGAAATATATTGTGATTGAAAAGTCCATAGAGTGAATAAAATGACCAAAATGCCACGTCATTCTCGTGGACGAAGGAGTTGGTGGAAAGGATTCTAAATATTTAGAACGTGGAAAAATCATCAGTTAATTAGTCAATGTGGCCACAACTCCACATATGTAAACATTTTTTTATTAAAAAATATGTATTAGGGAACTATAGCTACTATGGACATATACATTTCACAACAATAAAAACCATCTGTTCTTGGAATTAACTTGAGTATGTGGAGAAAAATTGGTGCTCAAACCTTAATGCTTCTTCTGTGTCTAAGTTATAGAGCTCTTACCTTTGTTAGACCTGCATTATCAAAACCCATGTACCAAAGAAATAAATCTAGCTATGGATATATGAATCTCATGAAAATAAATTATTTTTATCAAAACCCATGTAGTATTGTTGGTAGACCTACATTATCAAAACTTGTGTATCAGGGAAATAAATCTAGCTATCAATATATGCATTCTAGAACAATAAAAACCCTCTATCTAAAACCCCTATATTAGCTATGGATATATGCATTCGAGAATAATAAAAATCCTTTATCTAAAGCTCATGTGTCAATGAACTAGATATAGAAATCACTTGTATCAGCAAATTATATCTAGCAAACCCTTGTATCTGCAAACTAGATCTAGCAAACACCTGTGTATGTGAACTAGATCTGGAAATCCTTCTAGAAAATGTTTGTATTAGAAAATTGGATCTATAAGACCCTTGTATAGGTGAACTAGATGTAGCAAATGTATGTATGCATTCCACAACTATAAAATCATCAAGTTGTGGAAGCCCATATGTTTCTTTTGCTTCTTAGTTATGCAGTTGCTATAAGCAAAAATAGATAGATAAATAGATGTATTGACACGGTCTATAGATATATAAAGTGGGAAAAAATAGAGTATGAAGGAAATTTAACAATAAAAAATGTGGCAAACACGATGATCGAAGGAAATTCAAAAATAAATAAATAAATGAGGGAAAAAAGAGAATATGGAGAAAATTGAATTATTAATTATTTAATTCTAAAACAATTATTTCTTTATATTTTAATACATAATATCTAACTTTCCATGGTTCTTGGATAAACAATGATCGGGTTCTTGGATATTTTAAGGCACACCTTGATGTGGATTCACTTCAATTCTCAGCGTGAGTGATATATTGAACATGATGAATATGTAGTCCTACAAAGCTTCCAAAAAAAATGCATAATATCTAATTTAGAATCATTTATTGAACTATTCATAACCTTATTTTCATTCAATTTAAAAAATATTTTTGTTTTTAATAATGGTTTATATATATATATATAAGCTTGGTGGGACTACATCTTCATCATGTCTAATATATGACGGGTACTTCATATCAAGGAGTGCTTTAATAGAGCACCCAATCACCACTGGATCACCATCTATCCAACACTCATATATATATTATTTTTATTTGTCTAAATAATTTATTGTTTTATTAGTTTAAAGTTAACTTTTACTTTTACTTGACCTAGGATTTAGCCTCGACTTTTCGTAACTTATTTTCGTTTAAATTAAAAAATAATATTCTTGTTTTAATAATAACTTTTAATAATATACTTTTAATATATTTATATTTATAAATATTCATATTTTTAAATACTTATATTTTTCCATTGGTTGTTTTTTATTATCTTTATGTTTTTATATGTTTAAACAATTTTTTTATTTTATTGATTTTTGACTAATTAATGTTGACATATTTTTAGTTGATGTTTTCCTTTTCTCTCCAACATTTCTTGTATTGATTAAAATATTTATCATGTCATGTTTAACATTTAACATTTTTAATCTAATGTCAATCTTATTTAAAAATTAATTTTATTATTATTATTATTATTATTATTATTATTGGGCCGTATTATACAATATGACCCCATGTGTAAGTATGTGGAAAGCCAAAATACAAAAACTAAATTAAATTTAAAAACTAAAATATAAATAATGTTGGGTTAAACAATCACTTACACAACCATATAAATAAACAATTAAAAATTCATTAAAAATAAATTTAAACAATTTATATTTAAAATATGACAAGATTTACAAACACTCAAAAAAAGATATGGTAAATAAATAAAAATATAAATAAACTAGAGGCATGGTAAATAAATAAAACATCTTTTTATACTTACTCCACAAGAGATGTGGTAAACAAATAAAAATATAAATATCGAGAGATTTGGTAAATAAAAAAAACCCATTTTTATACTTACTCCGTAGGTATGGTAAATAAATCAAAATATAAATAAACTATAGGTATGGTAAATAAATAAAACCTCCTTTTATATATTCTCCATAAACCTCTATATTTACAAAAACTCAAAAAAGCGGTTTTATTTAGGTGAAGGCTATGAGCCAAATACCATGGAAAAAATTATTATTAATACCATGGGCCAAATACCATATTTATAAAAGAGTTATGGTAAATAAATAGATATAAAAGAGATATAAAGAGGTAAGGTAAATAAATAAAAGTATATCAAATATGATTATAAATCAACATCTAATTATATATGAAGTCTATGGCCCAAATACCATGGACCAAATTATTATTAATACCATACAAAAATAAACATTATTAACCCTAACATTAATATTATAATATCAATATTATTAAATTTAATAACTTTAGATTAATACAATATTAAATTTGTTATATTATAATATATATTAATATATCATGATATATTTATTAACTCTAGATATATATGGGAGGGAAGAACAAAGACATATGATAGAGGTGGAGAAATAAGGGGAGTGACAAGGGAGAGATGGAGATAAAGTGAAGGAGAAGGGAGAGAGAGAGGGAGACATAAAGATGGAGATGGGAGAGAGAGAAGGAGAAAGGATTGGAGGGGGGAGAGAGGGAGAGAGAGAGAGAGAGAGAGAGAGAAGGGGGAAGGGAGAGGGAGGTAGGAGAGAGAGGGAGAGAGAAGAAAGATGAGAGAAGGAGGTAGGAGGGGCGATAGAGAGATGGAGTTGGATGGAGAGAGAGGGAGGGAAGAAGAAAGGAATATAGAGTGAAAAGTGGAGAGAGAGGGAGTGACAAGGGAGATATGGAGAGAGAGTGTGTAAGTTCAGGGGTGAGATCAAGACACATAGTAGTGATGGAGAAAAAGGAGGAGAAAAGGATATAGAATGATAAAGGTATGGATATAGTAACATATTTTGAGAGAGAGAGAGTGATGGGGGAAGAGACAGGATTGGAGAGAGAGAGAGAGAGAGAGAGAGAGAGAGGGGTGGGGGGTGCGGGGGAATTGAACAGAAAAGAGAGAGAATGAGAGAGGGGGGAGGATATAGTGAGGCAAGAGAGAAAGGGAGATAGAGGACTTGAGAGAGGGGAACAGAGTGATGAGGGAAGACAGAGGATTGTAGGGGTCATAGAGAGAGAGAGAGAGAGTGATGGGGGACGAGAGAGGGAGTTAGAAGCGAAAGGGAGAGAGAGTAAGGAAAATAGAGGCTACTTGAAATAAAGGAGGAGAGAGGAGGGATAGAGATATGTAGTTAGAGGGGGAGAGAGGGAGGGATAGAGAGATGGAGCCAGATGGGGAGAGAGGGAGGGAAGAAGAAATACATAGAGAGTGAGTAGTGGAGAGAAAGAGGGAGTGACAAGGGAGAGATGGAGAGAGAGTGTGTATGTTTGGGGGTGATATAAATAGACAAACAAAGAGAGATGGAGAGAAGGGGGAAGAGAATGAGAGAGAGAGAGGGGCATATAGTAATAAAGTTGGAAGTTGAAGATATAGAGAAAGAGATGTGGGATACAAAGGAGGTGAGAGAGTGAAGAGAGGTAGGGAAAGAGAGATGGATATAGAGCAGGAGAGAGAGGGTGGTAAGAATAAATACATAGAGAGTGAAAGGTTGAGAGAGAGAGAGAGGGAGTTATAAGGAAGATGAAAAGAGAGGGAGAGGGAGAGGAGGAGGGACTAATAGATAGATAGGTTGGAGAAAGAGAGTTTATTTTTTAGGCTTGATATAGAGATACAAAGGGAAATAGAGATATATATAGAATGTGAAGAGAAAGAAGACATAGATGGAGACAAGGAGGGAGGGACAAAGAGATTGATATATATGGAGTGAGAGAGTGTTTTTGTTTGGCGGGGTGAGATAAAGAGACAAAGAAGGAGAGATGGAGGGAGATATATTTATAGATGGAGAGGGGAAAGAGGGAAGAATATTTTCTGCACTAGATGCATTGATTTGAGTGTAGATGGTGATTTCTAATCCTATTTGATTGTTTGCATTAGATGCATTGATTTTAGTGTAGATGTTGATTTATAATGATATTTGATTACTTGCACTAGATGCATTGATTTCAATGTAAATTATTTCTAATATTATTTGATTGATTGCACTAAATGCATTGATTTCACTGTAGATGGTGATTTCTAATCCTATTTAATTTCTTTCACCATATGCATTAATTTCAATGTAGATGTTGATTTCTAATTATATTTGATTACTTGCACTAGATGCATTGATTTCAATGTAGATTATTTCTAATCCTACTTGATTTCTTACACTAAATAAATTGATTTCAGTGTAGATGGTGATTTCTAGTCCTATTTGATTGTTTCCACTAGATGCATTGATTTCAGTGTAGATGTTTGTTTCTAATCCTATTTGCCTACTTACACTAGATGCATTGATTTGACTGTAGATGTTGATTTCTAATCCTATTTGATTACTTTCATTAGATGCATTGATTTCAGTGTATGTGTTTCTTTCTAATCTTATTGTATTTCTTGCATTAGATGCATTGATTTCATTATATATGTTGATTTATGATTTGATGTACTTGGTTGTATGATGGTACATTAAATTTAAAGTCATTCAATTAATAGTGTGCATTGATTCCAGTGTAAACACAAAAAAATTATTGAGAATGTACATTGATTTTTTTGTTATGGCAATTAAACCTATTAATATTGGAGAGAAAGAGAGAGAGATAAGGTATGATTAAGGTATGATGTTTATTACAACAGCTCAATCTAAATATTTAAATGGTTTACGATTCCAACTGTCCTTTTCATATAATCAATATGAAAAGGTGAAAAAAATAACAAGGGTTACAATAAGAATAGTAGAAGAAAATAGTGTGAGATTGATCATAATGAATACTATAAATATTTAAATGGTTTACGATTCCAACTCTCCTTTTCAATAATCAATATGAAAAGGTGAAAGAATTAACAAGGGTTACAATAAGAATCGTAGAAGAAAATAGTTTGAGATTGACCATAATGAAGACTATTTGTAATTGACTGCATTCTTATTATTCACATTTTATATCATTCAATATTATTACATTGTCACTTTGCATTCAAAATTTTATTTCATCATTTTTCATCATTAAAGTTATTTTACAATATTCATCATCTCAACAAAGTGAGGTAACTAAGCAAATTTAAAATTAAAATGACTCATAAATCTACATATTTATCATATTTAAAATTTTTATATTAACATTAGATGTGTTTACATATTATTGATAAAATTAATCATATGTTCCTCATATTATCGATAGATTTTCCTTGGCCCCACACAACTGAAACCAACCTAGATCCATCTTAATCTCTGGAAGTGCAAAACTTTCCTCATGTTTTGCACTCAAAAAATAGGTTTTCACCTCGAGAGATTTGATCCATCCCTCTCGGAGCTTGATAGTTTTGGAGTTAATATGGATCTAGGCTGGTGTATAAACACAATATAAATTTTAAAAAAAAAAAGGTTTAAGAACACTCAAAAAAGAGGAATGGTAAATAAATAAAAATATAAATAAACGAGAGGTATGGTAAATAAATAAAACCTCTTTATATTTACTCCATAATCCTATTTATATTTACTAACACTCAAAAGAGAGGTTTTATTTAGGTGAAGGTATGGGCCAAATTATTATTAATAGCATGCAATAAAACATAATATTAATATTATAAGATTAATAATATTATTATTATGATTAAATATAATATTCATATTAATATATTATAATATTAATATTATTAAATTTTATAGCTTTAGATTACTACAATATTAAATTTTTATACTATAATATATATTAATATATCATGATATATATTAACTCTAGATATATATATGGGAGGGAATAACAAAGACATAGAAGAATAAATACATAGAGAGTGAGAAGTGGAGAGAGAGAGGGAGTGACAAGGGAGAGGTGGAGAGAGAGTGTGTGTATGTTTAGGGGTGAGATAAAGAGACACAGAAGGAGAGATGGAGAGAAGGTGGGTGAGAAGGAGAGAGAAGGAGAAAGGGAGGGATATAGAAACATAGTTGGAGAGAGATATATATATATATGGGGGAAGAGAGAGGAGGACAGAGAATAAGATAGGATTGGTTGGAAAAGAGAGAGAGAGAGAGAAGGGGGGGAGGAGAGAAATAGAGAGAGAGGGAGGACGAGAAAGAGGACTTGAGAGAGAGGAAAAGAGTGGTGGGGGCAAATAGAGGATTGGAGTGAAAAGAGAGAGAGATACGGGGAAAGAGAAAAGGAGGTAAGAGAGAAAGGGAGAGAGAGGAAGGATGAGATAGATGACTTGAGAGAGAGGAGGAGAGGGGGAGGGATATAGAGATGGAATTGGAGGGGGAGAGGGGGAGGGAAAAATAAATACATAGAGAGTGAGAAGTGGAGAGAGAGAGGGAGTGACAAGGGAGAGATGGAGAGAGAGTGTGTATGTTTGGGGGTGAGATAAAGAGACAAAGAAGGAGATATGGAGAGAAGGGGGGGTGAAGGGGAGAGAGAGAAAGGATGTGAGAGAGTGGAAAGTCGGAGGGAAAGAAACATGGATTTGGAGTGGGAGAGAGAGGGAGATAAGAATAAATCCATAGAGAGAGAGAGGGATTGATAAGGAATATGGAGAGAGATGGAGTGATAAGGAAGATGGAGAGAGAGGACAGTGGGAGGGAAGACAGATAGAAGTAGGGGAGAGGGAGAGAAGGGGAAGAGAGAGAGAGAGAGAGAGAGAGAGAGAGAGAGAGAGAGAGAGAGGAGGAGGAGGAGGAGGAGGAGGGAGTGATAGATATATAGATTGGAGAAAGAGAGTGTATGTTTTGGGGGTGATATAGAGAGATAGAGGGAGATAGAGATATAGATGGAAGGTGAAGATAGGGGAGAAGAGAGAGATGGAGGGAGCGAGGGAGGGACAGAGAGATTGATAGAAATGGAGTGAGAGAGCGTGTGTGTTTGGGGGGTGATATAGAGAGACAAAGAAGGAGAGATTGAGGGAGATATACATATAGATGGAGGGGAGAGAGGGGAAAGAATATTTCTTGCACTAAATGCATTGATTTCAATGTAGATGGTGATTTATAATCCTATTTAATTTCTTGCACTATATGCATTGATTTTAGTGTAGATGTTGATTTCTAATGATATTTGATTGCTTGCACTAGATCCATTGATTTCAATTTAGATTATTTCTAATACTATTTGATTGATTGCACTAAATGAATTCATTTTAGTGTAGATGGTGATCTCTACTCCTATTTGATTGCCTGCACTAGATGCATTAATTTCAATGTATATGTTGATTTCTAATTATATTTGATTGCTTGCACTAGATACATTGATTTCAATGTGTATGATTTCTAATCCTATTTTATTTCTTACACTAAATGTGTTGATTTCAGCAGTAGATGGTGATTTCTAATCCTATTTGATTACTTGCACTATATGCATTTATTTCAGTGTAGATGTGGTTTCTAATCCTATTTGATTACTTGCATTAGATGCTTTGATGAACTGATTTGAATGTATATGTTGATTTCTAATCATATTTGATTACTTACATTAGATGCATTGATTTGAGTGTAGATGTTTTTTTATAATATTATTTGATTGCTTGCATTAGATGCATTGATTTCAATGTAGATGTTTATTCTGATTTGATGTAATTGGATGTATGATGGTACATTAATTTTAAAGTGATTGGATTAACAGTGTGCATTGATTTTAGTGTAAGCACAAAAAATTATTGACATTGTAAATTTATTTTTTTCTATAGTAATTTAACCTATTAATAATGGAGAGAAAGAGAGACAAGGTGTGATGCTTACTGCAACAATTCAAGATAAATATTTAAATGGTTTATGATTTTAATTTTCCTTTTCATATCATCAATATGAAAAGATGACAAAACTAACAAGGGTGACAATGAGAATAGTAGAAGAAAATAGTTTGAGATTTATCACAATGAAGACTATTTGTAATTGACTACATTCTTATTATTCATATTTTCTACCATTCAACACTATTGCATTGTCACATTGCATTCAAAATTTTTATTTCATCATTAAATTTATTAACAATATTTATCATCGCAAAAAACTAAGGTAACTAAGAAAATTTAAAATTAAAATGACGAGATAAATCTCAGATATATTTAACATATTTCAAATGATTATATTAACATTATATGTATTTACATATTATGTATAAAATTAATCATATTTTCAATAGTTTTTCCTTGGTCACACGCAACTAAACCAGCCTAGATCCACCTTAACTCTGAATCTATCAAGCATCAAGAGGGATCAAATCTCTCGAAGTGCAAACCTTTCCTCAATTTTTGCACTAAAAAAATGGGTTTTCACCTTGAGATATTTGATCCCTCTCGGTGCTTGATAGATCCAGAGTTAAGATGGATCTAGGTTGGTTACTCTGAATCTACCTAGCATAGAGAATGATTGAATTTCTAGTGATGTAAACCTCTTTTTGAGTGAAAAACTTCAGAAAATATTTGCACCTTGAGAGTTTGATCCCTCTAGAAACTTAATAGATTTGGAATTAAGATAGATATTTATTGGTTTTATAAACTACTGAGAGGTATCAAATCTCTCAAGATGAAAACTCATTTTGAGTGAAAAATTTGAGAAAATTTTGAAAGATGTGATCCCTCTCGACACTTAATAGATTCATAATTAAGATGGAAATATGATTGTTATTTATAATACAATTTATATTATATATAAATTTCACATCTTTATCTATAAAAATTCTTATTATTAATTGGATTATAATCCTCATACTACATATAACTACATACATGTAAAGGAATTTTTTTCGACATGTTTCGTTATTATTTTTATTTAATTTTTTAATGTAATATGCATAGCATAGAGTATATATAGAGAGGGAGATTGCACATGCTTAGAAAAAAAATTTATTGTAAGTATTAGGCTATTGTATCTTTATTAACTAAATTTAAATATAAAATTTTGAAATGGCATACTTCCAAATATGAATCTCCCCTCAATGGAATGACTAAGCCATGTCAATTCGGAGAGTGCATGAACGTCATCCCATCGAGCACTCACAAAAGAGGATGTATCCATGCACCCTCCCCAATTTCATTAACAAGTCGTCATGAATTTACTTGGAGTATCGTTTGACATTACTCCAATTTGGTGTCATCCTCTTGAACTAGTATTGGTTTAATGGTTGCAACTAAGTTTACATTAATAGTAGTTATGATATTGGGGTATGTATTTCTAGAGCCATAATTGGTTTCATTCTTATCCTGCAAGCCTCTACATAACACTCATAATTTACAGGTGTGGTCATTTTCTCCAAGAACGAGTCATAATTTTCACAAGGAAGATGTTAATTCAAGCTACGGGGCCTTGCAATGTGGTCAATTATTAGCATTCATGGGCTATTTTTCTTCAATTAAAAAAATTCCATAGGAGGTTTTCTTTAGGGATACTACTTTAACTTTATATAGTGGATAATTTGCTACCCTTTTTTTTCCTTTTTTTGTGTTCTCTCCCAGTGCATCCCTCGGGAATCAATTACATTGTTTTCTCTTTTCTTTTTTGTTGTGTCAACTCTCAACCCCTCACTCAGACTGTTATAGTCGGGTTCCAATGGGTTTCTCCTTCACTTTTGATATATTTTTCAAGTCATGAATGATATTTCTCCTCTAATTACTTCTCTAAATCCATCCTTGAGAAAATCCCTCATCTCCCAAGTTCCTCTCATCCTTGGCTTCCACTACCCGTCACTTCCATCTCTTGATAAAACGCTCATATTTTAGGAAGTTTTTTTTATCATTGATTCAAGAATACAATTCATCTTCGATGCACTCAAAGTCGATCAGGAGTGGCCCAATACATAAAACAATGAAGCTTTTGAGCCCAATAGAAATTTTAAACGTAAACACATTTATATTACATCCACGCTAATTGAATATTCATGAAAAAATAATGGCAGTGAAACATGACATTATAGGAAAGCACAAATTTTTGATAGATATCGAAGTGGCTAGAGAGGTAGTATATTGTGTTCTTAACACAACACACATGAGAGGAAGAAATAATTATTGCATGTATGTTGTTGATATCTAGTAGCATTTAAAAATTTTATTGGTTAGTGTATTTTTGGATCAAAATGAGGCCAAGTAGGAAGCCTTCCTTGTGTTGCATGAGTTACAAATTTCCACGAAGAACCTAGATAAACACTTGATTCGAATTGAAGATAATTTTGGCCTTCCTGTATATCCAAGATGTGCACTAGGCACTATCAAAGAGATAATCGCAGTGGAAGCACCAAACTCTTCTAATTTTGAATAATGGGTTATATTTGGTTGGCTGGGAGGTTAAACTAGTTAGTTATTTCTCATATTCCTACACTGACTACACCTAAAACCAAGACAACTAAAAAAATTCCCAAACGACCACCATTAACTTGGTTCAATCCACAGGACTAGGTAGACCAAAATAATCGGGTGGTAAAAAGAAGAAGAATAAGAAAACTATTTCGATTGAGCAGAAAGAACCACAAGCCCCAAACACCAATGCTAGGGGTACGAAAGAGTGAAAGCTAAAGTTCACATGTAAGATTTGTGGTAGGGGCCATATGACACATAATTGTCCACATTTGGATGAGGTAAATGAGAATGATACTTAGTGAAATCCCACCACACAACGTATTTTGTTGAATAATCCTTTCCAACCTCAGAAACAATGCCAAGTAATGATTGTTGCAAATATTGCACCTCCAAAAGGGGGCAATGTAGGTCACCGCCTAGTGGGGATGCAACTGCAACCATTATGTTATGTGAAGAAATGGTAAACTTGACCATGAGATGAAAAATAGATGCAATAGTCATGAAAACTTGGATGAAAATGTGGATTCAAAAGTGGAAGTAAATATGGGTACAATAATAGGTGCAAAATTTGGCACAAATTATGGTGAAACAAAAGTGGATGTAGCAACGGGCACAAAATTGGAAGAAAACATGGGTGAAATAATGGAGACAAAATTAGATGAAAAAGTGGATGCAATAGAAGTAGATGCAAAATTAGGTGCAAAATGAGATGCAAAACCTGACATAAAAGTTGATGCAAAAGGGGACACAAAAACATAAACAATATTCGATGAAAACATGGACAAAAAGATGATTCAAATGTGGATCCAAAACTAGAAAAAAATGTGGGTGAAATGGTAGATTAAAAACATGGAATAAATTTTGGCTCAACAAATGTGGATGCAAAAGTGGATATAACAAAAGAAACAAAAGAAGATGCAAACTTGGATGCAAAAAGGGAAGAAAAAGTGAACACAAATGTGGTTGAAACAGTGGACACAAAAATGGATGCAACAAAAGTAGATTCAAAAGTGGATACAAAACCCGATGCATAAACCCGACACAAAAATGGATGCAAAAAGGGATGCAATATTTGACACAAATTTGAATGCAAATGTGGATGCAAAAGTGGAAGCAAACATGGGTTCAATAGTAGGTACAAAACATGGCATAAATTATGGCACAACAAAATTATATGTAAAAGCGGATGCAATGATAGATACAAAAAAAGAAGCAAACTTTAATGCAAAATAAAATGCAAAAATGGATACAAAAGTGGACGTAAACATGGGTGCAATAGTGGATGAAAATGCAATAGAATTTGATACAAAATGAGACTAAAAAACCGATGCAAAAATTGACGCAGAAGTGGATAAAAAATGGGATGCAGAAATAGATGCAAAATTTGATGCATACATAGATGAAAATGTGGATGCAAAATTAGAAGAAAAAGTGGGTGCAAAGGTAGGAGCCAAACTAGGCGCAAATTGTGGTACAACAAAAACAGATGCAATAGTGGACATAATAATGGATGTAAAAGAGGATGCAAGTGTGGATGAAAAACAAGATGAAAAATTGTATGCAACAAGAGTAGATTCAAAACTAGACACAAACCTTGACACAAAACTTGGTGCAAAAGGGGATGCAAAAATGACGAAAAAGAGGATGCAAAAAATTTTGAAAAATTTGATGCATGTGTAGGTGCAAAAAGTGGATGCAATAGAGGATGCAAAAGTAGGAAAAATAAAAAGTAGGTGCCAAATTTGATGCAAAACCTGGTGCAAAGGATGGTGCAAGATTTTGCACAAAATTTGGTGCAAAACCTCATGCAAAACCTGGTGCTAAACTTGGTGCAAGACTTTTGCAAAAACTGGTGCAAATTTTGCATCAAATGTTTCACCATATTTGATAAATGGATCCAAATAGCACCAAAAATGGGCTCTATATGAAAAAACAGAAGCAAATCTTGGCATTGATGTTGTGATGATGTGATAGTTGATGAGTAATGGTTGGCATTGATTTCATCCTGGACTTGGTTTGGATATGTTATGCATATACTTGATTGCTTTATGGTATTGGTATCTATGGTTTCTATGGAAATTTTTTATGTTGTAGATGCTTTGATGGTTTTGTTGGTTGGTTGGTCAACTAGCTCTCCATGCAAATGATGCTTGTGTTGAGATGACCTTGATTTTTGGATGATGTTTGTGGTGTTGATCTAGAGATAACCTTGACCTTGATTCTCATGATGATGATTAAAGGTGTTGTAGATGTTTTCATGATGTATCAAATCTCCTTCTACAGTTGCGGCTTCATGTTTGATGCCACTTGATATAGTTTTTGCACTCATGTGTTGGTCCTTGCACTTATGGTGACTACTTCATACATAAGCTCATCAAGTGGTTGCATATATGGTTTTAAGACTTTTCACGGCTTAGACAAGCTTTACAGATGCCATAGATGTTGAGAAAAAATTTGGAAGCAATTCTGAGTTGAATATCATGTGCTTTTCCTTCATCATATGCCCAGTCACATGGATGATGGGTCATCAGAGCGACTGAGGAGCTTCAACTGCTCCCTTTCATGTATGTGCAAGTGAATATGGTCCCAGTTTCATGGAAGATTGTGTTGTGCAATCGAATATGGTCCCAATTTCATGGAATATTGTGTTGTGCAAGCGACTATGCATGTAGGTGAAGTTTCTCTGGATTTCTCACACTCCTCAGATGATTTAATTGGTTTTTATGATGTTTCTTGTTCAGGAATTTTCATGGAAGATTATGATTGACTAGATAAACTTTTCTAAATGAGTTTTGAAGTGTGAATGCCTTAATGAAGTGAGTATTGGATATGGTGTCAAAAATAGTTTAAAATAAGGAGAAGATCGACCATTGTGAGAAAGGGAACTTAGCAGAGTTTTGTGTAGAGTGTAGAGGGAAACCTCCTACAAAACATAATTATGTAGAGGTTGATTTTATAAATATGAGCACTCACGGATATAATTTCCTGATAACATAGAGTGAGGATATTGATGGAGAGGTCAGCCATGATTTTGGAGAAGAAAAAAATATTTTTCTGAGTGTGATGGAGTTTTCAAAAGCTTGCAGCAAAGGATATTTAGAGGCAAAATATTCATATTATTGTCATTGTTGGAGTAGAGTTTTTAGTGCATATTAATAGTAATGAATCTTTCTATGGTGATGTTAACATGCTCATGATTGCAGGATCAATGGTGAATTGCATGACAGAATTATTTGTGATTACAGAATAACATTTTTATGTGCATGGTTGTAGTTTTGCTTCTATGATTGGCTCATAATTTGTTTGGATGAGTTGTGTTTGATGGATTTCTAATGAGTTTGCATTGAGAGTATGTTTAGAAGGTTGGAGGTTATTATTTCTGCAGAATTCACATATTGCATAATTGTATGAGTGAGGTATTGTGTGTTGAATTGATTTCTTATGAGAGCCATAGATTACATATGTTGCTAGTTGATTTTTTGAGAGATTATATGTTGTTGATGTATTGGAGGTTGTGTTTATGTTTTGATCTTGTCAAATAGATAAATTTTTTGTTTTCTTGTGTAGGGGTCCAGTTTGAAACATTGTGAAATGTGGCCCTAGTAATCAGTAAATTGAGATAGCTTTGTGAAAGAGGGATGTTTGTTCCTTGCCGATGGGTGTCGGTAGCTTCAATAGAGGAAGTAGCATTATCATAGTCCAATGGTTTTTGAGTGACACTTGTAAGGGATAGGAGTCTCCAATGGATGGGTGTTCACTTATTCGATGTTATATGAGAAACTTCCTTGTCCGACATAACCATCTATGGTGATGTAAATTGATTTTCTTGATTAATAAAATTAGAAGCAGAGCAAAAACGGAAGAAAAGGGTGGTTTTTCCCCGAAGGGGGGTTTTAGATCCTTGTGTCATTTGTGTGTGTGATTATTTGATTATATTATGGCTTTCGTGTGATGATCATGGTATTTTCTTTGTTGGTTAATGCATTATATGAGCTAATCTACTAATGCTGTAATGTGTGATTGTGAATCAGTAATTGGAAAAGAATTTTATAATATGCATTGTCACTATTGATTCACCCCCCACCCCCCCACCTCTCTTAGTAGTGAACACATTTCCAACAATTGGTTCTCAGAGCAAGGTTCTCTTGGTGAAGCTTGATCGTTTGAGAGAATATCGTGGTCCATGGAAAAGAATAAGAAGAAGCAATCCCAGAAAAAGAAGAGCAATAAAAAAGTAAGGAAATTTTCAAATTCTAAAGAACCCCTCTTCTTACTAGTAAAAAATGGTGAAGGTAAATGTTACAATCATTTTGTATATGTAATTACATTTTCTTGTTGTGATGATGATCTACTTAAGTTTGATGACTTAGAAGATAATGATTATTCAATTTAGTTTGATGATTTGGAGAGGAGATAATAACCCTTTTGCAAAAAAATATGATTTAGAACATGAAGAGCCTTGCAAGGTTGAAACCCTAGAAGCGGATATTAGAAAGCTCAACACTAAAGATAAAAACTAGAAAAAATTGTTGCAAATACTTGATGAGAAGGAATGTATTTAAAAGAATATATCATCAAATTAAAAACCCAATTAGAATAAACAAGGATAACTGAAGAAGGAATGAGAAAGAAATATCAAATTTTGGAAGCAGAAATGGCTACATTGAAAAATGATTCAAAAGAGAAAGACATTCAGTTGATGATTAATCAAAAGCCTCCATATACTAGCTTGAACCAAGACGAAATGATTTCAGCAAAAAAATTTAAAAAGTCGACAGCAAAAGATGATTCCAGCAGTAAGAATAACAAGGAAGAAGTACATCGACAAAATTGGAATTCAAAGAAGGAAAAATTTATGCTAGATATATCAGTAACTTCCTCAATATTGATAATATGCTTCAATTGTCAAAAGCATGGGCATGTTTCTACAAAACGAAAAATCATACTGCAGAAGAAGGATTTGGATAAAAGAAAATATCAAGCAAAATCATACATGGTTAGGTATAACAATTAATTTTATGGTTATTTGATGCCAGGATTCTGCTCTAAAACAAATCCTAGCATATAATAGTGTGTGTGCTTGCTTCAGCACGAGAATCCTCAAGGAAACTCTTCATTAAAACTAAATTTTGCAGCTTAAAATATACATAAAGAAAAGAGAGCCATACAAAAAAATACTGATATATAATAACACAAGAAATTCCTTGGCCGAATATTACAATGGATGGCCTCTCGGCTCTCGGCCCTTTTACAAAAGCTCTCAAACCATCTCTCTCTCTCTCTCTCTCTCTCTCTCTCTCTCTCTCTCTCTCTCTGTATTCCTCACTGTATTCCATCCTCACACACTCCTCATATTTATACATAATAATGAATTTATTCTAATCCATAATTTCCTCCACACAAATCTCAACTAAAATATAATTAGATTTATCCTTTTTTTGGACTCAACTAAGTCCCGTTTAAGGAATTCCTAATCCCTAAATTATCTACCTAAATCACTCCACTCATATGCTAAATTAATTTAAGAGAATATTTACAATAAATATTGCATTCATATTTTTCTCTCAATTTATTAAAAATGAGAAAAATAATTAAAAAAGCCTGACCCCCTAAATCACACAAATGAATAATGAAAATTAAGCTTGATGCTCCTGCATCAGACTCCCAAGGTTGAAAATAATCATGATCTCCTGATCATGTGTTTCAGATCTTTTTCTTCCTGGATCCCATACCTTGTTCTGCAATTTTCCATGTGTTGTTGCTTTTGTTTGTTTTTTTTCTCCAGGTCTCCACATTTTATGTTGCATTGCCCCACTGGCTACGCTTTCATAGTCTTTTGTTGTCTTCCTCTTGATGCTTCTTCTTTGTTTTACTGATGTTGTCTTCTTATGGGATACTTTCATCATTATCCTCCTTATCAGTTCAATTTCTTTGTCCAATAGATCTTTTGTTTGTTGTTTACTTTCACCTCTTTATCGCTGAATTTTTATACTTACTGTCGCCCTTTCATCCTTGCCCTCTTGTTTACTGTTGTTTTGCACCTTCACACTCTTCATTTCCCAATATTGAAATTGAGATTCCTCTTCATGCCTTAAATCTTTATTCTTCAGCATGAGTTCCAGCAATCTGATCTCTTGGTTCCATGGATTACATATTTCCACGAAATTTTATTCTTTTTCTTTTACTTGACTATTCACTTGTGTCAAATTTTCTCTAGCATCTGCAATAAAGCCTGTATTCACAAAACAATTATTAAAATAAAAAACATAAGGCCTCAGTGCCTCTTTCTCCTATGGAAACATTTCAGTATGTTGCTTTGAAATTTCCTCTTCCATCAGCACATCAGTATGCTGATTTAAATTCTCTATGAGACTGTCAGCTAGTCTCTCCTCTTTATCATTTGTTTCTAGAATGTCTTCCTGTTCACAATAATGAACTTCTTTGATTTGCTGAATCATTCCTACATCCTTATCCTCTGTTTCCTGATTATTATTCAGGACAATTTCTTTGTCTTTCTCTTTCAGCAACTCACCCTGAGAATAGATCCTCTACTTTTCCAACTCTCTTATTTGAAGATCTAAATTTCTATATAACTCAACAATCTCAAGTGGGGTAGAACTTGGAAACTTTACACAGCTTTCCATACCTTCACTTGTTGTTGACCAATGATCAGTTGGCCCTTCTTCCTCTGCTTCAATACTCTGTTGTTTATTCCCATGAGACCCCTTTGTCTCCTTTTGTTTCTAAGACCTTGCTATCTCAACATCATTCTGAACAGATTTCAGATTCAACTTCTTCTCCTTAACAAACTTGAAAGTTTTTTCAACATCCTGTGATGTACCTGCAATCAAACAAAAATCATTAGTTTTAAAAACATAATACCTTGTGGTCCCACTCGATGCTTCAGTCATCATATCTCCTTGCTGCTCTGAATCCTTCATTTGATTCAGTTCCTGTGTAGATTTCTCTTCTGTCACATCATTACTTTCAGAAAGAAATGGACCATATTCTGGCTCACATATCAAACCTTCCTTTATATACTCATTTAAACTGAGTAACTCTTCCTTCAATTGAGCATTCACTCTATGCTCCCACTTCACTTGCAATCTATGCTATTTGACTTTCCTTTTCATACTCCATCCATATCTCTAGTCTACTTTACTTCTCTGTAACATTTCCATCAATAACTCAAGACAAAATTTTATCTCATCTTTCTCCCACTCATAATCTTCATCGGTAAATTGTTCACATATGTTATTTACCTTGGCATTTTCCTTCTTCTTCCTTCTGTTGTAGTCTTCATCCGATCTTATGAAATGACTATCAACAGTCATCTTCTCCTGCTTCGTGAACTTCATCTGTTCACTTGTGGATTTCATTCAAATCCCCTTTTCAGCAAGCCTCCCTACTTGCCATTCAAAAATGCAAGTTTTCTTCCTGCGCTTGACCTCTTGCAGTTCTCTGTATTGAAATCATCCCTGGGCAATTCTCTTGCTTCACTTTGTTGCAAACAACACTTTAGTAATGCATGTGTTACAATGACCAATTCTTTGGGTGTCGGGCTCTGTTGATCATGCACCCATTTACAATCAAACCTTTGACTTAGATTACGACTCTTTGACTTCAAACTTTACACTAACTCTTCATGTTGGATGAAAAATACTCAATCTTAACTCAAACTATCCAAACTTTCATTTGACCCTAACATTTGTTTTGACTTCAAGACTTGACCCAATAATTATGATAGTGGATATTTTGACTTAATTCAAGTTATACAATCTTCCAATGAACATACACCCCTAATACATTTTTAGGATGTAAAATCTTCACACTTGCTGATACTCCATTCTTATAAAAAGATCATTAGTTTCCCATTATCATTTCACATGATGCTGAAGTCTTTAATCTAAATGAAATCCAGGTTTTCCAAGATTTATTTTATGGTGAAAATAAATAAATCACTTAATTTTCAACATTCAAAAATACCTTTTTTAATTATCATACCTTATGCTCCCTTCAAGGTTATTTAATAAACCTTCTCTTGCATTTGCAATTCTCTGGATTTCACTCTTCTATGTCGTCTTTGTCACTGTGAACATTCGCATGCCCTTCATTCAAATTTTTCATCATCTTAACGCAAACAGATTCCATGTACTTCCATGCACCATACAACTGCATATTATAAATTTTACATCAATTCACATCTCTTCACCTGTGTACAGAAAACAAGCTATTCATATTTCAACCTCTTTGATGAATAATGTACAACTCGTACATTGTGCCCATCCTAAATAACACCTCTTTAGATGTTGCCACATGATGGTAAACAAAGATTCTACAACATCAAGCAATTTGGTTTGTTTGTTTTTTCAATCTTAAAACACAAATCAAAAGAAACTTCCCATTTCCAACTACAAGCTTTGGTCCAAAATGACTTAGCCAAAACTGTGAAGAACCCACACTATACATAATAAACCCTCTCACATAAAAATGCATACTTCTTTTTATATCACCTAGGATAGTCCATTCTCCTTTTCCATTCGTTTATACATCCGCATTTGCAAAATTTTCACTCTTTCATAATATTTACAAAATATCAACTCCTCGAGTATGGCAAGGAAATTTAATCAACCAAATGTTAAAGTACCTTTCCTCAAATGAATATTGATTCATTCAATGAGCACTTACCTTGAGTATTATTGTGGTTGAAATGATCCAACCCTTCTCTCTCGTATTCATTTAGGAATACATTCAAGCCTCTACAGACTTTGTCTCCACTAACTCTTGCTCATCAATTTTTCCAAATCTTCTCATGCTCATCAGATATATCCTCTCCAACTCGTGTTCAGCAAAACTGCATATTTCTCAAAATTGGTAGATCTGTGGGTTATGGCACATGATCTGAACAAAACAATTCATTATGCAGCAATAAAATTCATCACATTAGGGGAATTTTGAGGTCTAAAATGGGCCTCCTAAGGAAATAATAAAATAATAGCTAAAGTAATTAAATAATATTTATGAATTTTCAATTCACTTTTTTCACCACAATCCATGTAACCATAGTTAAACTCAATTAAAATGTTGTACCATAATAAAATTAATAAAAAAAAATTTATTGATGTGACTATAAATAAGAATGAGCTTTTCAAGAAAAAGTCATTATCATTGAACAACTAATGCACTTTTCCTTTGTACTTAAATAAATTAAAATAAAATATAAATATAAATATATAAATTCTTAATTATATTGTATTCTATTAATTAAAATTATATTATTTAAATTGTATAATAACATGTAATTAATATACTATATAAAAATAATATACTATAATATAATAAATGTATGGGGATATGTATTGTCTTTCAAGAAATATGAAATGACAATAATATATTTTTATTCAAAAAGTGTGAAATGACATTTATTATGAGTACTTTACTTTGACTTTAAAAGTACTTAGAGCACTACCATGGTTAACCATGAGTTTTTATCCACCATTGATAATGTGACAAGTATGTACCTTTAACTCAAACAATGCCACCTCAACCATTAGGGATGATGTCATCCCTTAAAATGTGATTGGTTCTCATAAAGTGAATTTTGATTGTACATTTTCCTTAGGAGGCCCATTTTAGACCTCAAAATTCCCCTAATGCTATTTTCTTCTCAATTATGGCCAATTCATTTGACACATTTTCTATTTTCTACAGCGACGAAATCCCCACATGGGTATTTGAGATCTACAGTTTTGCATACACTCCACGTGCATTAACAGTCTCCTCTGGTTTCACAGACACTAGGCATTTAAAACACTCATTTAATAATGGCGGCCTAACCTCCAATCTACGAGACCCCACCTTAAATCCTTGATTCTCCCCATCACGACCAACAGAACTAGTCTTGTCATAATCCAAAAACATATACCAGCATCAAAACAATCAACTCCGGCAAACAGTGTTGATATGCAACTCGGGTTTTTTTTTTTATGTTCTACGCAGTCTTGCATCAAATATCCGTAGGCAACTTACAAGAAGCTTTAATCTAACTTGTATAAATCCACCACAACCTCGACTCACAAGTTCAAATTGTTCTCCTTTAGGGTTAACACCAATTACACCATATTCACCTGCAGCGGGATCTAGATCAGACCAGGATTTCGCTATGCAATTTCCTTTGTCAAGCACTCTGATAAATCCCATGCAATACACGTCCCCTCATGATCGGAGATCTTCTTGCAAGGCATGGTTCTCATCATTAGACTGGATTTTCCACCTAGGCTCAGCTCCATGGGACTTTCAACTCAGGCCTCCCACCAATCTGTGGCTTACTTCAACGTGTTGGTGTCCCATGTTTTGATAGTTTGGAAAATCAAAAGACAAGGCAACATCAGAACCAATCTTTAGAGTTACAGGATCTAGTCCTCCTGTTCTCAGAGAGGGGTCTCTCAAAATTTTGTTTGCTAAGGTTTATCTTGTGAGCTTATAGTATTGATTTTAGACTAGTTATTAAGTGCAGGTGTTTGTTTGTTTGGTTGGATTGAATTGATACAGGAGAACATGAAAGGTCTAGGAAAGATACACAGAATGGAGAAACATATGGTTCATTGGGCAATGGAGTCAAGAAAAGGTCATAACAAACTCATCAAAGGATATGGGATATCAAAGGGCAAATCTAACTTGGCCACAGGATCCTTTTGTTTTCGGAATGAGATGAACATTAATGATTTGGAAAGAGAAATTGAATTCTAAACAAAGGGAATTTGAAAGCATAATTTGAAACAATAAATATTTCTTTGATAGACAGGGCTAACCATAAATTCTACAAATCACACCTTTAAGCAAATAATGATTTCAAAAAAAAAATTAAAATGAAATCTAAGATTCGGGGAACGCCCTACTCAAAGATTTTATTCTAAAGGACTTAGAAAACATCAAAGATTTACTGATAATTACAGTCATAGAAGAGGGAACACCTAAAAAAATCTATGATCATAATCATAACGACCTTTAAGCCAACTGCTTAAGTGAGGACAAAGGGCAAGATCAAAACAGACATCTTTGATTCACTGTAAGAAAATAACTTCAAAGGAAGACTTCAATAACAGTTTTTAAGTGGCAGCAGACAAGCAGGGATAACCATAAATCATGCTGAAACCAACTATTCAAACTATTAAGGAAATAAACAAGCATGAAGACTAAAGAGAAATATTAAAGCCTCTAAAATACTTCAGCAGAAGAAAACATAAAACAGTGAAGGATGAACAGGTCTAAGGTGCTTCCAGGAGTCATTTCTTAGCCTAATACTTTCTATCCTACTGTAGTAAGAAATTATGGAACATAATGAAAATAGGGGAAAAACATAAAACAGTTCAGAATACTTCACCAACAGCCAAGCTCATGGATCCAATGATAGAGCCTTCTCAGGAACAAGCATGCAACAACATCATCAAGATCTCCAAGACTTCAATTTGTCCTTCAACTTCAACAGACTATGTATTTACTTCAAAGAGTTTCAGTATTACAACTTGTGATCAAACAATAACCAACAATTCCTCATCTTCTACAGAAGTATTTATAGGAAGATGAGGAGGTGAGATCTAACAAAATATCTCAAGGACAATTAATACAGAGTGAGGAATTCTCGGCCCTTTGAGAGGCTCGATGGAGAAGTTACAGGTGGATGCGCTGTATTAACTTTTACAATTATGATTTAAGCTCGGTGGGAGCTTTATTTAACTTTGAGGCTCTGTGTTCTGTCTGGAGTAACTCTGCAGATATTTTATGTATTAAAATCCTTTGGCAGAATTAACTTCTTGGCAATGCTAGAGGCAGATATTTGTTTAATCAATAACTTCCGCCTCTGTTTTGAATGGTTTGAAGCAACAGGTGGCTCTTGTAGTAACTGAGGAATCAATTCGCCTCAAATGCAGTGGTGGAGGTCTTTTCTATTAGTTAAACACTTATAATTTCTTTCGATTGTGTTTTTAATTCAGGAAATTAAGCTTTTGATAATTATTTGTAAGCTGTAATTTCCTAAATCTGTCTTCAATATTCATCTCTGTTGTGCTCTGTCTTTCGATCTGATACTCTTTTTAAATGTGGTTTTGAACCACAGTGTCTTGTCAATGTGTAAAGCTGCTGGGATTTTTAAGGGTATCAATGCTCATGAAAAATTGATAAAATATTGAATGAAACCCTGCGAATGGTTCTCTTTAATAGCCCAAAGGCACGGAAAACGTCTTTCCTGGCCTTCGACCCTTCTTCATTATACAGTGGAAAACCATAAAAAACACCTGCAAAACACAAAAATAGTTAAGAAATCCTACGAAGATAGGTTAAACTACTTCAAAAGGCGGGAGAGGAGCGTAGTCATTGGATCGGGACACGTGGACGGTCCAGATCTAATCGGGAGATTTGCAATCGACGGGAGGAGAAAATGGGTGCGATGGAAAAATTTCGATGCGATTGCGCGATCGGAAGGGCTGAAGCGATTAAGCAATGGTCGTTGATCTAAGAGCGAGATCAACAGTGGGTAATAAATCGGGGAGATGGCCGATCGGGGGAAGGAAAAAGGGGTGCGATGGAAAAATTCCGATGCGATTGCGTGATCGGAAGGGCTGAAGCGATTAAGCGATGGTCGTTGATCTAAGAGCGAGATCAATGGTGGGTAATAAATCAGGGAGATGACCAATCGGGGAAGAAAAACAAACATATGTGATGAAACTGCGCGATGCGATTAAAAAACTTCGATGCGATGGTGCCATCGGAACATCGCAATCGGAATTTTCAAACAGAAACAATCGAAGGAGCCATGCGAAAGTTTCCGATGTGATTGGTCCATCGGAATTGGAGGGGCGGGGTCTATATATATATAAAAGACTCAATCGCATCGGAAGTTTTTGATGCGGTCTTTTTGATCAACCCATTTGTGTTTCTCCGATGCAATTGCGCGATCAGCTCTTTTCAATCAACCCATTTATTTTTAACATGTGAA
Organism: Pinus albicaulis; assembly: GCA_034641835.2. Taxonomy (NCBI): domain Eukaryota; kingdom Viridiplantae; phylum Streptophyta; class Pinopsida; order Pinales; family Pinaceae; genus Pinus; species Pinus albicaulis. The sequence goes on along the minus strand of CM076577.1, from coordinate 830,216,346 downwards.
TTTAAGCTTTTAAGTTAAAACTTTGGATAAGCGGGTTTTTGGATTTTTCAAAGGAAAAACAGGTCGGGCAAGAAAAATAAAGGTTTTAAGCGCCGGAGGCAGGCCCATAGGAAAATACATATAAAATATGATGCGATCGGGGTTTTTCAATACAAAACTTAATCTCAATCGGAACTTGTGAACACAGCACAAGACTTGCACATTTGGATATTTCCGATGCGATTAGTGCTCGGTGTAATAACTCCTGGTTTTTTACAATGAATTCATGCGGTCTGGAGTTTATAATAAGGGAGCTGATCGCATCGGGTTTTTATGTAACACAACAAATGCACTTTCCAAAAGCTTCAGATGCTGATAAGCACCATAAGGTTTTAGCGTTTGGTTTTAACGCATGGGCATGGGAGGGGGAAGTGGTTAGGACTTAGCCCAAGGGGCTTAACTACATAGAAAAACTTATATTTTCATGAATTTTTCAGAGTTTTCAATGGAATTTGATGGTTTCGGTAAGGTTAAAAAGTGAGTTTTTAACCTTGTAAATATGATCTTCATGAAGGGAGGAAAATAAATCATGAAAACAAGGGAGTTTTTATGGAGAGAAAGGGGAGAAAATGAAGGTTATTTTTGAGTGGGAGAAGGGGAAAATGATGGTTTTGCAGCAGTTTTTCTCTTGGTTTTTAGCAAAAATTTCAGAGTATGAAATGGAAACAATAGTGGAGATTGGACAGAGGCATGAGGCCTTTAAGAGTCTTCAAGAGCCAACACTTTTTTGCAATAAAATCTATTCCTTGAAGGCTCCAAAATCATTTAGCCACCATTTGGTATGACAAATTTTATAGGTGGCTAACAGTGGCTCCACTTGGGGATGGTGCCTTCTTGAAGGTATCAAGAACTTTCAGACTTGCATTTTATGGGAGGCTGATCAGTTGCCTCATCCATTGGGCTGCTTTTCTTTGATTGAATGATATTATTTTGCTCTGGAAATGCTAACAGCCATGGAAAACAATAGATTTTTCATCAACAAGCTTTCTACCTACCCAATCCTACTGATCTAACATTTTTTCTTTCTAGAGTGCATTTGGATTGGCAAACTCTCTTTCAAAATTCTATTCTTTTTGAAAGCAAAAAATCTAATCTAGTTCTACTTCTTATTTCTCCATGGATTCAGATTAAACATTTGAATCCATATAATTCTCTACCTAATCTACTATCTGTTTGGGATTAAACTGTCCAATCAGATTTTATTCTCTAAATTCTACAATAGAAATTTAAAAACATCCAAGTCAAGATTAAGTTGTTTGACTTGCTGTGATCTATGGCATAAGAACAAGCTGCACATAGACATTATTTTGCAGAAAATTAAATCAAAATGTAAGGCTTAAGATCTGGAAGTTTTACAGCACTTCCTTCATCTTTTACAGCTCTATTTGTACTACTGTGTGAGCTGTTTTCTTCATCATCTGGTTTTGAGTTGATTAGAACCAGTTTTGCATTTGTTTTGACTCAAAAAATAAAACAGATTTGAGTCATCTTTCTTTTTGGAAACTTAGGTTCAGTTTTTAGCTTGTTTGAACCTTTGATTTCTATCCTAAACTATCTACTGATGAGCCAAGATTAGACAGTTTGGCAAATCGAATTCACTATCCTATCAGCAGAAAAATTTAAAGCTAATTAGTCAAGATTGAACAATTTGACTAACTAGAAGTGTGTTTTGAGGAGTGGCTTTTAAGCTTGCACACTTTCAGAATTTATTTTCATTTTGGCATGGGGCTGTGCCTTTCTTGTTTTCACAATCCGCCCTCTTTTCTTTTCTTTTTTTTCTTTTCTTTTGTATGTTTTTGTATTTTTTATTTTTCTAACTTTGAATGCAATGGTTAGACTATGACATTTACAATGAAAAAATAAAAATGCTTTAAAACCTAGGATTCTTGGTAGAAGTAATGCTTGAGCATCCTGCCATTGACAGGACCTCCATATAGATCTTCTCCATTCAATTCTTTCAAGAAAAATGTATTGTGACCTCTCTCAGCATGAATAATATAGGGCCCTTTCCACAAGTTCTCAAACTTGCCATGTTTTCCTTTCTCTTCTCTTCTTGAATCCCACTTGAGAACAACATTTCCAGATTGGAAATTGTTCGCCTTGGTTCTCTTATCGAATAGTTTCTTCATATTCTCTTGAACCGTGTTCTCTCATAAAATTCTTCTCTGGTTTGCTGTATATGGATTGTTTGGTTGATTCTTCTCTACATATCATTTTCTTCAATCTGCACTTCTTGAAGGAGTTTCATGACTGGAACTCCCAATGAGGTAGGAAAAACTGCATCCATGCCATAAACTAACTGATAGTGGGACATATTGATTGATTTCTTTGTGGTTAATCTATCAGCCCATAAGGCATGAACCAACTTACTGTGCCATGATTTTTTATTCTGTTCCAACAGTTTTTTGATTATATTGAGGAGACTCTTGTTGGAGGATTCAGCTAATCCATTTCCTTGGGGATAGTAAGCAATGGAATGGCCCAAGGTTATGTGGTATTTGTAACATAAATCAACCATTTTCTTAGATTTAAAAGCAGCAACATTGTCTGTTATGATTTTTCTGGGACAACCAAATTTGGATAGGATATTTGTTTCAAGGAACTTGATAATGACAAAGTCATTAGCATTTCTGGAGGGTATAGCTTCTATCAATTTGGTAAAGAAGTCAGTGACCGTGAGGATCCACTTATGCTAAGCTGAGGAGGATGGATGAATTTCCCCAATGAAGTCCAGCCCCCATTGTTGAAAAGGTGCCTCAACTCTGATAGGATGTAAAGGTAAGGGAAGGAGTTTTATTTTGCCATCAAATATTTGACACTTATGGCAAGACATGACCAACTTTTGAGTGTCGGGGAAAAGGGTAGGCCAATAGTAACCAGATCTAAGAATTTTTTTTGTTGTGGCCTTCCAGTAGAGGTGTCCTCCACATTCTCCGTCATGCAACTCATGCATGATTTTTCCTGCATCATCTTCAAGTAAACATTTAAGCAAAATTCCAACAACATTTTTCCAATATAATACTCCATCTAATATGCAAAAACTCAAAGCCTTTTGTTTCAAGAATCTAGTTTTAGTTTTGGACAAAGATGGGGGGGTATTTAAGTATAAAAGCACATAAATAATGTTAGCATACCAAGGAGAATTTAGAAATGTTTCTTCAATAATAGGAGCATCAGATTCTTCTATTTCTTCCAACGCATCTACCATATTAATGTTAGTGCTTGGAAGATAGACTCAGCCATAATTTTTGCTAATCCTTGCCCTTTAACTAGTTTGGTGGGCCTTATTTCTAAGTCATATTCAATAATAGTTGCAATCCATTTTCCCCTTTTACCATCAGGGTCTTGACTCAGAATTTCCTTGACAACAGTATGTGGAACAAAAGCAATTATGTGAGAGTGTAAAATATAGACCCTTAAGTCTTTTAATGCTTTCACTAATGCTAAGGCTTGCTTCTCCATGATATTATATTTGAGAGGATCATCCCTTAAGGCCCTACTAAAGAAATATATTGGTTGTTCTTGCCCCAAATCATTCTTTTGAAGTAAAACTGTAGCTGTTGTATGTTCAGATGCGAAGGAAAAGATGTAAAAGTCTTTGGTAAAATCTGGACTGATTAAAACCGGTGTTTGGGTAAGAGCTTGTTTGACCAATTCGAATGATTGTTTAGCTGGTAGAGTCCATTTTACACCCACATCTTTCTTGAGCATGTTGGTAATGTTTTTTAATAGCTCAGCAAGGTTGGGGATAAACCTTCTCAAAAAATTAATCTTTCCAATGAAAGATTGCAACTCTTTGAGGCTTCTTGGATGGCTAATTTGCAATATGCCATCTATCCTTGTAGGGTCTATTTTGATTCCCTCCTCTGAAATTATATGTCCAAGAAGTTTACCTTCTTATAGACCAAAGAGTGTCTTCTTGTGATTTAATGATAAGCCAAATTTCCTACATTTCTCAAAAACTTTTCTTAAGTGAATCAAATGTTCTTCATCAGTTTTTGAAAAGACAGTTATGTCATCAAGGTAAATAATTATGAAATAGCCAATATCTTCAGAAAATGCTATGTCCATGGCCCTCTGGAAGGTGGCCCCTGCATTCATTAACCCAAAATTCATTTTGACATACATAAAGGTGCCCCAAGGTGTGGTAAAACCAATTTTGATTTGATCACTTGGGAGCATCAACACCTGGTTGTAACCCGAGAACCCGTCTAAGAGTGATATCCTTTTTGACCCAACTACCTTCTGAAGTATATGATCCATCTTGGGCAATGGGTAGTTGTTTTTTAGCGATGCTCTGTTTAGGTTTCTGAAATCGATACAGATTCTGATCTCTCCTGTCTTTTTCCTAACAGAAACTAAGTTTGATACCCATTCTGAAAACCTAACAGGTACTATAATGCCAGCATCATGCATCTTTTCTATTTCGGCTCTAACTAAGGGTAATAAAAGTGGGTTTATTCTTCTCAGTTTTTGTTTGAAGGGCTTTTGATTTTCCTTCAAGGGAATCTTGTGTTGAATGATGCTGGTATCGTAAGATTTCAGATCTATGTATGCCCAGGCAAAAACATCTTTAAACTCTTTAAACAGATCAATGTATCGAGATTTTATGTGAGTTGGAAGAGTGCTGGAAAATTTAATCATCTTGGGTTCCGTTAGGGAGCCTATGTTGTGTTCTTCTACGTTTGTTTCTATAGGCTCCATTTTTGGTTCTTTGGCTACATCATTAAAGTCGAAAAGGTGTTCCAAATGTGAGAGACCTCTTGGAATTGAACCGTTTTTACATTCTAAAACTTCCAGGTCTTTTTGGTCCACATTATCAATTGACTCTGCTTCAAATGTATTCTCATAATGACTTATATCAGCAGAGTGCGTTATTTCATCTTCTGGGATTTCTTCAATACGGACAGTTTTGATTATGGCTAGATTCTGATGTTGGTATGGCGAAATCATTTTCTGATTTCAAGAAATCGTCTATGTGTTGGTCAGAATCAAACACTTGCCAGTGATCTATGTTATCAGGCACTGCAGGCCTATGCTTTACCTTTATGCTAAGTTGTTCATTTATCTTAGGTATTTGACAGTTACTGGCATTAAAAGCGAGTTCATTTTCTAAATGATTAAACACTCTAGGAATGAAAACAAGTTCGTATTTTTCAAAGGTTTTCAATAAGTCAAGAGCAGCGTTCTGATATTCCCTAAGCCTCAGATTTCTAGCTGAGTATTCTCCTTTGATTTGTTTCATGATAAGTTCAGAATCTCCTAAGATTTTTACCTTTTGGGCCTGTAATTGTTTAAGCAATTGTAAACCTAGGAGAAGTGCTTCGTACTCAGCAATATTGTTGGTGCACGGGAAATCCAATTTAAATGAAAAAATCTTATTTGTATTTTGTATCCATACGCCTGCACCTGCGCTTGTTTTATTACAGGATCCGTCAAATTTTTCTGTCCAAATCAGGTTTGACTCATTTTCGTTTTCTTGTTATTGTTGATTGTCGATGTTTTGAAGTTGTTTCAAAAGAAGATTTGATTTTTCAATTTCGTCTTCGTTGCATAAGATAAAGTAATCTAAACTCGATTGAGTAGAATAGATTAGAGTGTTGTTTGGTTTGTCTAGGTTGCTCACCATGTACTTCATGTGAGATTCCATGTATAGTCTTCTGTTTTGGTTAAAAACAGGGATGGTGGCATAATACATGTCCATTTGAAGGCTTCCCTAAAGTTTGGCTCCCCAAGATCTTGATAAGAGCATGCCATACTTAGGGGGAATGTCAGCTAATACTATATCCATAACTAGACTCTTAGCAAGGATCTAAGAAAGGGTAACACATAAATCTTTGATTAAACCCAAACATTTGACTCTGCTTGAGTCAAAAGAATACAAATCTTTGTATGGTTTGGTAATCTCTAAGCCTAAGCTTTCCATTACCACCTTGGGCATCAGATTGTGCGAAGCTCCTAAATCTAACATGGCATTGTGTAAAATATTCTTGTGTATGTTCAAGCCAACATAAAAGGGAGGGACAGCCCCTTCTTGATATTTTCCTTCAACTTCTAGACCAAACAATAACTCAGGTTTGTCATCTGTCAAGTTTAAAGTGTCAGTATCACTTCCTAATTTTAAAGCTTTCAAAACTTGGTTTTTGTACACCTCTTGGGTTACTAGTTTAGTCATGGGAATAGTAATTTTTATCTTAGCAATCTCTCCCTCAAGGCTGAAAGGAATAATTGACTTGTTGATATTTACATCTGTTTTTTCAATTGAATTCTTTTCAGCAACTTTGATTTGCTGAACTTTATTTGGACTGGTATTTAGAACAATTTTATTAGGCCCACTAGCTGAAGTGCTAGGGGTACTTTTTTCAACATTTGGCTGAATATTTATGTCTTTGTTTAAGTCTGGTTTTTTTTCCAAAATGTTGTTTTTCTCCGATGTCTTTTTGGGCTGAGTTTCTGTGTTTTTCTTGACAGCGTTATTAGTGTACTTGTCCTTCAAGTTATTTGCATTCCCTTTGCTCCTAAGATCGTATTGTTTATGCACTTCCATAATTGCATTTTCAAAACCCAATCTATAGTCATCAGAGTCTTAATAGGTGTTTGTATTTTGGTCATCAAAGAAGAATCCTTGTTCTTCCTCAGTGAGAAAAACATCATCTCCACTGTCTGATCCAATCAAGTTTACATGAGCTTCTTCCAACCTTTCTAACTCCCTATCTTCTTCATATTGATCTACATAGTTTTGTTGGAAGGGGGGTCTAATCTGTTGGTCATTCTCGTTCTGGTTTTCTTGATTGTTTTCTCTTCTGTAGTTCTGATTCCTATTTCGAGGAGCAGTTTGATTTTGATTTTCTTGTGCTTTCTTAATTATGCTCATCTCTTTCATCATTTCTTCCAACATCCTTTCCATTTTTGAACTTGAGGTAGAAGGAGTGGACTCTTCTCTAAAAGATACTCTCTTCTTAGTTTTCATTCTTGCTCTCTTCTCCATCAAGTTGACTTCCACAGAAAGAGCACCCTTTTTCATATCTTCCAGAGTTGCAAAATCTCTTTCTCTCAGCTGATAGGTCATGTCAGAGTCAAAGCCTTCAGGAAATTTGTTTAAAGTTGAGCCTTGTGGAGGTTTTAGCTCTGGGGAAAGTGCATTATACACACTATTGAATCTAGTGCAGTAAGCTTAAACGCTTTCCCCAGGGTTTCTATGGAGGTTCTTGTAGTCAAAAAGGACTTGAAGAGGGTTTTTCTTTACTTCCCATTTGTTTAAGAACGTTTGATGGAAGCCTTGGATATCATTAATACTATGGGGGGCTAAACCTTTAAACCATTTTCTTACTTCTCCCCCTAGGCTCTGAGAAAATAACCTAAGCTTGATAGAATCATCATCAATTTCATTTCTGTCAAAGTAGTCATCCATTTTATCTACATGTTGTGATGCAATTGTAGCATTGTTGGCATCGTATAATGGAATTTTGGACTGATAGTCCTGTGGAAGATTAACTAATGGTACAAGAAGGACTAGGGGAGCATACCATGCTGCCATGATAGGTGGTGGGGGTGGACTTACAAGGAGTGGATTTATAACAGGAACAGTGGGCTGGGGTGTAGTGGTTTGAACAGTGGACGAAGGGTGAAAAGAAGTGGAGGGGCCAAAAATAGATTGTTGAGCTGATCTTGGATGAGAGACACCTAAGTTGTGAAGGAAATGTAAATCAGGAGGTGTTTTTTCTCTGCTACCAAGAGGTTCACTTGTTTCAGGAGATGATAGTGAAGACTCAGAATCTAACTGATCTAAATCACCAAGAGACCTAGTTCTAAATGGATTTACTAAGTCAACTTGAGGTTGTTGTAAAGCTGAAAGATTTTCAGGGACTGAATTAGCTCTCGAGGGTGATCTGAAAACAGTTGATAATTTTATCTGAGGATACTTCCTAAGGATACTTTCAGGGTTGTCAACTATTCCCGGTGGGTTTGGGTCAGGGTAGGCTCTAGTGTGAATCTTTCTAGGAGCCACTATGCTATGTTTTTTAGACCCAAATAAACAAGACAAGTTCAACCAAGTATGACAATATTTGAATGGTCAAACAATCTGTTTTCACAATTTTACTCCTACAGTCTTCTAACTGAGTTTGAAAGGTATTATAATGACAAGGGTTCTTCCCAGTGGATTCTTAAGGTCTGTTATGGATTGTGGAGTCACCAAGTGGAATTTTTTAGCTCCTAAGGAGGTAAAAGGTTTTATGGTCCACCACCAAGTTTATTATGAAGCCAAACTGAAAATGTTTTGGATTTTTATGAGTTATTTTGGTTTTATAGGTTATGAGAGTGTCCTAAATATGACTTAACACTTAGCTAGGGTGTCAAAACATACAGAGTTCAATCTTATGGCTTGGTAACTAAATACTTTAAGGTTTGATAAGGCTTTATAAGAATCTTAAGGGTTACTTAGTTTGTCACTGATTCAAAAGGTCCTATCATGATTACCATTATGCTTGGTAGTGCTTGAAGAAGGTTACTTATGTTTATGCTAGACAGTGAGTGTTTTGTTTTTTGCAGATTTTACTCAGGGTCCCACCGTGATCACCATTATGTTGGTGGAGATGAGGTGGCTAATAATCACTGGATAGTATTTGAAAAATAAGGGATTTCTGGAGTCCTAAGGGGTATCTAGATTGTCACTGACTCAGAATGGTCCCACCGTGATCGCCATTATGTTGGTGTCTCGTTTTTTGATAGTTTGGAAAATCAAAAGACAAGGCAACATCAGAACCAATCTTTAGAGTTACAGGATCTAGTCCTCCTGTTCTCAGAGAGGGATCTCTCAAAATTTTGTTTGCTAAGGTTTATCTTGTGATCTTATAGTATTGATTTTAGACTAGTTATTAAGTGCAGGTGTTTGTTTGTTTGGTTGGATTGAATTGATATAGCAGAACATGAAAGGTCTAGGAAAGATACACAGAATGGAGAAACATCTGGTTCATTGGGAAATGGAGTCAAGAAAAGGTCATAAAAAACTCATCAAAGGATATGGGATATCAAAGGGAAAATCTAACTTGGCCACAGGATCCTTTTGTTTTTGGAATGGGATGAACATTAATGATTTGGAAAGAGAGTTTTAATTCTCAACAAAGGGAATTTGAAAGCATAATTTGAAACAATAAAGAGTTCTTTGATAGACAGGGCTAACCATAAATTCTACAAATCACACCTTTAAGCAAATAATGATTTCAAAACAACTTTTAAAATGAAATCTAAGATTCAAGGAATGCCCTATTTCCTCAAAGATTTTATTCTAAAGGACTTAGAAAACATCAAAGATTTACTGATAATTACAGTCATAGAAGAGGGAACACCTAAAAACATCTATGATCATAATTATAACGACCTTTAAGCCAACTGTTTAAGTGAGGACAAAGGGCAAGATCAAAACAGACCTCTTTGATTCACTGTAAGCAAAGAACTTCAAAGGGAGACTTCAATAACAGTTTTTAAGTGGCAGCAGACAAGCAGGGATAACCATAAATCATGCTGAAACCAACTATTCAAACTATTAAGGAAATAAACAAGCATGGAGACTAAAGAGAAAGATTAAAGCCTCTAAAATACTTCAGCAGAAGAAAACATGAAACAGTGAAGTATGAACAGGTCTAAGGTGCTTCCAAGAGTCATTTCTTAGCCTAAAACTTTCAGCCTACTGTAGTAAGAAATTATGGAACATAATGAAATAGGGGAAAACATAAAACAGTTCAGAATACTTCACCAACAGCCAAGCTCATGGATCTAATGATAGAGCCTTCTCAGGAACAAGCATGCAACAACATCATCAAGATCTCCAAGACTTCAATTTGTTCTTCAACTTCAACAGACTATGTATTTACTTCAAAGAGTTTTAGTATTACAACTTGTAATCAAACAATAACCAACCAACAATTCCTCATCTTCTACAGAAGTATTTATAGGAAGATGAGGAGGTGAGATCTAATAAAATATCTCAAGGACAATTAATACAGAGTGAAGACTTCTCGGCCCTTTGAGAGGCTCGATGGAGAAGTTACAGGTGGATGCGATGTATTAACTTTTACAATTATGATTTAAGCTCAGTGGGAGCTTTATTTGACTTTGAGGCTCTGTGTTCTGTCTGGAGTAACTCTGCAGATATTTTATGTATTAAAATCCTTTCGCAGAATTAACTTCCTGGCAACGCTGGAGGCAGATATTTGTTTAATCAATAACTTCGGCCTCTGTTTTGAATGGTTTGAGGCAACAAGTGGCTCTTGTAGTAACTAAGGAATCAATTCGCCTCAAATGCAGTGGTGGAGGTCTTTTCTATCAGTTAAACACTTATGATTTCTTTTGACTGCATTTTAACCCAGGGAATTAGGCCTTTGATAATATTTTTTAGCCGTAATTTTCCAGATCTATCTTTAATCTTCCTTCCGTTGTGCTCGATTCTTCAAACTTATACTCTTTTTAAATGTGTTTAAAACACAGTGTCTTGTCGATGTGTAGGGCTGTGCAGGGCTCTTTACGGTATGAATGCTTATGAATCATTGATAAAACAATGGAATTGAGCCCGTGAATGATTCTCTTTAATATCTCAAAGGCGCAGGAAACGTCTTTCCCGGCCTTCGACCTTTCTCTTCAATATAATGGAAAACCTTTTAAAAGACCTGCAAAACACAAAAATAGTCAAGAAATATTGCGTAATTAGGTTAAAAATGCTTCAGAAGGCGGGAAAGATCATGGTCGTTGGATGGCTGCATCTAACAGTGGATATTTTATTCAGAGGAGGTTAAATAAGAGCGCGGAAAGTAAAGAACAGAAACTGTTGATCACGCGTGATCAACGGTGGAGAACGGCTTTTTAAAAAACCCTTTGGTAGAAGCGGAGGACGATGGAAACATGAGGAAAAGATCTGGGCCGTTCGATCTGGACACGTGGATGGTCCAGATCTAATCGGAGGATCGCAATTGGGGGCAAGACTCAAATGGTGCCAATGCGAAATTGCGATGTGATGAAGCGTTGTCCGTTGATCTAAAGGTTAGATCAACGGTTGAGAATGAATTGGGAGAATCGCAATCGGAGGTCGGGAATGAGGCGATGCGATTTCGCAATCGGAAAAAGGGTCGATGCGATGAAGCGTTGTCCGTCGATCTAAAGTTTAGATCAACGGTTGAGAATGGATCGAGAGAATCGCAATCGGAGGTCGGGAATGAGGTGATGCGATTGCGCGATCGGAGAATATTTTGATGCGATTGCGATGATCGGAAGATAGGCCAATGCGATTTGCGCGATCGGAGAACAGGTCGATGCGATGTGAAAGCTGCAATGCGATTTTAAAAATCCGATGCGTTGGAGCAATCGGAACATCGCAATCGGAAGTGTCAACCGAACATAATCGGAGGAGCCTTTCAAAGATTTCCGATGCGATCGGAGGGGCGGGGCTTTATATATATATAAAAGACTCAATCGCAACGGAAATTTCGATGCGGTCTTTTTAATCAACCCATTTGTATATTTAACACACGACTTTGGTTTTTAGACCAAAACCTTGGAAAAGCAGGTTTGATATTTTACAAAGGAAAAAATGAAATAGGGATGGATTATTTATAAGGTTTTGAGTACGGAAGGCGGGCCCACGGGATATTTATACAAAGATTTTAATTGCATCGGAATTTATATGATGCACTGCTAATCGCATCGGAACTTTCGAATATGGCATGGACTTGTGTTCTTTAGATTATTGCAATGCGATAAGCACCCGGGACAGGTTTTATGGTTTGCATGAGAAATAATATATTTGGGAGCTTTAAACACAAAAATCCAATCGCAATCGGAACTTTCGGTCCATGGCACAAAACTTACGCACTTTGAAAATGTGCGATGCGATTAGCGCCAAAAGGCTTTGGCGTTTGGTTTTAACGCATGGGCATGTGGGGGGAAGTGGTTAGGACTTAGCCCAAGGGGCTTAAGTCCATAGAAAAACTTATATTTTCATGAATTTTTCAGAGTTTTCAATGGAATTTGATGGTTTCGGTAAGGTTAAAAAGTGAGTTTTAAACCTTGTAAAGATGATTTTCATGAAGGGAGGAAAAGAAATCATGAAAACAAGGGAGTTTTTATGGAGAAAAAGGGGAGCAAATGAAGGTTAGTTTTGAGTGGGAGAAGGGGAAAATGATGTTTTGCAGCAGTTTTTCTCTTGGATTTTAGCAGAAATTTCAGAGTATGAAATGGAAAACATAGTGGAGATTGGACAGAGGCATGAGGCCTTTAAGAGTCTTCAAGAGCCAACACTTTTTTGCAATAAAATTTGTTCCTTGAAGGCTCCAAAATCATTTAGCCACCATTTGGTATGACAAATTTTATAGGTGGCTAACACAACGGACTCAACGAACAATGTTCATCACAACCCAGTCTTTGAAATAAACACTACATTTTGTTTGAGACCACTATCCTCCCAAACCATCACAGCAACCAAAGCAAACATAATCAAAAAAATACGATTCCAGCTCTATATCGCATACTATCCATTGTCATGTCTCCACGGTCCGTGTTTAAATGTTTTACGCAGACTCTAAGAAATTTTAAGCCACATATTACTTACATCATACCACAGGGTATTACCACATGCCATACACTACCACATGTTAATAAACGTGTTACCTTTGGTAACAATGCCTTTCCTTTGCATTTGTGGTTGGTGTAATCAGCTCTTACACCACTGTTAGAGCTCCACACTACCAACACGCCCTTCAACCGGAGTTCCAACACCGTTCTACCGTGAATGCCAGCTCCAACTTTACATCGTAACCCAGCTACTCCAACATCTACGTCTAACCTGCAACTTCACTATTGCAAATTCCATACCATTATGGACGTCCACATAGAAATTTTATTATATGTAGTCCTCACCAATTTAAAACATATAACAATGATGCTTTTAGTCTAGCTTTATAAGTCATAATTTCATTTGGCTGCACTAACTCTCAACATAGTTACCACTCAAATGCAATGTCAACATTATCGGTAATATGAGATGTCAGCACAAAGAAGAAAATGTCGTACGCATTTCTCTACATTGCTGAAGTGCAGCCATATGAGCCTTCGCACCAAACTACCAAATGCTGACAGACTAATTATGTGTGTTGAGTCAAGATAATTCAACTCTTACAGCCACTTGCTAGAAACACAGATTGCCAACGCACCTTTTGCAGGAGTGTTCACACCATTTACTATCATCTACCCTCAGCTTCCTTTACGTCTGCGACCAAAACATCACATCTTCTTCACTCTGACATTCGCCGTAACTTACATATGTAAATGGAAACTCCATCATTCATTTGTATTCCAAGCAGTTTGCGGTTCTTCTGCCACTATCGCTTTTCCAAATACACACCATTCCTGCGTTCACACACACACACATATATATATAATTGCAGAGGTTAAATTCACTCACTTCTCTCTTATCCATGGTTGCACGGATTAATGTGATCTTTGGGCTCTGATACCAAATGATGCCAGGATTCTGCTCTAAAACAAATCCTAGCATATAATAGCGTGTGTACTTGCTTCAGCACGAGAATCCTCAAGGAAAATCTTCATCAAAACTACATTTTGCAGCTTAAAATATACATAAAGAAAAGAGAGCCATACAAAAAAATACTGATATATAATAACTCAAGAAATTCCTTGGTCGAATATTACAATGGATGGCCTCTCGACTCTTGGCCCTTTTACAAAAGCTCTCAAACCATCTCTCTCTCTCTCTCTCTCTCTCTCTCTCTCTCTCTCTCTCTCTCTGTATTCCTCACTGTATTCCATCCTCACACACTCCTCATATTTATACATAATCATGAATTTATTCTAATCCATAATTTCCTCCACACAAATCTCAACTAAAATCTAAATTAGATTTATCCTTTTTTTGGACTCAACTAAGTCTCGTTTAAGGAATTCCTGATCCCTAAATTATCTACCTAACTCACTCCACTCATATCGTTTAAGAGAATATTTACAATAAATAATACATTCATATTTTTCTCTCAATTTATTAAAAATGAGAAAAATAATTTATAAAATAATTAAAAAAACCTCACCCCCTAAATCACACAAATGAATAATGAAAATTAAGCTTGATGTTGCTGCATCACTATTTTTTTTCGTGTAATAATTTTGGGCATAAGGCATTTGATTGCAGGAACTATGTGAAGAAGAGGATTTTTGAATATTTTCCATTGTTTCTTAGGAATATAAGGTGTTATATGTGTGACAACATTGGCCATAAGACCAAAGATTGCAAATTTCCTACATGCTATAGGGGATTCACTCAAAAGGCAAAGACTACTCAAATCAAATCAAACAAGATTTCAAACAGTGAAGTACATGTCGAGAATCAGACCAACAAAATCTAGAAGAAAAAGGAGCAACAAGTGACTCCCATCAAAAACTGAGGCCTGCATGGTCTCAGGGGGATCATATGGCAGCATTCTGATTTTGGAAGAGAATTTTTTATAGTGCAACCATGTTTGGATAAAAGTATATTGAGAGTTGATATTTTCTTATTTTTGTATTGTTTGAATTAGTTGAATATTATTGATTGTAGTGGTTTATTGAAACTTTGATAAAGACGTAGATACATGCTCAAAAGATATATGATATTATCATGCATAGTTTCCTTTTATGCAAATGTTGTCATGAGGAGAAGGTATATGTCACAATTATGTAGTGAAGATTCCCATGGTGATAGTTGAAATAGGATGTGCATCAGAATTTATGCACAAGTTTCTATTTGCATGAACTATCTGTTGATTATCTACCTTTCATGGTTTATATGGTTAGAATGCCACGTGCCTATTGCCTCATACTAGCCTTGGTTCATAGCTGTCGATATTCTTTTTATAATGAATTATGTTGTTTTTATCTGGTGATCAGCTTTCTATTGGTTTTTCCATGATGCATGATGGTTGAAAATATGTTGTTGTAAGCATATTGATCTATATATTATTGCATGGACCTAGAGTTTCAATTTTGTTGAAGAAGTTGTTGTTTTAGTGATCCATCTATTTTTTGAAATGATTGAGCCTCATAGAAGACATATTATTCATATTGGAGAGTGTTGATGGTATTCATGGAGCTGATTATTGAGTCTACTATTGTTGTTACTATTTTTTCTATGCTGCCTAGAGATGTTTATGGAAAGAGTGTTGTTCCTCATGCTCATGTTGTTGCCTTTATTTGAGAATGATACTACTGCTATCTATTCGATGTTGTTGTTGTTGATAGTCATATTATGGTTTTGTTATTATTACCATGATATGGATGATGATGTTTTCTTTGGTTGGGAGTGGTGTTGCTGCTAATTTTATTGCTGCTATGATATGCTTAATTTTTTGCTTAAGAGATCCACACATTCTGTTGTTGTTGAAGATTGATCTCATGCTACATATAAGTTCAGCCATGGAGGTTGTTATTTTGTTGCTCTATGATGTTATGTCGCCACTTTATCTTCATTCTTGTTCACATGTTTCTACTAGATTCAATTGATGGTTTAGCCAAAGATATCATGAGTTACATATGTTGTTGTTGAAGTAAGGAGATATTATTGTTGATTGTCTTATCTTTCTATGAGCTCACATATTGTTGTTGTTATTGAAATTTTTCATCATGGCCTAAGTGGTTGAGGATCAAATATATGTTTCTTATCCTCTCATTATTTCTTTTTCATGGATTATATTTCCTATATGAGGATCACATGCTTTGCAGGAGAGAAGAGTCTATATGATTTTTTTCTCCAAGGGTATTTATAAATGGAAAAGAATTTACATGGCATATTTCACCTTTGTTGTTGCTTCTTTGACATATGGCTGAAATGTTGAAGATTTTTGAGCTTATTGATGACATTCATTCTTTCATGACATGTATTTGGTTTTATTTCTCTCCATTATAATTATTGGGGAATTATTAAAGTGAAGATTCATATATGAGATTGGTACCTCATGTCTCACATTGTACTATGGTGGTCTTGATGTCTATCGGGCATTGATGATGATGTATATGTTAATAATTTCTGACAACAGCTATGTAATCTCAATTCCATATCCATGAATTGTTCTTTAAATCCATGTAATCATTGATATGGATTTATATTTGAGTTAGGAGAGAGGTTCATGGGTCATGTCAAGAGCATGTGCGTTGTTACAGTCATGTTGGGCTAATTGATGTCATGTATTTTAGTCTTGTATGAGCTCCTGGATTTATTTAGTAGCCTTGTATTGTCACATTATTCTTACGAGTCATGGTTGGGTCATGTGTGTGTCTCTCATACATGAGATAGGAGTGTGATTGTTCAATTAGCTAGAGGCTTTGTAAAGTATTGTATCATCATTCATTCAGCCTTGTATCATGCCTTGCATCTTATTATTCATCATTGGGCCAAGTTGGTCAAAGCATTGATATATGAGGATTGGACTTATTTCATATGACAATAGGCACTAACACAAGTAGAGATAGAACATTCAATAGTCCAAGAGATCATTTTTCAACCCCTTTATATGTTCATAGGGATCTTGTTCAGCTTAGCAGCAGTTCACCTGCTTCCATCAATTTTATATTGACATGATGTTGTGATTGATAGGGGGGTACTTATTTCATTGATATGTTGGTTTCTTTTACATGTTGAGTTTGTCCCTTTTCCATTGATGTCAAAGGGGGAGAAAATCAGGAATTCGTTTCTTCATGAGGTTGTTTTATTTGACCCATCTAGGGTTGACATCAATGCCCAAGGGGGAGATTGTTGGCATTGATGTTGTGCTGATGTGATAGTTGATGAATGCTACAGTGAGTGATGGTTGGAATTGATGTCAACGTGGACTTGGCTTGGATATGGTATGCCTATACTTGATTTCTTGATGGTATTGGTATCTATTTTTTCTATGTCAAATGTTTATGTTGCAGATGCCTTGATGGTTTTGTTGGTTGGTTGGTCAACTAGGTCTCCATGTAGATGGTGCTTGTGTTGAGATGACCTTGATTGTTGGATGATTTTTTTGGTGTTTCTATGGATATAACCTTGACCTTTATGCTCATGATGATGTTTAAAGGTGTTGTAGAGGTTTTCATGATGTATCAAGTTACCTTCTACAATTAAGCTTCATGTTTGATGCCAATTGATATAGTTTTTACACACATGTGTTGGTCCTTGCACTTATGGTGTCTACTTGTTGTATAATATCATCAAGAGGTTGTAGAGATTTTTTTAAGACTTGTCATGGCTTGGAAAAGCTTAACATATGTCATAGGTGTTGAGCAACAAGTTGGAAGCAGTTGTAAGTTTAAGGTCTTGTGATTTTCCTTCATCCTTTGCCTAGTCGCATGGATGATGGGTCATCAGAGCGACTAAGGAGCTCTAGCCACTCTCACGTAGGCTTGTTCAAGTGAATATGGTCCCAAGCACATGGAAGACCATGTTGTGAAAGCAACTATGCCTTTTGGTGAAGTTTATTTGGATATTTCGCGCTCCTCGGATGATTTAATTGGTTTTTATGATGTTTCTTGTTCAGGAATTTTCATGGAAGACCTTAATTAACTAGGTCAATTTTTATAAATGATTTTTGAAGTATGAATGCCTTAATGAAGTGATTAGTGGGTATGGTTCCAAAAATATTTTAAAATAAGAAGAAGATCAACCATTGTGAATGAGGGAACTAAGCAGAGTTTTGTGTAGAGTGCAGAGGGCGACCTCATACATAAAATAATTATGCAGAGGTTGAATTTATAAACAGGAGCACTCACAGATATAATTTCCTGAGATCACAGAGTGAGGAGACTGATGGAGAGGTCAGTCATGATTTCAGAGAATAAGAAATTTTTTTCTGAGTTTGATGGAGTTTTCAGAATCTTGCAGTAGAGGATATTCAAAGGAAAAATATTCATATGATTGTCATTGTTATAGTAGACTTTATAGTGCATGATTAGAGTAATTAATGTTTCTGTGGTGATGATAACATGCTCATGGTTGCAAGATTAATGGTGAATTGCATGACAAAATTATTTGTGATTGTAGAATAACATTTTTATGTGCATGGTTGTAGTATTAATTCTATGATTGGATCATAATTTGTTTGGATGACTTGTGTTTGATGGATTGCTAATGGAGTTGCATTGAGAGTATGCTTTAGAAGGATGGAGGTTACTATTGTTGCATAATTCTTTCATATTACAGAACTGTGTGAGTAAGGTATTGTGTGTTGAGTTAATTTCTTGTGAGATTCATAGCTTACATATGTTGCTAGTTGAGTTGTTGATATATTTTATGGTGTGTTTGTATTCGAGCTTGTGTTGACGTTTTGAGCTTATCAAAGAGAAAAATTTGTTGTTGTCTTGTGCAGGGGTCCAGTTTGAAACATTGTAAAATGTGGCCCTAGTGATTAGTAGATCAAGATAGCTTGGTGAAGCAGGGATGGGTGTTCCTTGTTGATCAGTGTTGATAGCTTTAATAGAGGAAGTAGCATTCTCATAGTCCAATGGTTGTTGGGCGAGGCTTTTAGGGGAAAGGAGCCTCCAGTGGATGGTTTTTCAATTATTCGATGTTATATGAGAAACTTCATTGTTGAACATAACCATCTATGATGATTTAAATTGATTTTATTGATTAATAAAATTAGAAGTAGAGCTGCAGCAGCAGTAAAGGGTAGTTTTTGCCCCGGAGGGGGGTTTTCCACCAGAGATCCTTATGTCTTTGGTGCGTGTAATTACTTTATTGTATTATGTATTTCTTGGGATGATCATGGTATTTGATTTGTTGATTAATGCATTATATGATTTAATATACTAATGGTGTAATGTGTGATTGTGAATCAGTAATTGGAAAAGAATTTTAAAATATACATTGTCACTACTTATTCACCCTCCCCTCTCAGTAGTGAGCACATTTCTAACAACAAAAAGGGATGATAATCACATGGTTTTGTTGTAGTGTGTATCTCTTGAGGGCCAAATATCCTTGTCATATCACCATATCAAAGTTATTTCAAAAGACACAAACTTGAGGATTTGTTAATATTTCAAGCCCCAATATCTCTAGGTGACAACCCCTCATCACGAGGTGCTTAAGTCTAGCACTATAGGGCTGAAGACCTCAACATATTGTATAGTGATTTTTTGGCTAAAACCAATTTTGAAAAATTTCCAATGTTCCAATATCCTAGTGTTGTCTATTAATTGGGTTGAGCAACATAAAAAAATTCATCTAATGTCGTCTATTATACCATAGTCCTATCATACTAGAGGTTTTTCATTGCAATTCAATTCTAGTTTCCCTGGAAACTGATATTCCTATAGCTATTATGTTATATTCTTGATATATGGAAACTTAGATGGAATGTGACATAATATTTCTTGTCTTATGTACTCATAATTTTTTTTTAAGAAATAATTTTTAGTGTTGAATTTTTTTAGATTGTTTCTTGATAATTTGATATGAAAAGGAAAATTTTGAGGTTTTATCCCCCAACATTGGTAATAATGCTTAATGAGGATTTTAGCATTAATTAAATTTCATCTACCAAAAGATTTCCATACGAGATATTTTGATTGTATAAATGCTTCCAGATCTCTTGATATCTCAATACTAATATTCATTTGTTGAAAATCCTAGTTAATGTGAAATATGCAAATCTTTTTAAAGTTAATGGATTTCCAGTATTCTCTAATATAACAATATAAAATTTGCATGGAATCATTATTTGGGAATGTGATCTGGTGCCCAAGGCATGTATAAGTGCCAAGTCTAGAAAGATGGATTGAAGGGAGCACTTATATATTAAAGCATTATAAAAGTGTTGTGTTGGTGGTATAAGTGATTGGACACAACACAGAGGCATATGTGAAATATGAGTTAAGCATTGGGGAAAGTAGCATAAAGTGGTTAGCTTCATAAATACCAATTCTTGAAAAGTGGGATGAAGGAAGTGTCTAGCTATATTACATTTTTATGAAGATATGTAAGTTCGAAATTTGGGACTCACAGAAGTGTCAAATTATAAACATGGCATACTAGCAAAGCATAGTTCTAAAATGTGAATTAAAGGAAGAGCCAAATCATAAATTATTACATTGGTAAAGCACAATTTTAAATTAGAAGTAACTAAATAGAGTCAAACAATAGAGCATGTAGTTTCAAAAGTTGGTATTTGAAGGAAGCTCTTGGTTCAAATCACATGTGTATGATGTGGATGAAAAAGTTCAAAAAATCAGAGTTGATCTAAGAAAAAAATATTACAAAGGATATTTCAAAGGTTATTGGTGTCTCTTGTAGGTTGGTGCGGACGAAATTGAGAAATTGAGGGGAATGGTATCTCTTGTTTGTTGTTTCCTAACAAGAGCCATCATGTAAAGAAATTTTGTGGTTTTCTACCAAAAGGGTTTCCATGTATATCATGTGGTTCATGTTGTACTTATAATATTGATTTTTTATGGTGCTTGAATGTTTAAGTAAGTAAAAAATATATTATACTTATTCACCCTCCCTATCAGTATAATTGTGAATACAAAAATTGGTATTAGGAAAGTTCCTTTGGAAGTAGCCTAGAATCTAGAAGGAATATCTCAAAGGGACAAATCACCAGTCATAATGGTTCTTTCTCAAACAAAACCCTATTTTTTAATGGAACAAATCATGCTTTCTAAAAGATAATGATGAGAACCTATCTAATGTCTCTTGGTTTTTACTTGACTATCGGTTGTGGATGGTTATAAAGTTCCAACAAGTCCTCCTAGTGATCAAGATAGTAAATATCCTTTATAAATAATGTAAAATAAATGGATGCCATTTTTTGTGGGCCTACAGAAAGGAAATATTATGGGGGTTTGAAAAATTCATTTGGGATAAGCTTCGGAGAAGCTATGAAGGAGATGAAAAGGTAAATAGGGTGAACCTTCAAACTCGTAGAAGATAATTTGAGGGTTTGAAGATGAATGAAGAATAAGATATTGCAGGTTTATTCCTTCATGTAGATGAGATTGTAAATATTATTACAACACTTGATGGAAAGATTGAGGAATTAGTAATTATTCAAAAATTGATTAGATCTCTTCCCTTGATATTTAATGCAAATGTTTTAGCTATTGAATAAATGAACTATCTATAAAAGATAAATATGGATGAACAACGTGGAATTCTCACTACATATCAAATGAGAATAGAAAAAGAGAAGTCGGGATTAAAGGAAGCAACCTTCAAAACATCAAAGAAAAAAGAAAAAAACACAAGGCCCATGATTATTCCAACTATGAATAAGATGTAGAAGAAGCTCAATTTATGATAAATACGAAAAGAGGATATGGAAAATGTGATGGAAAGCTTCCATTCAAGTGTTTTAATTGTGCTAGAAAAGGCTATTTTGTTGGTAAATGTTTGTATGCAAAATTAGAGGACAGTGATGATGAAAAATACATAAAAATGGAATATCTCTCAAAAAGAAAAGAAAAAAAATTATTCCAAAGAAGATAGTAACTCATCATAAAAGATTGATGGACATGCATCTCATGATGACAAAGAATAATTACTATTTATGGCCATGGATTTTGATCAATAAAATGACTTCAGAGGAGGAAGATATTGAGGGGGAAGTAAATATTGAAGCAAAACTTGTTAGTGTCTTAGAAGATATAAATAGTCTCATAAAGGATTAAAAAAGAAAAGGAATTATTGAATAAATTTTAAAATAAATACCATGACTATGTTGGAAATATTGTCATTGATGGCAAAGGAGGCAGCACTCAGGCAAAGGCGGCAGCACTCAAGCAAAAGAGGCAGCGATGTAGCAAAGGAAGGCAAAAGAGGCACAGTGAAAGTAATAGAGGCAGCAAGAAGAAAGTCAAAAATGTAACAGTCATAGAAGCACAATGAAGAACCGTTATCGGAAGATAGAGACAGAGGCAGAGTGACAGAAGCAGAGACAGAGGCAGAGAGCAGTTACAAAATTTCGGGAATCGCACTCTCCAACCAGCGGAGCAGAGGCAGAGACAGAGGCAGAGAGCAGTTACAAAATTCCGAGAATCGCTTCACTCCAGCGGCATATAATACAGAACCATATTCTGGGAATCGCACACTCCAACCGGCGTTATACAACATGAATCTTATTCCGGGAATCGCAGACTCCAGCCGAGCGTTACACATATAAAATAGAACCATATTCCGGGAATCGCACTCTCCAACCGGCGGAGCACATATAACAAATACAAACTTATTCCGGGAATCGCTTAACTCCAGCGACAATACAATGCATATAATACAGAACCATATTCCGGGAATCGCACACTCCAACCGGCGTTATACATATAATATAACACAAACTTATTCCGGGAATCGCTTCACTCCATCGACAAAAATATATATAAACATATATGTGCAGTGCATCACATAAAAAAAGGTCCAAGGCATTTATATAATGGAGCGCATAAAACAAAGTTTGATAAGGTGGGACCCCTCCCCAATCGCAATCGGAGATCGCAAGGGCAGCGGAACATCACAACAGAAAGTTGCGATTGCGATTGAAATGGCGGACCCGATCGTGTTATACGCAGGAGTTGATAGATGCTAATCGCATCCGAGTTCCCAATCGCATGTCTTTTGTAAAACGCTGCGATTGAAATGGCGGACCCGATCCTGTTATAAGCAGGGGTTAATACATATTTGAGTTACGGTCAAATCGCATCGACACTGGTCAATCGGAACATATGTTAAAGACTTGCGATTGCGATTGGAAGACCGGACCCGATGGGTCTATAAACCATGTTTAACAAAGTGTTTGAAGTCCAGTTCCAATCGCATCGGAAAGAAACAAACCATCACAACACATATTAAAGAACTTGCGATTGCGATTAAGAGTTCAAACCCGATGGACTTATAAATTATGATTAACAAAGATTTCAGCTCCAGGTTCTAATCGCATCGGCAATGGTCAATCGCATCGGAGAATATAAGAGTTGCAATTGCGATTGGAAATCCAGACCCGATTGGTATATAAACTACGACTCATATACAACTTGAGTTCCAGGTCTAATCGTATTGGCAGCCAATCCTTATGGACGTCGGGTTATTTGCAAATAAATTGTATATATTATATATGTTGAATAACGTTTGAATATGATCCGGGGGCATAACACATATGATATATAATGGTTATTGAGTTATATATATAACACGATTGCGATAAGCCGCGTGGTCTCTAGACCCACGGACCTTAGCTTTACGGGAGGGCGATTATTAACGCTTGTGATATATGTATGTTCCGGCCTGCGGAACCTGCCACATCAACAAGACACTAATGGCATAAAAGGGATTGGAATTCCTTCAGATTTACAGTCAGCGGATATAAAAAGCACATTTACACATATGCAGCAGTTACACCACAGCAGAGGACAGAAGAGCAAACAGATCCGAAAGAAGATA
Source organism: Pinus albicaulis (assembly GCA_034641835.2). Lineage (NCBI taxonomy): Eukaryota > Viridiplantae > Streptophyta > Pinopsida > Pinales > Pinaceae > Pinus > Pinus albicaulis. The sequence goes on along the minus strand of CM076577.1, from coordinate 830,192,861 downwards.
AAACACAGTCACAGAAAAGACAAAGACAGCCAAAGAAAAGACAAATGCATACCAATTCAAAAGACTAAATGAGTTGAGCTGGAGTTCTCATTTAAATTTGAATGTAAATGTTTTATTTAAATTTTTATTGTTTGTGATGCATTGGCAAGTCTCCGAGAGAAAACAAACTCCCATTGTAATGTTAAAATTGACACCTACAGTTATAATTTCTGAGTAAGTTGATAAAAGGAGTGAGAAGGCAGAAGGAAAAGAGACATGACTTTCCATTTCGAATTCCAAGCAGAATACAAACAGTCATGTGAGGAAATCTATAAATAATATCATCTTGATATGCAGAGTGAGTTTTTTTTTAAATGAAGAGAGAGTAAATCGAGAGAAGGCAGAATATAGAAGAGTAAGACAGAGAAGATTAAGAAAAGCAGAATAGAAGGAGAAGCTACAGAACAGGGCTGATATCTGAGGTAAATCAGCAAACTTTCAGTTTGATAAATTGAGGAAGTTGGAGCTTCCCTATCAAGTTGCAGCTTGATAGCTGTCAGTTGTAGCTGACTGAGGTTGGAGCCTCCTGTAGGTTGGTGCCTGCAGAAAATTGAAGGGAGTTGGTGCTTCCTTACAAGTTGTAGCTTGCAGAATTGAGGATAGAGCCTCCTGTAGGTTGGTGCCTGCAGAAAACAGTGGTGAGAGGGAGTTGGAGCTTGCCTTTGCATCACAACAATAATAAGATGTGGTTTTCTCCCTTTATGGGTTTCCACTTATATCTGGTGTCTCTATGCATGATATTTATGTATTGATCTGATATGTATCATTAGCTTAATACCTGCTGCTCTCAAATTAAGTCTACTGCTCTATTAAACTAATACTTTCAGATTACATTCTAAGATTACTCTCACATTAAATAGAGTTTGAAATGAAGGTGTAAATAAGTTTATTGAAAAGTTTAAAAGATCAGGAATGTATTAAACTGATTCACCCCCCCCCCCCTCTCAGTTTAATTAGAGATTCAACAGATTATGATGAAGAAATAATAATCCTCCTAAGCATACAACTAGAAGAGGTAAAGAGAATAGAGGAAATATTGATAAGTCGGTTAAAATAAAAGGAAGGAAATTGTGAGAAGATATAAGTAGAGGTTGTTTCCTTGAGAAATAGAGAAATAAAATGTTGAGTTGAATCAAGGTTTAAGGTTTGTTAAAGTGACTAAAACATTAGATAACATTCTCATCTTCCAGAAGTGTTGTTTTATCAAAACAAGTTTTGGCTATATATAAAATTATGATCCTCTACTTCTATCTCTTACATAGTTCTATCGACAATGAAAGAAACATTAAGAAAGAAAGGACAGAGACATGGCCCTATCAACAATACAAGAAACACGAGAAATGGAGTAATGGATCAATAGAGATTTGAGATTTCTCATAAATACAATTAGAATGGGTTTAGAAGAACTATTTATTTAACATTTCCTTTCACATCTACGTATCAAAATTTCTTCTTTGGCTATTATTTTTCTTGTAATAAGTTTGGGCATAAGGCAATAAATTGTTGAAGAAATAACTATGTGATAAAAAGAAGTGAAGGAACTTATAAGACCTCAATGAATTACTATGTAAGCAACAAATATAGAGTCCTTATGAATATGGCATTAGAATATACAACTCATTTTCTCCAATATAGAATCATATTAAATGTTACAAGTGTAGTAACTATGGGCACAAAGTATGTAATTTTAGATGCAGCTCAATGAGGCATCCCAAGAAAAACAAGAAAGAAGAATGCACCAAGGCTTGGAAAAGGAAGCAAGAAAAACACAAACATGTGGATTTTCTCAAGCTGGCCAAAATCAAGGAATTAAATAGTATATTGATAGTGGGTATTCAACACATATGACAAGAGATAATAGAAATTTTATGTCTCTGAAGGAAGATAAAGGAGGAAGTGTCACTTTTGAAAATAATGCACCATCCAAAATAATGGGCAAAGGGACAATTACCCTTACCAATGGAAATAATACAACTCAAAATATTATGTATGTTGATGGTCTAAAACATAATCTTTTGATTGTTAGTCAAATGTGTGATAAAGGATATGATCTCACATTTCATTTTAAAGGATGTCAAATAAGGAAAGTAGGACCAGAAAGAGTGGTGGAAAATGCAACTAGGACCTCAAGCAATCTATATATCCTAGATAAAGTTAAAGAAAAATGTTTGATGGAAAATTAGATGCAATTTGGTATGTGATAAAGGATGTGTTATACCAGTTTTGACCATATAGTAAAACTTAGAAAAAAAGAAGCAGTATGAAACGTGCCAAATATTTCAAATCTAAGTGATACTATTTACAAGCATGCCAACATGTGAAGTACACCCAAAGTCAAATTCAAGACAAAATAGTAATCATCAAAAAATTCATTGGAACTTTTTCATACAAACCTTTGTGGGGCTACAATAACATAAACAATAAGAGGCTAGACATAATTTATGCTTCTAATTGATGATTATACCAAATTCACACGGTTACTTTACTTAAAGAGAAATATGAAGTATATGACAGTTTCAAAAACATAAAGTTCTAGTTGAGAATGAAATTGATATAAATATGAAGTGTTTGGGATCTAACAAAGGAGGATAGTTTACTTCTGACAAATTCAATGATTTTTTTCAAAAACGTGGGATTAGAAGACACTTTATAATAACAAGGAATACTCAAGTAAATGGTGTTTTTGAAAGAGATAATATAATTGTTTAGGAGATAGCAAGAACAATTCTTAATGAATTAAACCTTCCTAACACATTTTGGGGAGAATCGGTTAATAAAACAATTTACTTCCTAAATAGAGTTCAAATCACAGTAAAAAATAAGACTCTTTATGACTTATGAGAAGGTAGAGCTACTTAAATTAAAAATTTCAAATCATTTGGAGGCAAATGCTACATCATGATAAATGAAGACAATTTAGGGAAGTTTGATTCTAGAATAGATGAAGGAATATTTCTTGGATATTCATCTAGAAGTAAGGGATAAAAATGTGTTTACGGTGTTGGACCCACCAACATTCAAGGGGTCTCCCCGATATGTGGTTCTGATTAGACCTCACACCATTTGGGATATGAGCCTCGCCCAGAATATGGCCCAGTTTCCAAATTCTTAAATTTTTTCCTAGGCTCTAACTGTCAGCAAGAGAGAGGAGCGCAATTATGCCTTCAAAAATAAATTATGTGTTCCTATTGAGTATTCGATGTAGGTGTATCAATTTTCTTCTACTGTAGAGGGAGAGAGAAAAGTGATCCTCTAAGAGAGGGGTAGTAGCACCAACCTAGTAGAGACACACGCAACCAAGAAGGATGTGTCTAACTTCTATAAGAATAGTCCATAGAAGATGTGATGGTCATTATAACCAACCAACGAGAAAGATCTGTCTAGTATATAGTGGGATAGTCCACAAGGATGTGACAGTGATAACAACCGTTACAATGCATTCTTAATAAGATCAGTACTAAAATAACTGAAATAGTTCAACTACTCTAGCATAGGTGAAAACAAACATTAATTAAAAACATCCACATAATAGTCTTACAAATATTCATAATCCATGCATGAATAATGTGTTGGCCATAACGATTTTTTATTAAGTAAAATTTCCAAGATACATGCATAAAATGAACACCACTAGCTCCAATACTAGAGTGTTGGAGCCACTCCTTGGTCCTAAAAATAACTAGCTTGTCTCTTTAATGGCTTGCGGGAGGAGCCAAGGTGAAAATTCCTTTGCTTATACAATGACGTTGTATTTATAACCAATGAGGAGGTGATTCTTCACCTTCCTTGTGACTCTTCAACTACCCTCGTGACTGTTTTACTTCCTATGATTGTTCAACTTTACATGACTCTTCATACTCCATACATGTCCTTTAGACTTCCACTTTACAATACATTTTCGAAACATAAATTACATAATTCCCCATAATGGTGTGGCATGTGAAAACTCATGACATGACATGACATGACACTACTGACATGGAATTCTTGGGTGGAAATTTCAAGCCACTCTTGTTGCTCCTAGATACATGTCTTCTTGAGAATGTCCTTCTATCCACCTTTGTATGGCTTAGTGATGAGGATTATTCAATGGTGTCAAGTCTTGAGTTGTGGTCGTGAACTAGTGTCCCTTTTCTTTCTCTTTGTTTGTTAGCTTGCGTAATATTCTAAGAAGATATCTTTTAGCATGTTTCTTTTATTCATCTCCTTCTTCATCATCTTGCCATGGTATGATAAGATACGTGCATCTGCAATTCACTCATGATGAGACGACATCAATCTGATAAACCCCTATTCTAAATTAGTGCATGTTGATCCACTGACTGAGCCAAAACTGCCTGATAGGCTGAGAGAGAGGCTCAAAGACAACGCAATTGCGTGGATCAGGCAGCCATGTGTGAATCTTAAGCCTTGAGACTGCACAATGTGTTGTCTAGGATGGACTAAGGAAGAAAATTGCCCAATCTAGGAGCTAAGTGTGACATGTTGAGGGCATATGAATTGTTTCAGCCTATTATGCAATTTTGGGAGGTAGAGGAGGTTGGGAAATTTCACAATTGCATAGATCAGGAGCTCAATGTTTGAGCTTCAGGCTAGATATCATGCAATTTGTAGTTGAGTCTGGGATGGAGGGATGGATTGCATAATTTTGGAGGCCAATTTTTGGGTTTGAGCACTAGAATTGCGCAGTGTAGCAGTTCTAGGAGGCAGGAACTGCGCATTGCGCAATGTCAAGAGGTAGGGTCACAACTAGAGGGTTTATATAACGCAATGCACAGTTCAGGAAGGCCCGATGAGGCTAATTTTCTTGGTTGGAAAGTTTTGGAAATTGACTAAGTGTGGGATTGGTGACATTGATGTGAATAGTGATAAGACTTTGAACAGGATCGCACACTTATAATACTTGACGACACAATAACATAGATCATCCAAGGCACATTAAAAATTCATTTCCCTCAGTATGACAACTTTGCGACGACTTATGACAAGTGCGACACTAAAGATACACTTTGCGATGACCGTGACAACACTTATGTGACAGTGCTTAAAACTTTGGAAATGAGTGTGACAGATGTTTTCATGGGTAGATAAACTCATTTGTACAAAGGTAACCCCTTTAAACCACCAAAACAAACTTATACATATTTTGTGACAGCTAACATGTGAAAATATGACATTTTTCCTTTCATGCAAAAGGGACTGGAACACTTAAATGAAACATAAGGAGTGAATTTCAATGTTTTCGATGATAATGTACATGACCATGGAAGGATCCAAAATTGAGCATAGGCCAAAATTTTGGAGGGTGTTGTAGCAATTACAAAACTTAGCGACACATTGGTAGAATTCCATCTTCTCTTCCTTGGTTTACTCTTTCATGCAGGGTCTTGGTTCTTTAGGGAGTATTTATTCATCATGTAGATTCTTTGGTCTCCCCACTTACCCTGTGAATAAACATGGTCCCCTTTGTACCTTCTCAGTTGAACACAACATAAGATTCAGCAACATCATAATGTTTCAAATTGGAAAGGTTAGTGGAGTTCGAAAGCTTTAGATTTTCAGAGTATAATTTTTCATCTTTGGTGTTGCTCAGCTACTAGCAGAACTGGAAAGTACCCCAGTGGAGTCACTACATGAAAAGTAAAATTTCTCCGTTGCCAATGATCTTGGATAGTACCCTGACGGAGTTTCTTGCTTCACCTCTCTGTGCATGAAGCCTTTCTCTTCTTTTGCCTTTATTTATTTATTTTAACAGGACTATGCATTAGCACTTGTTCTTTTTATGGACGGAAGAGGGATCCCGACTTATTGAGATCATTCAAGGTTGTTCCTTCATAGAAGCATGTAGATACCTTTGATTTAGGTTTTTTTTCTCCCTTCTCCTCTTATACTAATTGGATAAGCATGAAAACCAAAACATAAAGAACCAAGTGTAGGCATATGGTTTCATTCATTATAAACACAAGATGATGGTTTGATCAAAACTCTCTTCATAGACGAATCATATTTTCCGTCATAAATTCATTGACCAAAATATGTAATCAACACAAGGAACAAGGATCGAAGGTTAGCCAAATGTTGTGATGTCACGAGACTCTTTTCAATTCAGAAACACACAAATAATATAGAAAACATGTTCACACACGACACTTATTTACATAGAAAAAACAAAACAAAAAACCAAACAAACAAGAAAATACTATGTACATAGTGTAGGTAAAGCCCCCATATCATCATTTAAAGTAATGTTTTAAGTCTTGGCCATTAACAAGGAGAGATTCAATCTTCATTTCTATTGATTGCAAATGATATGTGTGTTGACCAAGCATTTCATGAACGGTGAACCATCCAATCATGGGGATTACAACTTAGTGTGTTTGCCTTTGTCCTTGTGGGTTTTATCCCACTTCAAGACTTAGTTACCCACATTAAATTTATTATTCCCTACATACTTCTTCTCGAACCACCTCTTGATATGACTATGGTGAAGAGAAAATTTTTATTTTGCGTTCATCCTTTCTTCATGTCGCTTATGAAGAGTGTCTATCCTATGTTGAATTAATAAAAATGACTTTCCCTAGGATTCTTATGAAAGTTGGATATCAAGAAAGAATATGTTAGGGGGAAGAGTGCCTTCTTTTCCATACACCAAGAAGTAAGGGGGCGTATTCAAATAGGGATTTTGCGTGACTCGGTCAGCCCATAGTGAATTTACCAAAGTGGAGTGTCAGTTCCTTTATTCAAATAAGATGGTCTTCTAATTGATACAGATGAGGTTATTATTTTTAGATTCAAAAAGACCATTTCCCTGCGGATAATAGTTAGTTGAATGTTTCGATTCCATTCCATTTTTTAATGCAAAATCATATAAATTTAAAAATGAAAAATATGTTTCATTATCAGAAAAAAATGAAGTCAGAATGTCGAACCTGGAAATTATATTCTTCTTGAGGAAGTTGATGACTTCCCAATCATTCACATGTTTAAGTGGAACTTCTTTTGTCCACTACGTAATGTACTTTGTAGCAGTGAGGATGTAGCGGAGCGACTTTGACAAATGCATAAATATTTCACCAATGACATCTAAGCCCCACTGTTGAAATGGTTCTTCCACTGCGATAGGCTAAAATGGGGCAGATAAATTCTTGTTTCGTCTGGCACACTTTTGATAGGCCAAACACTTGCGGTTGTAACCATGACCATCTTTGAATAATGTAGGCCAATAGTAACCAGCTCGCATAACTTTATGCACATTTTTGTTACCCACGAAGTGTCCCTCAGCTGGTCCATTGTGGAGATCACACATTTATTTCTTTGAATTGTGCGCTTCTATGCACTTGAGAAACACTCCATTATTGTGCTTTATGAAAAATCACCCCATGCACCAATTGATAATATAATGCTTTTAGTCTAGGTTCCCTCTTCTGGTGTGCAGATAAGTGGGAGGGCATGGTGTCGTGCTCAAGGAATGGGTGCACATGTGCGTACCAAGATTTTGCAATGGTAGTGGGGGATGCTCACTCAATATTATACATTTTGATCTCCTACTCCAATCCAGAAGGATCTTCTTATTTTGCATCTATTTCTTTTGTTGCTAGCCGACATGGATCGTAGCCTTTAATTGTGTGAACTGGCTTGGAATATATGTCGTACTCTTGTAAACCAGTCATCTAGTTCGCTCTTCTCTCACCCATATCCTGTTGAACGAACAATGATCTGATTGTTGGGTGAGGAACAAAGATCATGCAAAGATTTTTCAAGAGATAGGGTCAGAAGTGTTTCATCGCCTTGTAGACTGCATAAACTTATTTTTCAATGGTGGGATAGTTAAGTTCGAGACCTTGAATGCTGGAAATAATAAAATATATTGGTTTCTCATTATTTTCATCATAATTTTGTGTAATCACAGCGGCAAGAGAAGTGTCAGAAGTGAAAGTGTAAAGCAGAAAATGTTTGCTAAAATATGGGTTGTACAAAGAAAGTGGTTCTTGAATAGCTTTCTTAATATAGGAAAATGTGTCCTTTTCCCTTTTACCCATTTGTAAATTGCATCCTTATTTACCATATTATGTATTAGCTTCACGATATGGGCATAATCAAAGATAAACTTGCGGAGAAAGTTTATTTTCCCTCAGAAGGATTGCATAGCTTTCTTGTTCACAGGGGATGGAATATGTGTAATTGATTTAACCCTCTTTGGGTCCACTTTAATCCAACTTTTTGGGATAATGTGGCCCAAAATATTACCCTCGGCCACTGCAAAAATACTCTTCTTGGGATTAAGGGATATCGTGTATTTGGAAATAATTGCTTGAATACCTTCTATAGGTGGCGTAATGATCCAAGTGGATATCAGTGGCCTCCCACCTATTCCATTTGGACCTGTAGCATCAATTCTTTCAGTTTTTCAGCTTCAGCACAGCTTACTATTTTTAGCAGGTTTTCGGGTCCTACACACCCGGAGCCGTTTTGGGGACTTAATGATCCAAGTGGATATTGGTGGCCACCCACCGAGTCCATTTGAACTCCCACCATCAGTTATTTCAGTTTGTAATTTTCGGCACAACTTACTATTTTTAGCATTTTTTCGGGTCCTGAACTTCCGAAGCCGTTTTGAGGCCCTAAACGACGTTTTTTGGGAAAACAGAGAGAAGCATGGGTCCATGGACCAATGTTTCTCATTCAAAAGTTGTACTCCTCGGACAGATAGTTCTAATGAGCTATTGAGTGCATCAAACGGAGATCGGATGCCAAAGTTACATCCCCAGGAATTTGAACCACCAATTTACCCAAACGGGCGCCCACAGTTTTGGCGCTTCATCTCCTACGGTTAGGTTTTTGGATGTTTCGGATTTTACATTGTTTCTCAACAATAAATAGGCCTTTGAGCCTCATTTTAAAACAGTTCATGGGGCTGGGAGCCGACACATCTCTTCTCAGAGATAAGCGCTACCAGTTCCCTAGCTCGCCACATCTCCATCATGTCTGCATTGTAACACAGTTCAGGAGCTGGTAGCTGACACATATCTCCTCAGAGATAAGCGTTGCCAGTACCTTAGCTCATATATTTCCATTATGTCTGTAATAGGCCTGCGAGCCTCAATGTAACACAGTTCAGAGGCCTGCGTACGCGACATCTCTTCTTAGAGATACGATGCCAGCGCCCTAGCTTGTTTCCATTATGTTTGTAAGCTTATTTCAGTCATTCTTTGATTATAATAAAATGAAGCATTATTTTCATTGCATCTCTTTTTTTATGGTTATATCTGTATTCTGTTGCGTTCCTACATAAATCCGGATCACGTAAGTGGTTTGATCTCTTCTTGGAAAATAGCGTGACATCATCAAGATAGACTACTACGCTTTTTCTGATCACTCTGTAGAATGCGATGTCCATGGCACATTGAAATGTTGCATCGGCATTGACCAACCCAAATGGAATTCTTATGAATGTCAATGTGCCCCACTTCTTGCAGAACATAGTCTTCAGTCTATTATGCTCTAAAACCAGAACCTGGTTGTAACTAGAATACCCATCTAACAAGTAAAACATCTCTAACCCTAATATTTTTTGTAGTATTTGTTCCATAGACGGCACATGGTAATTATCTTTTTCTGAGGCACAGTCAAGTTGCAAAAATCAACACACAAATGGATTTCCCTACACTTTTTTCTCACTGGGGGCAATTTTTATACCCAAGTCGAATGTCGCACTTTGTATATGATTTGAGCATCCAACAATTTCCTCAACTCCTTTTGAATCAGAGGCTCAAGCATTGGATGTACCTTCCGCAATTTCTTTTGGAATGACTTGGCCCCTTCTTTCATCAAAATCACATGTTGGATTATTCGCATGTCATAAGTTTTGAGCTCATCATATGTCTATGCCAATATGTCTCGGTATTACTTGAATAGGTGGATAAAAGCTTTTCGATCCTATGGTGTGCATCAAGTACCAAGATTAACAAACTTTGGATCATTTTCCGTCACAAGATTTATTTGCTTATGCGATAGTGTTGAACTGTGGGTTTTTGCATTGACTAGCCCTTGGAAGTGGTTCTACAAGTCATACATATTTTCCAATGATACCACACCTTTCAACATGGGATTCTCTTTGTTTTCACAAGCTTCATCCTGCAACACTTTCTCGTGCTCATCTTCATTGATAGTGTCATCCAGTGAATACATCAGCATTTTCCATGAATTGCAGGATCTATTGGTCATCATTGAAAACACGTAAGTTAGTGATCTTGTCCGGGATGGATGTGTTGAATTTCCATGACCTTGGGTCTAGGATAGAATCTTAAAATATCTAACGCTACCAAACCAAGAATCTCAACAGAACTACTTTTCACAGTGGAATATAAATAATAGTAAATCACATATGCATAGAATATAGACAAATTTTAAATTTTTCAACCCAACTTCGTTATATTAATCCAACTGATATAATAAAATAATCTAGGGATCCCGTACCAGGGATAATGGCCCCTCATACATCCACTAGTACAAGATACAAAAAAATATTCTTTGACCATCTGGCTATAGCGTGCTCTCTCAGCTTCTCTGGGTCATACCTTGTACCTTCCCAGTCCTTCGACTACCGATATGAATCCCATGCATCTATCAATGATCCCAGTCCATATAGCCACTAAACCTCAACTATTAATCTTCTCACTTGTTGATCATTTATCCACCAACACATCGAGACTCATGTCAATTTGTTCATAGTTCGACTTGTGAAAAAATCTCAATCTGCCCACTGTTGCACCTCAGCTACTCAGGGACTTCAACCCACTATGTTCTTTCTGTGTTGGTCCGATGAATACCAACATAGGGCACGAAGGGCTTCCACCTGTCACTGCAATATCTCCATCTCTCACAATGAACACAGGCTAGGAGGACTACCCATCATCTTTGTAGAAGTCCTTATCCACACAAAAGTCTCAGGCTTCACAAAATACTCCTGGATGATCATACCCTTGAGCTCCAACAACTGCCACTCTAGCACCTACCTTTGTCCATCAAGGTGTTGCACACCAGGCTCCAACTTGGAAACTATCACGATGTCCTCCAGCAGACCATAAGTGCCCAATCACGTCCACACTTTATCCACTCTCACGCTTCCCTCCAACAATCCATGAGTGACCAAGTCCATGTTGTAGCATCTTCTCCTAGTTATGGCATCCAACATCTAGGAAACCCCTCCACATGACTGCTAACATACTTCTCCAAATTTTCCTCTCCTTGGACCCTCATCCACCTCCATCAATCAAGAATATATATGTAATATTCTATTGTTTCTTCCTTTCCTTGGGATTTTTGCATTCACATGATTAGTTAGAGCACACAAAAATAACCCTAAGCCATTGCCCAAACACGGTGTAATCCTCTCCCAAGGAGATTCCCCCTTTGATTTCCAAACTAGGATCCTTGTGCACTATTATGGGCCTTGGAAATTATTCACGAGACACCCTACAACACCCTACAGCAAGCCTATAATTTTCAGCAACAAAATAGCCCACAAACACATGGAGAATTCCCATGTTATAGATGTGGTCTCATCTAGGAAACTGCGGCTAGGTTAGAAGGTCCTTCCTAGGCTCGTAGGCCCACTCAAACAACCCTCCAATAGTCTGCTACAATACCAATGACCTGTGGCCCTCACAGAGGTTAATCACACCCAAATAATACATAAAACAATCCCTTAACCTACCTCTATGATAGTGGCATAGTATCTACACTTATGGATGGTTTTACCAAGTTAATACGGTACTAATATCACTTGTACATGTCCCATACATGCAGAATTGTTCCTCAGAAATCCGCACTCCTAAAACAGGTCCAAACCCATGCACCTAGCCTTCTGCGTCATCCTTTGATCTTGTTGTTCAATCGCAAATGTACCCTTTTATGGATGATCTAAAATGAATGTCCCACACCTTATATTTATACCAAAATTAAGTGCTCCACGAATTTGTTGAAGAGACATGTCTTTTGGACCAAGCCTACATGACTTGAGTGTCCATAATTAATTGTCAACTTCGAAAATTCATATCTTAAGTTCTAGAGCTCTGATTTGGGTGATTTTTGAAGCATTGGAATTGGCATGCCAAGATATATCACCTCAAAATTTCTCATGCTCAAATTATTCATGGTTTTGGATTGAAACCCCATGCTCGGGTTTCAATCCCACAAGTGCCTCTTGTGGTTCTTTTCCCTCCAAACCCTGAACCCTAGGGCTTGGAGTACCTCCCAAGCTACATAAAAATCAACATGATGGTTTATAAATAATTTCTATATAAAAATCATCCCTAAGCGGTGATAACCTAGCAGCATCATTTTCCAATGCATTTGCAATCGCATTGCATATTCTAAGAACAGAAATAATATTAAAATCTTGGAAATACAAAAAAAACACCAAACTTCTTGTTGGTAACTTTTCAAATGAGGTGACACACAATGTATAGTACCACTTACCTGGCATGCAACAATTTCTAAGTCACCTATTTCTTTGAGAATTCCCACATTGAGGTCAATGGCTCTTTGTAATCCCAGGATGAGTGCTTCATATTTTGCGGTGTTGTTCGTGCACTCAAATTCCAAGCGGCTGGAGATCAGATATTTTATTTGTCGCAGGTCTACTAAAACACAACCAACTCTAGATCCCTCTTGTGTCTTTGAAGCATCAAAATACATTATACAAACAACATGTGTACAAGTACTATGTGCTACACTGGTACTATTACTACTACTACTACTACTACTTATTGTACAGATGTCATTTTTGCCAGTTGGACTAGGAAGGAGATCCAACTGTGTGTTTGGTGGAACTAGAGATGGCCGAGAAAGATAGCATCCCAAATCATTTTCTAGGAATTAATTTCCGAAAATAATATTCGTAATAACAACTAGTTCATTCTTACCATTGAAGGGAGTGACAATATGATTCATGTAATACTCTGAGTTTACCCGAATTTTATTGTTTCTACCCTTGTATGGAAGCCACAAATGTGACCTGTCTATAGCAAAATACCCTTGTAGTTTGTTGGACCAGTCTTGACTCAACAAAACACCATATGCTTATGGAATTTCCACAATCACTATATTTATACACTAGTGCACTCGATGGTTGGATGATAAGAGAATAAGCACATTTATAAGTTCACCTATAGCATGGAAAAGGGCCATGTCCAGCAGAATGATATGTGCATCTATTTTATCCCATTTTGTATTGATTTTATTTGCGAAAGATAAAGGAATTACATTCACCTATGCACTAGAATAAACTAAGAAATTATGTAAATTATATTTGAAAATTTTGAATGTTAACAAAAATTGAGGGTGGAGTGTATTTAAATCCAATGTTAAAGCATTAATCACAGACTCTAGGGAACAAGAGGACTTACCAGATTTAGAACCCTTATGCGAAGAAGTGTTGTTACCTAAGGCGGGTTGTTCAAGAGCGCAGAGGAGCAAGTCCCACTGACTTGTGATTCTTGTAAGTTAGAATATTGAAATATTAATGTGAATATTCTTCATGTATTCAACTATATTTTAATTCATTGCGGAGAGACATTGGCGAAGTGTCTAGAGGAGTAACTTGTTCTATGACTTTCGCAGTGATCGACTTGCTCTTATTGCTTGCGAAAGTAATTTTTGTTTTGGTTACATTTCCAGACTTGCTCTAAGTGTTCTGGGTTGAGATGATGGGAAGAGTGATCTTCCTTAATAAATTCTCTTTCAATTTTAGCTTTGTCAACTCTTGTTCGATGGCCAACCCTTGACTTCTCAAGTTATATTGATTGTTCTACTTCTAGGTCGGGCCATCACTCAGTGGTTGATTTTTGGAAATGTTATTTTCAGTTATGAGTACACAACTGAGTGTGTTCACTATGTACCCTATGCTTGGATCTTCTTCAGTCGCAGCAATTTCTTCATTTTCTTCCGCGGGCTCAGTCTGATCATCAAAGAGTATGGTTTTAATTATATTTGCATCAAGATCGTTCATGCTATGATTCCATTGTGGGAATTTTTTTTAGAATGATATTCTTAATGGAATGAGCAATATTGATCCATGCCCATACTCTAAACATTCAACACAACATTTGAGCTTTGTGCAAACTTGGTCAGCTAGTTGCTACTGCTGCCATAGTTGGTAGCCCTTCTCAAGATGTTGAATCTAGAAGGTTGGTTGCTCATGGTGGTCTCAATTGACCTTTGTTTCAACTCTGCCAACTCTTTGGACAAAAACTTGATGGTGTGGGTCAAGCTCTCAATATCGACAGCTTCCTTATCCTTGGCCTTGCTTACTGAGGCATGAGACCTTTTACTTGTGTCTTTAGAGTCTTTGGAATCTTTAGCTGGTTCATCATCTACGAAGACCCAAATCGCATGCAAGTCATTTTTAGCCACAATTTCTTCTTTATAGTTTTCTGCAAGAGTTTCTTTCGTAGTTCTTTTCACGAAATGTGCAATGATTATTGGTAAGGAAGTAGTGTAATATTCAATAGTGATGGAGTCATGATGTTTTGTACTTTTTAGAAACTTGTTCAAGATACAATTCAACCTATGATTAAAAAATTTTGGTTATTATTTGTGCTCCATCTTGAGATTTCCTAACTCTTTTAACAACATGGCGAGTGTTTTTTCATCGACGAATTTTTCAATAAAAATATTCTTAAACCCCTTCCAATTCTAGATAGCATTCGAATGAATATTATGACACCATACAGTTGATTTTCCATCCAAGGTGAATGGAAATATTTTGCATGCAACATCATCATAATGTACCTCTAGCATTTGTATATGCAGGTAAAAGTTGTCTAGATGTTCCTTCACTTTCACTGCATCTTGTGTAGAACACATGGTAGTGTAAGTGGGCCCTGAAACATCCAATCCAGATCTTGGTCAACCATATATTCATCTTTTTCCTCCTCCTCTTTGTTATAATCAGATGGTTCCTCTTCTTCTTCTTATTCTTCACCACCCAACCCACGTAAATTATCATCTAAGAGTATAATGTTATCTCTATCACCAGCATTGTAATATGGATGCCATTATGCCTTATCTGTGTTTTTCACATAGTTTTCTAATTCTTCAACGATGGCGAGAACCAAATCTTCAATCGTATAAACCATTATCCCAGTAGGGATGGTCGGGTTCTCATTCAGAAAATAAGGAAGATTTTGTACTCCCATAATTAATCCAATATATTTTGCAAACTTACTGGTTATAGGAAAGATGGCCAAGATCTAATTGTAAGAGATTTCACAAGTTTGTACAAGCTCGGGTTAAGAAGATTCACTAACTTCATGAGTATGATTAGGGGAGGTGTTTGGAATCTTACTTCTTTTACCAGAACATGTAAGGTTAGTGTGGGTGAGATTATCGGGCATAAAAATCTGGATGCCCTCCTTCTAGCACCAGAAATTTTGACGGTTTTGGGCCCTCCAAAATTCAATGGGTCTCCCTAATATGTGGCCCCAATCATACCTCACACCGTTTCGGATAGGATCCCCATCCAGAATATGGCTCGGTTTCCAAATTCTTAAAGATTTTCCTTGGATTTAATGGTCAACAAGAGAGAGGAGTGCAATTGTACATTTGAAAAGAAAGTAAATGTGTATGGTTAGTGTTTGTTTGTAGGTGTGGCAAGGTTCTTATACTGTGGATGGAGAGAGAAAAGTGAGCCTCTAAGAGAGAGGTAATAGTACCACCCTAGTAGAGACACACGCAACCAAGAAGGATGCATCTAACATCTAGTGGAATAGTACAGAGAAGATGTGACACTCATTACAACCAATCAACGAGAAATATTTGTCTAGTATCCAATGAAATAATCCACTAGGATGTGATAGAGATAACAGTCGTTACAGCACATTCTCAATAAAATAAGTACTAAAATAGCCTAAATAGTTCAACTAATTTAGCATAGGTGAAAACAAACATGAATTACAAACATCCACAGAATAGTCCTACAAATATTCATACTCCATGCATGAAGAATGTGTTGGCCATGAGGATTTTCTTATTAAGTAAAATTTCCAAGACACATGTATACAATGAACACCACTAGCTTCAATAGTGGAGCATTGGAGTCACTCCTTGCTCCCCAAAAGAACTAGCTTGTCTCTCTAATGCATTGTCGAAGGAGCCAAGGTGAAAATTCCTTTGCTCATACAATGAGGGTGTATATATAACTAATGAGGAGGTGATGCTTCACCTTCCTTGTGACTCTTCAACTATCCTCATGACTGTTTGACTTCCTATGAATTTTCAACTTTACATGACTCTTCAAATTCCATGCATGTCCTTTGGACTTCCATTTTACAATACATTTTCAAAACATAAATTACATAATCCACCATAATGGTGTGGCAATTTCAAGCCACTCTTGTTGCTCCTAGTTTTTTCTGGTTGAGAGTGTCCTTATATCCACCTCTGTATGGCTTAGTGGTGAGGATTCTTCAATGGTGTCAAGTCTTGAGTTGTGGTCGTGAACTAGTGTCCCTTTTCTTTCTCTTGGTTGATTAGCTTACATAATCAGATGTCTTTTAGCAGGTTTCTCTTCTTCATCTCCTTATTCATCATCTTTCCATGGTATGATAAGATACCTGCATCTGCAATTCACTCATAACGAGATGAAATAAATCTAATAAACCCCTAGTATAAATTAGTGCATGTTGATCCACTGACTAATCTAGAACCGGATGGTAGGCTGTGAGAGATGCTCACTGACTGCGTAATTGTGCAGCTCAGGAAGTCATGGGTGAAGCTTTATCCTTGAGACTACGAAATCTGCAGTCCAAGCTGGACTAAGGAAGAAAATTTGTAATATGGGAGCTCAGTATGACAGGCTAAGGGGATAGGCATTGATTCAACCTATTATGCAATGTTTGGGAAATTGTAAAATTGTGCACCTCGAGAGATCAAGGGTTGAGATTGAGGTTAGACATTGTGAAATGTGTAGTTGAGGCCAGGCTAGAGGGATGGATTTCACAATTCTGGAGGCTAAGGTCTGGGCTTGAGCACTATAACTACGTAGTGCGGTAGTCCTAGGAGGCAAGAACTATGGATTGTGCAGTGTCAAGAGGCAAGGTCACAGAAATATTTCCGATGTTGTGCAATACCCAGTTCAGGAAGGTCGCATGAGGATAAGTTGCTTGGTCAGAAAAATTCGGAAATTGACTAAGTGCGGGATCGGTGAGGTTGATGTGAATAGTGATAAGATTTTGACTGTGATAACACACTTAGAATACCTGATGACACAACAATATAGATCATCTAAAGCACGTGAACAATGCATTTCCTTCATTGGGACAACTTTTCAATGACTTACGACAAGTGTGACACTAAAGATACACTTTACGACGATCGTGACAACACTTGTGTGACAATGCTTAAAACTTTGGAAATGAGTGTGACATATTTTTACATGGTTAGATAAACTCATTTATACAAAGGTAACCCTTTTAAACCACCAAAACAAGATTATACATATTTTGTGATAGCTAACATGTGAAAAGATGACATTTTGTCTTTCTTGCAAAAGGGACCGGAACACTTAAAGAAAACACATGGAGTGAGTTTCAATGTTTGCGACGACAATATACAAGACCATGGAAGGCTCCAAAATTGAGCGTAGGACAAAATTTTGGAGGGTGTTTTAGCAGTGACAACAAAATGCTGCAACAAAATAATACACAAGATAGTAGAATGGAATTGATGTAAGAATAAATGAAGCATTATCCCAAAAATAAAAGCAAGAAGAAAATGAAGATTCATAGAAGATAGTTAACAGAGATCATGAAAAGGGAAAAGAAGAAGAAGAAGAATGTTGGCAATATGATGCAATGTGTTGTCCATGATGGCAACCTACTTGATGAAGTTGTCCTTGATGGAAACTAACTTGATGAGTTGTCTTTGGATAGCAACCTATTTGTTAATGATGTAAATCTGATGTATCTATAGAGCAGTTCAGAAGTAACAAAGAAATATATTCCAGTAAGTGCCAGAGTAATGATGAATTAGATATGTCACAAAGCATACGCAGGTTTGTAAAGGCAAAGTAGCATATGTATGCGGAAAATTACGTACCAAGTAGCGTATGCCTATTTTCGCTCTGAATTTATAAAACCAGGGGACATTACCATGGTATTGGCCCATTGTATTGAGCGTTGGATTATCTATTTGATCCCGTCCAGGAATACCATCAGCGGTTGAGTGGTTTTGACTCATGTATTGACAAAGGCTAAATCTATATAAGGAGAAGAAGATCATAGTGCAAGGGTGTGCAGGTGGAAGGGTTGTTGATGAATAAAATTTCTCCAAGGAATATCTGCATGGATAAACTTTGTTCCTAATTGATAGATCTGAATCTATGATGCACCTATGGATATGATGAAGGTTCAAGATATCTAGATCTAGAAATGATGAATCTCTAGGATGATCTGCAAAAGAAATGATGAAGACCTGGTGCAAGTCTGATGAAGAAATTGAAGAAATCTGGGTAAGTTTATAGATCTGGTCTGTTCTGCAAAGTTTATCTTTTACAGATCTATACACTAGTTTGTCTCAGTAAAAGCGCGTATATACGCAGGTTCGCTTCATGTAAAGCACGTATGGAAGTTAGGGTTTTCTGAAGAATAATATACACAGAAGTATACGTAGGTTGGTGTGCATAAAAGTGCGTATATACGCAGGTTCAGTGAAGTAAAAGCACGTATGGAATCTAGGGTTTTGCTGAAGTGTGTGGAATGAAAGGTCTGATATGTTTTGTTGTTTTACTACTATCTGTCAAGGATGTATTCATACAGATCTGGGTTATGCTGCTGATTATGTTGATTAAAGATCAAGTTGTTGGTTGATTGGTTGATGATTCAATGAATGAATTGATGAGGGAAGAATGATTGTCTAAACAGTTCTGCATGGTTGATAGATTGTCTGAACAAAAATATGCTTTCAAATCTGAATATGAGTCTGAACTAATTCTGAAAGAAAGCATACACAGAAGAATACGCTAGTTGGTGAAAAGGAAAGCGCGTGCATACGCGGAAACTGTGAGGAAAAGTTGTGTATTATTTCAAGAATATAAAACTAGCATGCACTGAAGCATACACAGGTTGATGTGAAGAAAGACGCGTATATACGCGGGTTACATAAAGAAAAACAGCGTATGGTATCTAAATTAATGGTTTTTCAAGGTTGAATGTGTATATGATTACCTACTCTGAAGTCTGGGTTATTTCTGATATTCTGGTTACAGTGGTATTGCTGTTCTTATTGAATTTTTGGGTAAAGTATGGTTGTTGATGTTAAGGGGGTTGTATTGAAGTTGTTTTGATCCAGTATGAAAATTGATGAAACGTGGTCTGCAGTGGATCTGAGGGTTGAAGCCTTCAGTATGAAAGTGGAAGCTTTCTGCCAGTAGAAGCTGGTGCTAACTTCAGGGGGTCGTAGCTCCCTTCCAGGAGAGGCTGGTAAACAAGATCAGGGGGTTGGAGCTCCCTTCTAGTAGAGGCTGGAGAACGAGATAAGGTTGCAGCTTTCTGCAGGTGGGTGCTTGCGTGCTGGTATGAGTCTGCGCCATTACAAAATTGTAAGAATTTTTCTTTATAATAAATATTGAAGACAGAGACGACAGCAGCGGTGGTTTTCTCCCGAATTGGGTTTCCACCTTAAATACTGGTGTTCATGTGTGTTGCTTATGTGAGATGGTTTATTCTGTTATTACTGCACATGTTTACTGCTTACTAAACATCTGATGAATGAATGATGCAATAATCTGAGTAAAGAATTAAATGCATAATAAGATCTTTGTACATACGCAAGTTCTCTTAAGGATATCCGCGTGTATACGCTAGTTGGGTTCATTAAAGTAGCGTATGGTTTTTAAGAGAAATAAAAAGTAAAAATTTTACTGTCAGCTCTAAATACTGATTCATCCCCCCTCTCATCATTTTTTCCAACAATTGGTATCGGAGCAGGTCCTTCTGAAAAAGCTTAGCCGCTAGAAGGAAGATCAAACAAGATGAGCAATCAAAATGGAACAGCATCTATCAGGCCTCCACTCTTCAACGGAAACAATTTAATCTTCTAGAAAACAAGGATGAGATCCTATCTTCAATCTCTGGGAGTAGATGTATGGGCTATTGTTGAAGGAGGATATCAATATCCAGCCGCAGTACCAACAGATCCAACAGAAAGAAAGAATTATGAAACAAATGCAAAGGCGGTCAATGCTCTATTGGGAAGTCTAAATGAAACAGAATTTGTCAAATTCATGCAACTGGATACAACAAAGGCAATATGGGACAAAATCATTCTAAATTATGAAGGTGATGCAAAGGTAAAAAGTGCTAAACTCCAAACTCTCAAAATTCAATATGAGAATCTAAAAATGCATAATGAGGAGAGCATTGCCAATTTATTTTTACATCTTGATGATATTGTAAATCGTATGAGAAATCTGGGAGAAACAATAACCGAATCTACTTTGGTTGAGAAAGTTTTAAGATCACTAACGGCAAAATTTGAGTCAAAAGTTTCTGCTCTTGAAGAAAAGCAGGATCTTCTAAATCTTACTGTGGTGCAACTTCATGGCATACTAACTGCATGTGAAATGAGAAGAGGAGGACCATCTGAAGTGAAAGAATTCATCTTTAGAGCTTCTACAAAAGGGAAAGAAGTACAAGAGACAGAAGGATCAGGGTATATCTCAGAAGAAGATGAAGTAAATTTTGTAAAGAAACTCCAACTTGGCACAGGACGGTTCAGAGGTAAGCTTCCTTTAAAATGTTTTGCTTGTAGAAGAGTTGGTCATTATGCTGCTAAGTGTCCTCATAAAGAAACACATGAAAAAGGGAAGGAAGTAGTAAGAAGGAATAAGAATCGGTTTAGCACTAGAAAAAGTTACTATACTCATGAAGACAGTGATGGGTTATCTGATAGTGAGGAAGAATGTGAACAAGATCTTAGACTTCTCATGGCATTTGAAAAGGAATCTGGAGAAGAAAAAGATACTTTTATGGATGCGTTAGAGGACAATGACTTTTTTGATGAATTCAATCAACTCAAAATATGCTTAGAAGAAAGTAAAATATCCATAGAAACTCTGAAAAATCATCTTGAAGAAAAGGAGAAACACAATGAGAAATTAGAATGTGAAATAGTAAGTCTAAGAAAAGAAATTGAGAAAGTAAATACTTTGAATCTTAGATTTGCTAAAGGATCTGAAACCTTAGATGAGATTATCAAGGTACAACGTTCTCCTCTTATAAAGACAGATCTTGGATATATCGGAGAATCTTCTCAAGCTTCAGCACCAAATTATCTAAAAGAAGCTACAGCCAGCATACAACATTCTGCCACTCAGCAAGGGAATAAAGAATATTTACAGGTAAAGCATGACCATCTCAATTCAAAGAACACTAACAGGAATACCTTTCAAAGAAACACCAATCAACAGGTAAATTTGAGTAGAAGATTTCATGATCGCAGAAATTTCTTCTTCAATGGACAATGTTTCTCATGTCACAATTTTGGTCATAAAGTTGTTCAATGTGTTGCATATAAAACCATCATGACAATAGAAGCAAGAAAGAAAAGGATTGATATTGAAACAAAGAAGAATACTTATAACAACTTTTCTCCTCTTCAAAATGAAGTTGAATGTGCTTATTGCAATAATTTTGGCCATGAAGAACCTGAATGCAGGAGCAAAGTTCAGCCAAAAGAACATGTTCCTTCAAGCTCCAAAGTATGGAAAAAGAAGGAATTACAGGTTGAGAATTGTGGCATAGCGTTATTTGCAGAAGATTAAGAAAACCAATGGTACATTGATAGTGGATGCTCAAGACACATGACAGGTGACAAAAACAAACTTCTAGCATATAGTGCTTTAGAAAAAGAAAAGAATGTTACATTTGGAAATGATACTCCTGTTGTCATTAAGGGAAAAGGGTCTGTTTTTCTAAAAGAAAAGGTGAAAGCTAATAATGTCATGTATGTGGATGAATTAAAGCATAACCTGTTAAGTGTAAGTCAAATGTGTGATCAAGGAACTGAAGTTGTCTTTAGTTCAAAAGAATGTGTGGTACGTGATCTTGATACAGGTAAAACAATTATAAAAGGAAACAGAACTCCAAGCAACCTGTATGTATTGAAGAACTGCAAAGAAAAATGTTACTTGAGTAAATCTTCAGAAAACTGGCTATGGCATAGAAGGTTGGGGCATCTGAGCTTCTCTCAAATCAACAAATCAAGCAGACTTAAAGTTGTTCGTGATCTTCCCAATATTACTCTACCTGAAAGTATCATATGAAAATCTTGCCAATTCGGTAAGCAAACCAGAGTGAAATTTAATGCCAAGGAAGGATATTCAAGTAAGCCTCTTGAACTCATTCATACTGACATATGTGGACCTGTGAGAAAAAATTCACCACGTCGTGAACAATACTATATCTTATTTATTGATGATTTCTCTAGAATGTGTTGGATTGGGTTGATTAAACACAAAGATGAAGCATTTGAGAAATTTTAGATCTTCAAAGCACTGGTTGAAAATGAATTAGATCTAAAAATCAAGTGTCTTAGATCTGATCGAGGAGGAGAATATACATCAGATGAATTCCTTGAATTTTGTGAACAACATGGCATAAAAAGACAGTTTTCTGTAGCTGGCACTCCACAACAAAATGGAGTAGAAGAAAGAATGAATATAACCATTCAACAAATGGCTAGAGCTATGCTTGATGATTCTGGAACACCTGACACATTTTGGGGAGAAGCAGCACATACATCGGTAAATATTCTTAACAAGGCACATGTTCGTGTAAATAATGATAAAACTCCATATGAACTCTGGTATGGTAATCCTCCCACTGTGAAGCATTTTAGATTTTTTGGAAGCAAATGCTTTATCAAAAATAATGATGAAAAACTTGGCAAGTTTGAACCCAGAGCAGATGAAGGAATACTTCTTGGTTACTCCTCTAGGAGTAGAGCATATAAATGTTACAATAAAAGACTTTGGAAGATTGTTGAATGTATTGATGTTGTTATTGATGAGTCTCCTGTAGCTCCAAAATAAGAAAAACAAACAACAGATGAAGACGATGATGACATATATCCTTCTACATCAAATAGAAATGATATAGACAGTGAACCCAATGAAGAACCCGAAGATGATTTATCTAAAAAAGCTCCATCCAGATATGTTCAAAAGAATCATCCAGAATCTCAAATTTTGGGAGAAAAGGGATCAGGTGTACAAACAAGAAGGACTCTTGTGGGATATTCTAGCTATCTGGAATTTCTATCCACTATTGAACCACACAATGTCAATCAAGCTAGCAAAGATGAATCTTGGATTCAAGCCATGAATGAAGAGCTTGATCAAATTGAAAAGAATCACACTTGGGAATTAGTACCAAGACCTCATGACAAAAATGTCATTGGAACTAAATGGATATTCAAAAACAAGTTAAATGAGAATGGGGATGTTATAAGAAATAAAGATAGACTTGTTTGCAAGGGGTATGCTCAACAATAAGGTATATAATTTGAAGAAACCTTTGCTCCTGTAGCCAGACTTGAAGCCATAAGAATGTTTCTTTCTTTTTCAAGCTTCCAAAAAATCAAAGTTTATCAAATGGATGTTAAATCTGCTTTTCTCAATGGTGATCTAGAAGAAGAAGTTTATATAGAACAACCAAAAGGATTCATTTTGGGAAATGATGAAAAACTTGTTTTTAGACTTAAAAAGGCTCTATATGGTCTCAAACAAGCTCCAAGGGCATGGTATTATCGTCTTGAAAAATATCTTCATCAACAAGGATTTTCAAAGGGGTCTGCTGATAGCAACTTATACACAAAAATTGAAAATGATAAACTATTAATTGTGGTTGTATATGTTGATGATATCATTTTTGGGAGTAACGAAGAATCTATGAGTCAAAAATTTGCTTCTGTCATGCAGCAAGAATTTGAAATGTCCTTACTTGGGGAACTAACATTTTTTCTTGGCTTGCAAGTGCATCAAACTGCAGATGGTATATTCCTATCACAAGAAAAATATCTTAAGCAAATTCTGAAGAAGTATGGCATGGAAGAATGCAAACCTGTAAGTACACCAATGATAACCGGATGCAATCTCAATTCTCATGATGATTCTCCCACGGTGAATCAACCAGATTACAGATCAATGATAGGAAGTCTACTTTATCTCACTGGGACTAGACCAGACATTATGCATGCAGTTGGGATTGTTGGACGATTCCAAGCTAATCCAAAAGAGTCTCACCTTCAGGTTGTGAAAAGAATATTCAAATATCTACAAGGAACTCAAGACTTTGGACTATGGTATCCAAATAATGTTGATCTCACTCTTCATGCTTACACTGATGCAGATTGGGCTGGAAATGTTGATGATCGAAAAAGCACTAGTGGTGGTGCTTTCTATATGGGGCCCCGGTTAGTATCTTGGTTCAGCAAGAAGCAAAGCTCTATTGCCTTATCTACAGCAGAAGTAGAATATGTGGCTACCGCATCATGTTGCACTCAACTTCTTTGGATGATGCAAACCTTACAAGACATTCAAATCAAATGTTCACCTCCTATCTCCATTATTTGTGATAATACAAGTGCCATCAGTATCTCAAAGAATCCTGTTATGCATTCCAAGACCTACCACATTCCCATCAAGTATCACTTCTTACGAGAACAAATGCTTGAAAAAAAGGTGAAGTTGGAGTATGTTCCCTCCAAAGAACAAGTTGCTGATATATTTACCAAACCTTTACCCAGGGAAGCGTTCGAATATCTCAGACAGAAGCTGGGAGTAGTCTCTGCCTTCCAGAAGATCAGATCTTCTTAAATACAGAAGATTAAATTGGATATGCAGATTTCTTGAAGGATAGTCGCGTATATACGCGAGTTTATACACAGAAAACCGCGTATGGGTATTTGCTGACAAAAATTTTTCTGGGTCAGCATTCTTCAGCACAGCTGCCATGTTGTTGGGTATCTCTGGTGATGTTCCAGCTCACATATTTCTGTTTCATTCTCTAATGCTTGTGATGGATATGCCTTGATGATTTGTTGTTGAAAGTGTTCAGGATGCACAAGCTAAGGGGGAGCTTTAGTCATATGGAAAGGATGCATTGTTGGCATTCTAATTATTTGTTGTGGTCTGATCTCATGCTTGAGATTATTTGGTCTTGATTGTATAATTTATTTCTATATTTTGATGAAAAGGTTATACCTATGATGTAAATTGTTATATTCAGTCATGTAAGGAATTCTTCAAATTTGTAAACCCACTTGGTTGGGTAATTGAGTCAAAATATGTAAACCCACTTGGTTGGGTACTTGAGTCACATATGTAAATCCACTTGGTTGGATCATTAATGTAAGTATGAGTCCTTGATGATAGGAAAGGTCATAGAGTCATGTAATTCATTGAAAAATATGATTCAGCATGATCTCAGGGGGAGCAAGCATGGTAACTTCAGTGCACATCAGATCTATAGAGCTCTTCTTTCTACAAGAGAAGAAAAACCTTGTTTGGTTTTGATCCGCCCTTTGCCCTTGATTTCAAAGGGGGAGAGTATCATGGTGTTTGAATAATGGTTATAATCAACGTATCTATCAAAGTATCATGGTGTTTGAATAATGGTTATAATCAACGTATCTATCTGTTGTGGTGATCAAACACCATCATGGTTGCCATCAAGTCCAAAGGGGGAGATTGTTGGCAATATGATGCAATGTGTTGTCCTTGATGGCAACCTACTTGATGAAGTTGTCCTTGATGGAAACTGACTTGATGAGTTTTCTTTGGATAGCAACCTATTTGTTAATGATGTAAATCTGATGTATCTATAGAGCAGTTCAGAATTAACAAAGAAAGATACTCCAGTAAGTGCCAGAGTAATGATGAATTAGATATGTCACAAAGCATACACGGGTTTGTAAAGGAAAAGTAGCGTATGTACGCGGAAAAGTACATACCAAGTAGCATATGCCTATTTGCGCTCTGAATTTATAAAACCAGGGGACATTACCATGGTATTGGCCCATTGTATTGAGCGTTGGATTATATATTTGATCCCGTCCAGGAATACCATCAGCGGTTGAGTGGTTTTGACTCATGGTATTGACAAAGGCTAAATCTATATAAGGAGAAGAAGATCATAGTGCAAGGGTGTGCAGGTAGAAGGGTTGTTGATGAATAAAATTTATCCAATGAATATCTGCATGGATAAACTCTGTTCCTAATTGATAGATCTGAATCTATGATGCACCTATGGATATGATGAAGGTTCAAGATCTCTACATCTAGAAATGATGAATCTCTAGGATGATCTGCAAAAG
Organism: Pinus albicaulis; assembly: GCA_034641835.2. Classification (NCBI taxonomy): domain Eukaryota; kingdom Viridiplantae; phylum Streptophyta; class Pinopsida; order Pinales; family Pinaceae; genus Pinus; species Pinus albicaulis. The sequence goes on along the minus strand of CM076577.1, from coordinate 830,166,446 downwards.
AAATTATGAAGACATGGCGCAAGTCTGATGAAGAAATTGAAGAAATCTGGGTAAGTTTATAGATCTGGTCTATTCTGCAAAGTTTATCTTTTACAGATATATACGCTAGTTTGTCTCAGTAAAAGCGTGTATATACACGGGTTCGCTTCATGTAAAGCGTGTATGGAATTTAGGTTTTCTGAAGAATAATATACACAGAAGTATACGCAGGTCGGTGTGCAAAAAAGTGTGTATATACGCAGGTTCAATGAAGTAAAAGCGCGTATGGAATCTAGGGTTTTGCTGAAGTGTGTGGAATGAAATGTCTGATCTGTTTTGTTATTTTACTGCTATCTGCCAAGGATGTATTCATACAGATCTGGGTTATGTTGTTGATTATGTTGATTAAAGATCAAGTTGTTGGTTGATTGGTTGATGATTCAATGAATGAATTGATGAGGGAAGAATGACTGTCTAAACAGTTCTGCATGGTTGATAGATTTTCTGAACAGAAATCTGCTTTCAGATCTAAATATGAGTCTGAACTAATTCTGAAAGAAAGCATACACAGAAGAATACGCTAGTTGGTGAAAAGGAAAGCGCGTGCATACGCGGAAACTGTGAAGAAAAGTCGCGTATTATTTCAAGAATATAAAACTAGCATGCACTGAATCATACGCAGGTTGATGTGAAGAAAGACGCATATATATGTAGGTTACATAAAGAAAAATAGTGTATGGTATCTGAATTAATGGTTGTTCAAGGTTGAATGTGTATCTGATTACCTACTCTGAATTCTGGGTTATTTCTGATATTCTGGTTACAGTGGTATTGATGTTCTGATTGAAGTTTTGGGTAAAGTATGGTTGTTGATGTTAAGGGGGTTGTATTGAAGTTGTTTTGATCCAATATGAAAATTGATGAAACGTGGTCTGCAGTGGATCTGAGGGTTGAAGCCTTCAGTATGAAAGTGGAAGCTTTTTGCCAGTAGAAGCTGGTGCTAAATTCAGGGGGTCGTAGCTCCCTTCTAGGAGAGGCTGGTAAATGAGATCAAGGGGTTGGAGCTCCCTTCCAATAGAGGCTAGAGAACGAGAGAAGGTTGCAGCTTTCTGCAGGTGGGTGCCTGCATGCTGGTATGAGTCTGTGCCAGTACAAAATTGTAAGAATTTTTCTTTATAATAAATATTGAAGACAGAGACAACAGCAGCGGTGGTTTTCTCCCGAATTGGGTTTCCACCTTAAATACTGGTGTTCATGTGTGTTGCTTATGTGTGATGGTTTATTCTGTTATTACTGGACATGCTTACTGCTTACTAAACATCTGATGAATGAATGATGCAATAATCTGAGTAAAGAATTAAATGCATAATAAGATCTATGTACATACATAAGTTCTCTTAAGGATATCCGCATGTATACGCGAGTTGGGTTTAGTAAAGTAGCGTATGGTTTTTAAGGGAAATAAAAAGTAAAAATTTTACTGTCACCTCTAAATACTGATTCACCCCCCCTCTCAGTATTTTTCCCAACAAAGAATAGAAAGAACAAGAGCAAGAGGAGGAGGAGATATAAATTCAACATCTAAGGAATCCATCCATATATGTCTAGAAAAATAACCTAGAAAATCAAAACTTTGGCAGAAAAGGTTTAGGGATTCAAAATAGAAGGATATTAACAAGCACACCAAAAGGATGAAAGCTTTTCCTTGCTATCAAAAATGGACCTGAAGAACTTTTCTCAAACTAGTGAAGATGAACATTGGGTTCATATTATGGAATAAGAGATAAGTTAGATTGAGAAGAATGATACAGTGTTCCTAGGCCAATAGATAAGAATGTTGTTGGCACCAAATCGGTAGTGAAGAAAATTTTTGATGAGGATGGACATGTCGTAATAAATAAGGCTAGATTGGTTTACAAAGGATATACACAAGTGGAAGTTGTTGATTTTGAAGAATTTTTTTATCGAGTTGCTAGACTTGAAGAAATCAAAATGTTCTTATCATTTTAATGATTTAGAAATTTCAATGTATATCAATGGATGTCAAGTAGGCTTTCCAAAATGGATATTTAAAGGAATAGGTATATGTTGAATAAATAGAAGGATGAAAATTGTCAGAAAATAAAGACTATGTATGTAGATTGAAGAAATACCATTATGGACTAGAGAAAGCTTCCAAGGTGTGGTACTCAAGACTTGAAAAATATTTACAACACCAAGGCTTTAAAAAGGGAACAAAAAATAGTAAGCTTTACATCAAAACTTATAATAAAAATGTGTTGATCAATTTTTTCTATGGATGATATAATTTTTAGAAGTGATGTTGATACAACGAGTCAAGAGTTTGCAACAGAAATTTAGAAAGAGTTTGAAATGTCCATACTAGGAGAATTGCCAGTCTTCTTAAGATTGCATGTTGTTCAATCAAGTAAAGTTATATTCATTCTCAAACGAAATATGTTAAGGAGGTGTTGAATAAGTTTGGAATGGAAAATTGTGCACTTGTTAGCACTCTAGTGGTCACATGATGCAAATTAAGAAAATATGATTAGTCTCCGAATGCAAATCAAACCTTGTATAGCTTAGTGATTGGAAGCTTATTATACTTTATTACATCAAGACATGATAGATGAAACCAGTAGGCATGGTTGCAATATTTCATTTTGCTCCAAATTTTAAAGGGAACTGTGAACTTTGGATTATGGTACTTAAGAAGCAAATATTTCATGTTAACAACTTATATTGATGTAGATTAGGTAGGAAATGTTGATGACAATTAAAGCACTAGTGGTGAAGCATACTTTTGGGGAAATTGTTTGGTATCATGGTTGAGCAATAAATGAACTTCAATATATTTATCCATTGTTGAAATTGAATACATTGTTGTAGAAGCATGTTGCACTCAGGTTCTCTAGATGATGCGGACTTTGAAAGGTATCAAGGTAGACTGTGATCAACCAATATCAATTATCTATGATAACAAAAGTGAAGTAAATATATCAAATAACCTTGTTATGCATTCAAATTCAAACCATATTCCTATGAAAACCATTTCCTAAGAGAATGAGTAGCTAGCCAAATTTTCAAGTTGGAATACATTGCTACTAAATAGCATATTACCAAAATATATTTACCAAACCACTTCCAAGATATTTATTTGAATATCTAAGACGGAATCTGGGAGTTTTTATCTCTCTCATCTCATCAGTTAAACAGAATGTATAAGGAGAAGTGATAGATTGCAATAATCTAGGTCACATCAAGAAGATAGATGCTTTAGAGAGTGAGATGCGAGAGAATAATGATGTAATGGAAATTTTGCAATATAAACCAATAGTTGATTGTAAATAGCATGAAGTGGATGATGAACTACAATTGGAAATAAAATCAACTATTGACAACTACTCAAAGAATCAATGATGACCAATGAGAAGCTCAAAGTGATTTTGAACGATTCAAAACAATTGAAACTAATTGAATTGCATGAGAAAAAAATAAGGATTTTTTTATTTCAAATGCATCATCAAAGGGAATTTATGGAATATAGGAAGAAAAAGGAATTATATATACAAATTATTAAAGCATAAGCTTAGGGGGAGAAACCTCTTGTTCCTTATTTATGAAAAAGGGGGAGAGTTATACTCAACAAGAAGTATTGATTCATGTAGAGAAGCCCTTTTCTAATGATATCAAAGGGGGAGAAATTATAAACAAATGAAGAATTGTAGATAGGGGGAGTTGAGTTGCAGTCAAAAGGAGAATTTATAGATGTGAATAGTTAATATACATGAGGATTTCCTCAACAATTTTCCAAATCTGTATGAGGATTTCCATTAATGAAAAAGAAGGGAGTTGTTGAATAATGTGTTGTCATTGATGTCAAAGTAAGAGGAGACGCAAATTTGTGATTTGAGGCACAGATGAGGGTAGAAAAGGAGCAAGGTTGATAATGAAAGGTGTGAAATTACAAGCATGAAAAATATCTAAGGCAAGAGTACGATCTAAGACACAAAAAGAAGACTGAGGAAAATAAGTGAAGAATATCGAACAAAGCTCAAAATATCATTACAACATGGAACCTTACAAAACCAAATTATTTGGGCCACCTCCATTAGTTAACAGGAAAAGAAATTTCTAGCATTGGAGTATCTATCTCTCATACCCTTGATATGTTGGGATTTCCATAAAATGTGTGTTCGATAAATTCACCGATATCCTAGTATAAGTGGCCCCAAGTCATAGATATATTATCGAGGGTGCTTAAGTATAATATCATATGAATAAGTTCCCTCCAACATATCACCAAATTTATGCATTATCAAAAGGTACTAGCTCCTAAACGTTTCAGTATTTCGATACCTGATAACTTCAGGTCATACCCCTTATCACATAGGCACAAAGATGTAGCTCCTTAGCACTAACCACCCTCAGCATATTTCCATCTAAAATTCATTTCAAAATAGGTAGTCTAAAGGATTTTCCGATATTTCAATTCCCATTAGCTCTTAGGCACAACCATTGGTCACGTCTTATTAAATTCTAACTCTTGAGGATATTACCATATCAATATTTTGGCTAAAATCATAGTGTTGTGAAATTTTTGATATTCCAATATCCCATTGGTGTCATAATTATGCCAAGTAACAAAAAATTTTCCATCTAGTGTCGTCATTTATGCCGAAGTCTCGACATACCAGAGCTTTTTCATTGCAATCCATTTCCAGTAACCAATAAGTCAATATATATTATCTGATGGGCCTGATAGATAGAAACTTAGATGGCATGTGATATAAATATTTCCTATCTTCCACGCTCATAATTCCGTGTTTTGTAGGCATTTTTAGTGTTAATTTTTTCAGAATATTTCCTGATATTCCAATATAAAAAGAAAAAAATTGAGGTTCTTCCCTCCAACTCTAATAATAGTGGTTAACAAGGATTTTGGTGTTCATTTAAGTTAATCCAATGGAATCCTGCCATACTAGAGCTTTTGATTGTATCAATGCTTCCATATCTCTTTATATCTCGATATACCAATATTTGTCTTCCGGTAAGCCCAATTCACATAAAGTTCGCCAGTTTATAAAAAAAATATAAAGGGTTGAAAAGATCATGTTTTGCAAGCATTTTCAATGTTAAGGGATTTTGAGTATTCTCTAATCTATCAATATAATAATCTCGTGTTCTTATTATTTTGACATATGATGTGATTTCAAGGCATGCATAAGTGTCAAGTTTGGAAAGCTGGACTAAAGATGGGATCACTTATATATTAAAGAATTATAAAGGTGTTGTGCTAGTGGTATAAGTGCATGTCCATAGTGCAAAGGCATATACAAAGTACGAGATAAGCATTGGGGAAGGTAGTGTGAAGTGCTTGGTTTCATAACCACTAAGTCTTAAAAGGTGGGTTAATGGAAGCACCTCACTATATTATAGTTTAATGAATACATGTATGTTCATAATTTAAACTGAAGGAAATGTTGAATTATAAATGTGTCATATTGGAAAATTGTAGTTTTGAAATGTGGGTTGAAGGAAGTTCCAAATCATAAAGTGTCACATGGTAAAGAATAATTTTAAATGATAAATGACTAAAAATATCACATGGTAAAGCATATTTTTAAATGATAAATGACTAAAAATATTCATATAACTGAGCATGGAGTTTCAAAATTTGTTATTTGAAGGAAGCAGTTGATTCAAAGCACACACATATCAAGTGGCTACAAAAATTCTAGAAAGAAGAGTGGACCAAAGAAGAAAATATTACAAAGAAAAATCCAGAGGGGATTGGTGCCTCGTGTAGGTTGGTGCCTACAAATTTGATAAATTTAGGGGATGGTGTCTCTTGTAGGTTGGTGCCTATAAATTATTGTAATAATAGGTTGGTGCCTACAAATAACCATCATTTAAAGAAATGTTTTGTCTCGAAAGGGTTTCCATCTATATATTGTGCTTCATGTTCTACTTATTATATTGATGTTTTATGATGGTTAATGTTTAAATAAGTAAAAAAAGTATTGTATTTATCGATGCCCCCCTCTCAGTATAATTTTGAATCCAACATCATTAACATAGGAGGATACACAAGTGATTTTTGAATAGAGGGAGGGTATGATCACAACAATAGTAGACTTGAATGTACCATAGGAAAACGAAGTGTGTATTGAGTAAGATAAGGAACCCGATAGGGAGTCCTGTTATAGGCCATTTTGTCACATTTGGTTAGTTGGCCTACAAACTGGATCAATCAACATCCTTTTACCCCTTGACATCATCATAGCACAAATACCTATGGATGACACTCTCATATCCCAAAGTTTATGCTTGAAAACACCTTGTTTCAGTCATTTTAAGGACCAACACTCCATGGCCTCCTATTAGACAGCGTTCACCTACAGGTTGATCGAATTTGGTCTGCGTTGATCACCTACGGGTTAATCCACTATGCACCTGCATTGGTTCTAGAAATTCAGGCAAAAGAGAGAAATTATGGAAGCCTTTTTTTCCAAAAGCCTCCAGAATTTGTTACAACCATTTACTTCAGATAAAACATTCAGATCTTATCCTTTCCTACCTTGGAGTTTCCATCCCTTATCCTTTGATCCCATTCTCCCATCAAGAGTGGACCTCAAGCTCTAGATTGGTAATTGGTTAAGAACTCCCAACTTACTCCCCTTGCCTATATATTTGCGGTCATCCACGAGCTATGGGTTGGCTTTTGGAGATAGAATTATACCCTCATGTTGTTTTCATAAAGAGTTAAAATTTTGTGTGTTAGGGTGATTATAGGTGCACTTTGTGACAAATAAGGAACAAGTTAGCTTGAAGGATCTCTTCTACAAGATTGACTTCTATTTATGGTTGTAACTCCTTCCATTTATATTAATTCAAAGAGTTATTTGTTTTCCTATATGTGATGTTTTGATTTCATGTATTTCAATGACATGTTGATCCATTGAACGACGTATTTAGATAATTCTACATAGATTACGTATATCATTTTCTTGTGTTGTCTTATTGTGCGGGTTCTAATTTTGGAAATGAGACCTATAATTGAAGCATTCAAGCCAAGAAAGGAGTGAAGAATACATTGGATTACAGGTAGGATTCATCCCATTATATGTTTTCTTTAAGGGAAACAATAACTACTTTTTCCGTCTATTGTTCTAGACTAAGACGCCCACTCTAGGGAAGACACTTTTGTCCACAGTTGTAGATTATGTATAACAAATCCAAATGAATAAATATGATGGGATAATTAGAAGAAAAAATTAGGTTAGAGTGAAAAAATTACATGCATGGGAAATAGCATAGAAGGTTTAAAACCATAGAAAAAGTGGCAAGAGAGAAAAAGATATCTAAAGTAAGTATAGATTGGAGGTAGTGATCATATGGAAGATTATGTATAAATGAAAGAAGCCTTGGATGTGCTTTTATTAGAAACTTAGTTTGAGAAAAAAATTTAACATGTTAGCAAAATCTGATTTATAATATCTTAAGAAAGAGTTTAATCACCAAAATGGAAAACAACATCAAAGGGTGAAAAATGTAGAGTCCAAAAATGCCTTCAAGATTAAATCAAATCCCAGTGTTTATTTTCATAGGAGGGGCTTATTCTAACCCATTACATAGAAGCTTTGAAAATATACTTAAAACTCATAAACAAAACTATGTCAATCTCTGTCAGAAGGATCTTTCCAATGAAATTGATATCATGGAACCTACGTCAAGGAACTAATTCTCTAGGTAAGAGAAATATTTTTAAAAGGAAAGTCATGATGACAAATACAAATATCTATCAATCCAAGAAATAAACTTTAATATAGAATTTATCATGTAACATATTTCATCCATATGGAGAGGGTGAGGTGCATAGCCAATTGTGCTAGAGACTACATTAGAGGCCTAAAACTTTTATGAAACCAAAACATGGAGGATATTTCGATTCTAGAGACATCCATATGGTATAGTTTCTACACAGCTTTAATCGTATGGGAAATAATGTAACCAAACATTGGTAGCATTTATGCAATCACATACCAACAAGGAAAACTAATTTATACTAGGAGTTTGAAAATCCTCTACACCCAAAGAGAAGGTTCTCACTAGCTGATAAGGGTGTATTTTAACATGGTGATTTATTTCACTGGAAAATAAAGGTAAATTTTAAGGATCAAAAAGGTAAGTGATCAAATGGGAGAGACAGTTTAGAAGCTACATTTACAATACATCTTCCCCAAAAAAATGTTATTTACTTGGAATAATAGAAGAGGTGGCAATTAATTAATAGTAGAAATATTGGATACATTTATTTGTGATGAATGTATGTTTTAAGTAGGAAAATTGATTTACTCAATGAGGTTGACTGGAGACATGATATAGATGGTATGGGGTTGGACCATTGTCACCACAAGAAATTCTCATGGTGAATTTAGTCAGTCACCCAGTGAGAAACATTAATGGTAAGCTCACACATGATTTCAAGTTTAACACTCTCCGCCACATCCCATTACAACACAATATGGGAAGGTATCTTATCATTTGAATCAAATAATTTGAATCACTTTTTATTGTCTAGGATTTGCTATTTTCACTCACTCTACTCTTTTCCCAATTTTTTCCCCCTTCCTTCGTTAGATTTTCTTGGTAACCAAAATCTTTTTGTGGCCCTCCTAATCATTGATTTATATTCCTTATTTATGTTCCCTTTGTTGTTTGATACATATTTCCTTGGCCTAGGTACTGAGGAGATATTCTCATTGGTTGGCGTAGGCAGTTTCAAAGTCTTTTTCCAGCTACAATTCCTCAGCCCCTTGGTGACCTAGTATCTCATCATTTGATTTTCTTCCTTCCTATAATCACCATGATGCCACAATGTGCGAGATATAGTTGGGGTGGGGGAGAAGAGATCCTCTAAGTGGAAGTGGGATTGATTTCATGTTGAAAATTCTACTCATATCTATCATGAACAAACTCCGTCAGAAGTGCATAAAGAGCTTAAAAATAGTGGGATCAATTTCATGTTTAATATTTTACTCAGCTTTATCATGACCAAAATCCATCAAAAGTACATCAAGGGCTTAAAAAATTAGAGGATTGAATTTGGATCAATAATTACTTCCATTCACTTTTTGTATGGGTATCTATACTTGACACATGCATGACAAACAAAATTAGTATTCCACACAATTGACTTGTACTAGCAACTTAAGATGGTCCTTCACAAGGTCTTTCTGGAATGTTATGTTGTGGAGGACAAAATTATGGTGTTGTAGTTATCTAACATAGAGGTAAGGTTTAATTTCATTGAAGTGGGACCTACTCGTAGTTCAGCTATGTATACCAACATCAATATAGTGTCCAAAACAATTGAGGGGGAAACACCACTCTCCTCTTAATTTTTTTGTTTATGCTTTCTCCAAGTTTTTCGTCTAGTATGGAATGAATTCCTATGATAAATTTTGGCTTAAAACTATTCCTCATAGGAACTAGATATCTTGTAAAAACTATAGTTTTATATGTTTCATTTTTGCTATGAAATTGCATTTTATTGATGGGTTATTGTTCTACCACTAGGTTGGTTCCCATATGGCAGACCAACGATGAATACCCACCCATAGTTTATGTAATATTTGTTGTTTATCAATGAAAATTTAAATTACAAAAAAAAAAAAATGACAAAGTGATTGAGCTAAATACCCTTCCAAGTGGAGGCCCATATCACTAGCTAGTACTATTTGAAGGCTTATTACAAGGCAAGCCCCATAATTCTCTTTAGCATTTGAGAAAATGTGGTTTTCCAATCTTGATTTCAAGGATAACATATAACAATTGGAGACAGCCGGGGGGGGGGATGAAATCTCAAGGTCAATATTAAATGGTATAGCTAGAATATAAACTAAAGTCGTTAAATATTAATCTCAAATATTGAAATTGCACAACATTTGGAAATTCTTCCACATCATGAAAAAATTGCAAGAAATAATATTGGTTGGTCAATTAGGTTTATCTCGGGTGGTTATAATAATTATTATTGTCCACCCACTTAGGTTCAATTGTATATTGTTGTAATGTATGTGAGCCTTATCATTGACCGATTTTGTTCCCTTAGTATTCTAGGGTTTACACTTTGATATTTTCCCCAAGCTTTGTAACTTACGAAAACATAGAATGAAGGTGTGAACATAAATTTTTAAATAGAATAGAAATCACTTATGTGGTAGATGAATGAAACATACCACTAGGAAGAGAATTTTTGGAGGCAATATTCAAAGTCTGACGGCTTTAACAAGGTCATAAGAACACGAAAAAAATCCATCGAATCATGATACAAAACTAGAGTATCAATCAAACTTATAGGTTAAAAACAAATTTAGATGTGGAATTTGAATAACATGAGAAATTGAGGAGTAATTATCCAATAAATTCAAAAATATATTCTTATAAAAAAATGAAGACAAGAAATATGACGTCAAGAAAATATGTGGGAATATTCCATGGTTTGTATTGTATAATCACCCATTAAAATGTGCAATATCTTAAGTCCTTGGGGTTTAAGGGGAATTTACTGAGTTTGAATTGATTAAAGAGAGTGACCTTCATGACTTCACCTTTAATAATTGAGTGAGAGAGTTGCCACATGGCTTCATGGTATGGATTAGGGGTGTCTAGCTGTAAATGATAGAATAGACAATTGAGCCTTTGGTTGGGTGGAAAATGGCTCACCCATCATAATTTATAGGTATATATTGATCTTGATCATATAATTTTCTTTTGTTGAAGACTTAAAATGTAATTCATTTTCATATAATGAAAAGGATGTTCACGATGCACTTGCAATGTTTACTTGTTGAACTAACATATTGAATTAAGTGATACATGTTCATGGAATGAATTTATGAATTTAGTTATCATGATTGTGTATTATTAATATTCCTTCCTTTTGAATTTTATTGTGATCTTATGACATAATTTTCATGATTAGGGCATATATGGTATGGCTTACATGAGCATGGTACTATTAGACTCTTATTCCTAGTAATCTTTAATGTTTATGTTGTAATATCTCTTTTGGAAAGAAATATGTTATGGTTGAGATAATAGGATATGATTACCCCTCATCCTCATGGGAATACATGATGGTTAGTCATTTGTGGAAGACTCTTGGTGAGTCACAACCATGAGATATGGATTTTCTCCATATATGTAAGATCAGCCTTGTATTTGTTGTTTATGACTAGGGTGTCTCATTTATGATGTTGAACTAAGGGTAAGAGTAAAATCCTTGAATTTAGATCGAAAACTCAAAGGAAATAACCTTAAAAGAACATCTAAGCATAAGTGTTGAATATTTCAATGATGAAATTGTAAAGTAGTGGAAGCCCACTGAAAAAACTTGATTAGGAATTGATGGATTTAGAATGAATGTGAATATTAATATTCCCTTTTGGGAATTTTTTGTGGTTGAGCATTTGAAATATATCCTTGTTTTAGGATAATACTTGGAGATCTTCTTGTGTTTTTTCCTTTAAAGGAATGTGCCCCTCGTGAATATAGGCCTTGATGTTGGTCTTTATCAAGTATTGTATTTGGTTTGAAGACTTGTGTTTATCTGACAGAAATGAGTGAGAGGTTTCACTCTAATGGGAACACTATGAATAATGGCATAATTTGGATTCCATGTGATTGAAACATAGTTATGGCTATGATTTGGGAAATATTTGGGTGTCTTCGTAGACTAGAAAAGGCCTTAAAACTCTTGAAGGATTATAGGAAAATTAATGACCATTTTAGAATTGAACTTAGTCAAAGGAGGCATCATCTCCACTATTGAAAGATCTGAAAATTTTGATAACTTGGAGACCTTGAGTTTTTCCCTATCCCTTGTTCACATGGGCCAATGGGAATGTGACTATGAGCCTAACTGAAAAGGGGATAAAGCAGTGGAGATCTATAAGTAATAATATTTCATATATATCTAGACATTCAAGTCTTTTGGTAGGTGAAAATTTTCGACGAAAAGTGGATGTTTCAAATATCTAGACATCCACAACTTTGTTTAAGTGGTTCCTTTGAAATATCCAAATGTCTAAGAATTCAGATGGTGGAACCTTGTCATGTTAGAACCCAACATAGAATAGTCCATTATATGAATCCACATAGTCACAATATAAATTCCAAAAATCTCTTAGAAGTGAGAAGTTGTGCAAAAAATGAATATCCTAGATCCAAATTAAAACAAGAAAGAGCATGTGGTGGTCATGTGGAGTCACATATGATGAACCCCAGGAAAATCAAGGTGTGGCCCAACCATTGATGTGGAACATGATGTGGTAGTTGACATGGCTTCTGATATATCACTATTGATTTGGCATGTTGATGTGGAAGTGTCGGTATGTTTAGATGGTGTGGCATGTTGATGTGGAAGTGTGGGAAGGTTTGGATAACATGGCATGAGGTGTGAAAGAGATGATATGGTGATCAATGTGGAATCCATAATGACATATATGTGGATATCGAGATTTCAGGATCCAAAACTTTGGAAAAATGGATGTTTTAGGTTTTTTTCTTATGTTGAATGTTGAAGATATTCAAAATAAAGATATTTAGGAAAGTAGAAGATTGACTTAATTGACTACGTTGAGGTGAAATAATGAAAACGTTGCATGGAGGCCTAATAGTGTTGAGGTGGATTCTAAGTGGTAGTCACCATGGATATGGTTTGGAATTCTCTAGATATTAGAGGATATAGAAAATAGAACATGGTTTTATATTTAAATTTATTTATTGGAATTTTTGGATGGAAAATGTTATAGATATCTAAAAGTTTGTCATTTTTAATAGAGAGAGATTATTTGAAATACCCAAGTTCTAGATATGACTTGGCATGCCACATGTCTAGATTGTGGACATGGCATAGTATGATGGAAATAGGTGGGTGCAAGACTACCACATCTCAACCATGTGTTAGACGACATGGCACCATGTGGTGGTGGCATGTGGACATGGGATTGCTACATGTAAATGGTATGGTAAACTGGCACACAATGGAAGATATTCTAAAGTCCATAACGTTGTCTCCAAAACTCAAAATTTGATGAAACTTATATCATTGAAAATCTCTAAATTAGTAGAAAACAAGGGTGGCCTTATAAACGAAGTTTGAGATGGCTAAAATAATAGTATAAAGGGTTGTTAACCTTAGGTATGGTCCTCAAGTTGAGGATATGTGGAATTGGCATTAATGCATCATATGGTAGCATTAATGTGGAGGCATAGTGTAAAAACTCCATTGATCAGTAAAACATAAGGCTTAACCATTATTCTGAAGATGAATATTTGATTGTAGAAGTGGTGGTCCAACAGTTTGAAAAAATTATTTGTCATTAGAGTAGGTTTTGGTGTTAGGTTTAGTGGGTGTGAACTTGACCTTGATTCTTTCACTATGTTTAAGGTGACTCCTAAAGGGATCAAAAGAGTAAATAAGTCTCAAAAGGTCTTGAGATGGAAGGAGAACTAAGTTATTTTTGTTGTTGGAAGGGTGAAAAACAAATAAAATATGCAAGAAAGACTTTGACTGGGAAATTTCTAGCTAAATTTTTTTATAAGTTCAATAACATTGAGCTCATATTAGTAATGGCCCTATTTTCTATATTTTACATGAGTATGGATAGGATTCATATTCATAATTTTATATGGCATGTCACTTATTTGGGAGGAAAATGGTTCAAGGTATCATTCTTTCTTTCAATAAAAGCATGGCACCCTCATTCTGGCCCGGGTGGAGGTAATAATGATTATTACCATATAGATGAAGCTTCTTGGATTTATTATTGAGTTATGGTCAAATAAAACCCTTGTGTACATTGAAAATATTTTGGGGAAACATGTTATGGTGGATGAGTCATGTAAGATGAGTTCTCATCAAATTGTGGTTTGCATATTGGTGGAAATTATATTAGAGGTGGTTTCTTTGATTTTGTGGATGTTATGGAAAATATAGCGTACACACCAATTATAGACTACATTAATGTTCATTTCCATTATCCATGGTTCCATTATTATGGTCACATTGTTAGGGTTTGTGATTTTCCCTTTGTGATGTGATTTTGAAGAAGGAAGGATAAAAATTGTGTTCAAAATAATTGATAATATGAGCTTAGAATAATAAAAATGGGGAAGTTGGCATGTTTGTGTTTGATAAGGTTGTTGGTGGGGATTCATTAAATCAAATGAATGGGGTTTTGTTTAGATCTTAGAAGAATGTGGCTAATGAATGGTGACATTCTAGCTTCCTTACAATAGAACATGAGTTCAAATCAGGATATTCAGAAGAATTATTTCTAAATTCCTAGAGATGTGGAGAAAGCTAAAGAGAAAAATATTGAAGAAGGAATGTTAGGCTCTTATTCACATGTTGAAGGTGAAAATATTGGTAAGTCTTATGCAATGAATGCATTGAATATCCTAATTCCTCATACTTTTCCTAAGGATTCGTGGATGACCCTTGTTGAGATATACAAGTCTAGTTGAATTTTGATAGGTGTAATAAATTTATCTACCTAGACTAAAAATTTGAACTTGTCTTCAATTGAGGAGGACAAAAAAATATTTCCTTATCTAAATTAAAATATTCTTTGGCTATAAGTTTGTTTTAAAAGGGGGAAAAGGGGATTTATGGTTGATTGTGTTTCTTGTGGAGGTGGTAAATATATTTTAATACCTAAGAAGTATAAAGGTGATTTGGAGGGCTCTACTTTTGGGGAGTTTGGAAGGATTTTTTGAAATATCTTATTTCTAGCTCAATGGGTAGGAAATATTTCCTTCACCATGTCCAAGATAAGATTGATAAATATATTCAAAGGAGGCGAAAGTGATCAATCATTGGGGTTTGTATAAAATGTATACCCCATATTTTCAATTCAAAATGAAAATATTGTTTGCGAATATTTGGGGCCCAGGAAGCCAAAAGAAAAAAATGGTTCTTAGAGTACTTACATAGGTAGAAAATCCTAAGGTATTATTACTTCAAGAGACCACAGAGAATAGAGGTATCTTAATGGGTGGGTTCTGAAGATTTATTTCAAGTTCATAATTTTTATCATTAGATTTTAATGGCTTATATGGAGGTATTATGAGTGGTTGACTCAAAGTTTTGTCCTAACCAATCCTTACACTAACTTTTCAAGTTTGTGTATAAAATTTTCAATAAAAGTTTGGGTTCATTTATAACTATATTGAATGTGTATGGACCATATAATCATAAATAACCTTTCTCAAAGAATATTTTTGATCTACATTCAGTTTATGATGGTAAGATGATCATTGGAGGGGATTTAAGAGGATGGTTTTGGGTTTATCTACCAAGATAGATAGACTTGTTTATATTTTCAATTATCAAATAGAGGTTGGTTTGATTGACGTAAAATATTTTTCCATGGGAACCACATCAAGTAATAATAGGACTGGTAATGAAGGTGTTTCCAAGAAAATTGAAAAAGTCTTGGTCTCAAATTCCATCCTGCAAGGGGTGGATAGATACATGTCCTTTATTGACCCAAATGGATGCTCCAATCATAACCATATTTTAGGAACTTGGGAATAGCAATATCAAGCCTAGTACATCCTTTAAATTTAATCATGGTTGTCTCAAGGAGGAATATTTTCAATCAATGGTAAAGGATGTGTGGAAATCCTATGTTCCACTTTTAGGGACTTTCACACGTGAATAATTTTCCTCCTTACTTATGGATACAAAAGAGAAAGTGGTTTTATAGGCTAGGGAAAGATATAGGAATATATAAATTGCCTAAGAATATTGAATTGAATATATTGAATATGTTCTAATGGAATGTGGGAAGTATATTTAATGAGGAGGAGGTTATAAGGATAAAATAGTTGGAGACAAGGAAGGTGGAGTGTTGAGGGATGGAGAGATGTACTAGAGGATGAAAAGTAACGCTACTTGGATAAATTTAGGTGGATAAAAATATAAAAATTTGTAAATCATAGGAAGAGCATTAATATTATTAGGGAAATTTTTAATGAGGATGGTGTTCTAATAATATTTTTTAAAATATTGGTAAAGTTGGGGGTTAATCATTTTGATAATGTTTATAAAGAGTCGAAGTGGACAAATATTGTAAAGATTGTCAAACTAGCTTCAATTTTTTCCAATATTGTTTTATGAATAGGTTAATCAATGGTTGTATAGGAACTCCCAAAGGATGAACTATTGATTGTGTTGTCTTCCTTTAATCAAGATAAGAGTCATTTCACAAATGGGTGGAATATTGAGTTCTTCCAAGACTTATTTTATATTTTGGATAATTATTTCTTTGAATGGTGGATAAGGAAATATCATATGAGATTTTATTCATCTCATTCAATTCCATTTGTATTTCTCTTATTCCAAAAGTTGACCATCACGAGTCATTTGATGCATTTATACCTATAGCTCTATGTGACTATGTATAAAATATTTTATTAAAGGTGTTTTTTGTCAAATTAAACAAACATTTGTCAAAGTTCATTTTTGTTTAATAATTTGGATTCCTAGAAGGTTTATGAATCTAAAATTCTATAGGATCGACTCAAGAGAGTCTTCACACTATCAACATTAATTGTCTTGTGCCAGCAATGGAGATCAAGTTTGAGTTGTCTAAAGCTTATGATAGAGCTTGATGAATCTATTTAATATTACTTTTATTCACATTGGCTTTTACCTATATATGGTTAACTATCTCATGGGGTGTGTCACATTGGTTTCATATGTTGTTCTTATTTATGGCTCAACTTCACCTTTTTCCAAACCTACAAGAAGTTTGAAACAAGGATGTTCATTGTCCTTGAATTTTATTTTAGTGGTTGAAGGGTTGATCATATCCATTATTAAGCCAAAAGGAAAATAGATATTCAAGGCATCAAGGTTAGAATTAATTATTCACTTATTTATTATATGTGGATGATATACTTTCGTTATGTAATGGTTATGTTGAGGAGGGAAGGAAATTCATTGAGATACTTCAGTAATATAACAAATTTATCGCAATGGAAATAAATATTCATAAGTCCATTATGGATTTTAATGAGTTTGGTGAAGAAGTGGTATATAATTTGAGAGTATTGTTTCTCTTTGGAATTTCTAAATTTTAGGAATAAATTAAGTATCTTGGTTCAATATTAAACCAAATGATTATGGTAAGATAGGTTAGACCTAGTTACTCTCTAAGGATGAGAAGAGAGTCAATTTTTTTTGTAATAGATGACTATATAGAGGTGGTTGATTCGCCTTGGTCAAATCTATTTTAGAGGCCAATCTAGTTTACTAGCACTCTTTGGAAAATATTCTCAAAGGAATTTTGGAGAAAATTATAACGACTTTCTTTAATTTCCTTTGGAAAGGAATATCTAACAATATTGGCACCCACTTAGCTTAATAGTACAATATATCTAGGCCTAAGCATGAGGGACGATGGAGCCTTAACAACATTCATGTATTTGGAAAATTTATTTATTCAAAAACTCTTCGAAATCTAATTTCGAAAGAGAGTCTATAGAAGAGAATTATTTTTCAAAAATATATAGCTCAAATTTCATTACTAGATTGGATTATAAGAGATAGTAAAATTTCTTCCAATCAATGAAAATCACTGACACTTTCTTTTCCAATAATTGGGTCTTATTTGGCTTGGAAATTTGGTGATTATTTAGAGGTAGGGGTGGGATAAGTTGATATAATGGAGTGTAGGAATAAGAAATTTTTATGTGTTGAATTGATCCAATATATTTAACATATAGGTACATGCACATTGAATCTTATAAGTAATCATATAATCACTGAAATAAGGATCTATGGAAAAATATCAGCATATCAAATCAGGGGTGGATATCTACTCAAGATTCTAGTTTGATGGGTGATAATTTACATTATTATAATTTCCTCCAATTTAGATTGAATAGACTTATATTAGGTTAAAGGAAGAATATGATATTTTGGTGTGGGATAAAAGAGAGCTAGTCAGAAATATATTACTAAATTGGAACACAAGACTCTTTATGTCTATGTACATTAGGTTGTAAAAGAGTGTTGGGATAAAACATGGAAGAATAAGGCCCCTAGTAAGGTTAAACATTTACGTGCCTAGCATTGACTAACAAGATACTTATTTGGGAGATGCTCCTGAAAATAAACAAAGAAGGTCCCAGTATTTGTTTATTATGCAAACAAAGGGTTAAAACTACTACTTATTTTTTATTTAATGTATTTTTTCTTATAAAATCAAGAGAGGTGTAGATAATTTCATTAGCTATGATAACATTGACATGAGACAGATATAGCGCAATGTTTAAAAAAATGATATGAGCAGCTGGAATTAAAAAATATAAAACAATTCCTTTTTTAATATGTGATGAATTTGGATTCCTAGTAATAATGATAAACATATTCCTACATTCATATTTCATTAGTACAAATAATGACATACCTTATTCAATTAGATTAGTAAGATTAGGATGGGTGTACTGTATCTTTTTGACAATAATATATTTTCAATTGAAAGGTAATTTGAGAAGAGGAACAAACAATTGTGGTGAATTCAGGGCATTGAATTACTTACTAAAGACAATGGTGAAAAATGGGTGGAAAAAGTTACAAATATATGGGGATTCACTTCTATTAATAAATTGGATGAATAATTTTCATGTTTATTATATTACATGACTTTCCCTTGTAGCACAACTAAATAAGTATTCACTACTTTTTAACAATAGTAAATCTACCCAGGTTTATCAGGAGTTGAATACTAATATTGATGCTTTATCGAAAGCCGTATTAATCATGCCTATGAGTGATCTCTTATTGGAAGAGTCTTTGGATGGCATCATTATTGAATATATACTAGACATTTAAATACAACCGACTATATGATCAATGCCATGTTGATGTTAGTCTTTATTTTTTTAATTTAAAGTATTGGAATTTTGTAATATGTCATAATGTGGATATAGTATTATATTTTAAAAGATATGGTTTGATATGATAATTCATTTTTAGCATAGCATTTATGCATATCTAAATGGTCCCATATGTATGTAACGTGACTTGTGCACCTGAATAAAGTATCTTTTATCCTGAATAAAGTATTTCTTACAGGAATTTATCCTTGCATGCAATTGGAATAACTTAATAATTTTATATTTTTATTAAAAATCCTAACTTATCAATGTATACCAAACAATATTTTTTAGTCTTTGTAAGTTATCCAAGGAGTTGATATTTACATGCAATTTGTGTTGACCATGTACCAACTCCTTAGAATATTTTATAAAACCTAATATTTGTATCTAAGTCACATTCTTAAGAACAATGAGACATACAATTCGGCCTTAGACTGCTTAATGTCTTCCCTTGGTTATATTGCTAGGACTAATTGTTTTGGAGGCTTTGAAGTGTTAGGCTACATAGATATATGTTGCATTGATAGAGAATGTTGATCCCCTACAGAAATTGATTGTTTCATTTACTTAGGGTAATTGTTTCATCCCTTACTACTTGATTACATTGTTATATTCCATGAATAAGCTTTTGATACTGACCTTTTTCCATTATTGACTATAGTTATTATATTATAGTTTTTGAGACATGTTTATTCACTAAGAATTTTAATTATTACGAGTGAGAGTACTCCAAGTATTCCAAGTTTTTTATCATATACCCTATTATAGCATATCTTTTCACCCATTTTTGCCTAGGCTACGCTTTAATGGCCAATAGTAACTCACAACTATTTTTCCTTGTGATTCTTAAGGAATTGAAAGTTGGATATGTGTCATATTCTTCAAATGAAAATTTTCCATCCATGCATGACATGTTATTTATAATATGTGGATTGTGCAGTCATCCATGAGCTTTTGCTAGTGTTCATTTCATATTTTTGTTTTTTCTACAAATGATTTTTGACTAATTGTAATATAATCTTGATTAAGGGACTAGGGTTTTAATATTGTATAAGTTAGTGAATTAAGGTGTTGGAATGGTGAATTTAATGCAATGAAGAAGAGAGAAGTGTGGCTTTATTTTTTATGTTTTTTCTAATTAAGGGTTTCCAAGGTAAATCTATGTGTACTCTATGTGGGTTTCATTGTTTAGTTTATATTTTCCTTAAGAATTACATACATTTCTTCACTTATAAATGTTTAAAACTTGAATTTAATTTATTATCATTCACTATATTTGGACAAGTATTGGATCCATAAGGAGAAGCCTACATTTTTATTTTTTGGTTGGTATAAACATGGCATATGATAGTTGGTTTCTTTATCAAGTTTTTTTGTTGAATTTCTTAGTTTCTACAAGTTTGGCCTTCATAAAAATGTCTCCCTTATTCTTGTTATATTTCATTGTCTTCAACTTATCCTTTGAGGCATAAGAATTTTGTTTTCTTTAATTGTTGTAATCCCCAATGCCATTGTCATTCCTATGTGGGTTCCCTACCATGGACATGTGTTTTAATTAGGTGCAAGTTCTAGTGTAATGACCTCTTAGGACTTTTCAATGTTCTCTACTAAATTTATGTTCAAAATTTCAAGGATCTCCATTGAATGTGGGACTGAAATATTTCATCATTAGGTTGCAGATCTGATAGTAGAAATTATGTTATGGTTTTTTTTCCCTAGAAGGAAACCCTCCTTTAATATGGAATTATATAGTGGCTATGTAATCATCGAGATATATTGAAATATTTTGAGGATTTTTCCATTTTTTGTGTTTCTGTGATAATAAAATAATAATAATAATAATAATAATAATAAATGTGTTAATGTGTGTGTTTTCCATTGCATCTTTTATGTTTTAATTAAGAATTTGTTTATATACAAGTATAAAACCTACATTTGGTATTAAAGCAATTTTATCTTTGAGGGGATGCCTTTGTGGCTAAGGGGTTTGGCTTAGTCTTATGGTATACCTTGTTACAGTGGGATATCTGCAAAAGTAATTCCTAAGGTGAAAAGGAAATGGTGAACAACTCAAAGATAGAGATCAAGAACTCATTGTGTAGAGTTTCGTGCTATGGAAGGTCAAAATGGAAGATTTGTTGTGGACAAAGATTAGTGGATTTCCATGGATCCTAGTACTATACCAATAGGGATGTCAACATAATACTATACCAATTTGGATTGAAAGGAAAAGAGCACAATATGATTGGGTCTCTCAAATTTAGTTTTACTGAATGTTTCAAAGGAAGCTAAAACAAATTATTTTTAAGATAAATTAGGGGTTTTGTATCAATCTAAGTCCTTGGTGAAAAAAAATTTCCTATGGAACAAGTTGTATAACCTAGGGATAAAGGATGGAGACTTAGTGACAAAGCATATGAATGCCTCAAATACTTAAGAGATGCTTGAATGAATGCCTCATAAGGAGTGGTTTCGTGAGTATGAAATATTTGATGGTGGAAATGTTTTCTTAGGAGATTACTCGACACCCAAAACCATAAGATGAGGAAAATTAAACTTGAAGCTCATGTGTGGAAAGATTATAACACTCCCTAATGTTTTTAACATCCTAAGATTAGCTAGAAAATTTATTTTTGTAAGCAATATGAATGATGTAAATGTAAGAACATTGTTTGAACAGTATACCTTAAAGATGGTTTAAGAAGCAAAGGTATTACTAATGGGATTTCGAAATGGAACTCTATATAAGTTGTTGGGAAGCATTATTAGTGGTGGGTGAAAATTTTTCATTTTTCCTAAGAGTGGAGCAAAAGAAGGAAAAAATGTTGTGGCTTTTGGAGAAAATACTATGTTATGGCATCAAATACTAGTACATATTGGAGAGAAGCACCTTCAAGTAATACACAGTAATGGTATGGTAGAAGGTATGTATAATTTCTCTTTGGATTTTTATTTCTATGAAAATTATTTATATGGGAAGAAGAATTAGATAATATTATCCTCTAGTTCTATGAGGTCAAAGGGAATATTACAGTTGGTTCATAGTAATATGTTTGGACCTTTGTTGATTCCATCACTAGTTAAATCTATGTATTGTATCTCATTTGCACACAAGTTCTTGAGGAATGTGTGGATTTATTTCCTCGAGAAGAAATATGAAGTCTTTGACAAGTTCAAAGAGTTTAAGGCTTTTATGGAAAATCAGAAAGAAAATAAAATCAAGGTGTTAAGGAAAGATAATGGTGGATATTTCTATGGGAACGAATTTGAAGAATTTTGTAAGAAGTGTGGTATATAAAGCTAGAAGACTACTCCATACACACCTCACCCAAAATGGAGTTGCATAAAGGATGAATATGATGTTGATGGAGAAAGCAAGGAGCATACTCAGTGGTGCCAAGTTAGAACATGAATTCTAGGTAGAGGAAGTGAATATTTTTTTTTATCTAGTAAAGGTATCACCTTCATCGACATTGAATGAAAAGACTCCATGTGACATATGGACCAGTAAGAAACCTTCTCTTAAACATCTTCAGGTATTTGGCTATGATGCTTACGTACATGGTCCAAAGGAGAATAGGAATAAGTTGGATAAGAAAGTTGAAAAAATTATATTTATTGGATACAAAGATGGTCTAAAAGGTTATAAGCTTTGAATTCCCATACACTGGGAATGTTGTGTAGAGTTAAAATGTGGTACTTAGATAATTCAATGATGTTGTCAAATAGGAAGTACTACTGAGGGATAAATAACTATAAAAGATAGAGTTTTAAATGCAGTATGGTGAATTAGACTCTATAGAAGAACAATAATTAGAAGAAGAAGAAGAACATAGTATAGTATTGAGGAGATTGGCATGAGAAAGAAGGAAACCAAAAAGCTATCCTCCACCTAATTTCCATTCAAATTTTGATTTGTTTATTATTGATGATGATCCTATAATTGCTAGGTAGGTAGTGGATTTAGAGGATGGAAAACTTTGGGAAAAGGCCATGGTTGAAGAAATGAAAGCTTTAGACAAGAATGAGGCATGGGATCTAGTGGAGTTTCAAACTGTAAAAAATCCCATTGGAAACAAATGGGGGTTTAAAACAATGTTGAATGAAGAATTAATAGTGGAGAAATATACAGCTCAGTTAATAGCAAAGGGTTATTCCTAGGTAGAGGGAATTGACTTTGGTGATATATTTTCTCATTTTTGCAAGTTAACTTCTATTATTTTTGTTTTATATGTTGTTGTTACTATTGATTTTGAAGTAGAAAAGATGAATTTGAAGACAAAATTCCTACATGGGAATTTGGAGCAAGAAATATACATGAAGAAACCAGAAGGATTTGTTGTGAAAGGAAAGGAAGAGCTAGTACGCATGCTAAAAAATTCCTTGTATCGGTTAAAGAAATCACCAAGAATGTGATATAAAAATTTTGATACTTATATACATGTACTTGGCTTCACAAGGAGTAAATTAAATCACTATGTATTTTTCAAATTAGTTGGTGATCATGTTATTTATTTGGCCCTATATGTGGATGATATGTTGTTGATTGGAGATGACATAGAAATAATCTAGGAAGTGAAAACTCAATTGTCCTCTAAATTTGACATGAAGGATCTCAGTGCTGCAAATTTTATATTGGGGATGGAAATTAAAAGACATAAGGAAAACAAGAAACTTTGGTTAAGTCAAAGGGAGTATGTAGAGGCAATATTATAGAGGCTTAATATGTGGGAATGTAAACCGATAAAATTTCTTATTCTTAAAGGTGTAAAGTTTTCTATATATCAGTATCCTAAGACATAGGAAGAGGAAGAAGGCATGTCCCATGTTCCATATGTCAGTTTTGTTGGAAGCTTAACGTATTCATTTTTTTATGATATATCAGTCATTGCAAATGCGGTGGGAGTGGGAGTATTGAGTAGGAATATGTCAAAGCCTCGGAGGGAGAATTGGACAACAATTAGGATAAATTTTAGGTGTTTGTGTGGCACTAATGAATATGGATTTTGCTACCAAGGAATACAAGGATTGGACAGAGTGTTTGACATACATGGCTTTGTTGATGTAGATTGGGCTTAAGATATGGATCATAGAATATATACAAGTGGGTATGTGTTTGACCTATTTGGAGGAGCAATCTATTGAATGAGAAAAATACAATTGTAGTGGCACTCTCAAATACAAAAGTTGTATACATGGAAACCATTCATGCAAGAAAGGAAGAAATATGGTTGCATATATTGTGTTTAAGTATTGGGTTGGTATAATAAGTTGTAAGGATAGATTGTGCCATTCAGAGTGCAATCTTCCTGCCAAAGAAACATGTTAATGGAAATAGTGGACACTTTGAAGAAAGTTGTAGATTCATTTAAAAAAATTGTGAGCATTGAGAAGTTCTCTTGGCATAGAGAATCAATGGGCATTATTGCCTTGGATTGTTGATCATGTACTCCTTTGACCCCTTGTATGAAAAGAAAAAAACAAGTGGGAGAATGTTGGGTGTGTGTTATATTATTTGCATGATTAACCGTGTTTGGAACCAAGTTCCTAACGAGGGGTATTGTCCCCCATATAATTGTTACTCTCCCACCCCCCCCCCCCCCCCCAAGTGAGGGATTTTAAGGAAAATGACCACAAAGCAAACTTTTATGAAATTTTCCTTGTAAAATATTGTAATTTCATAGTAAATTTGGATCATTCATCATTAGGTCACAGATTTTATGATAGAAGTTATGATAGGTATTTTTACCCTAGAAGGTATCCCTATTTTAAGAGGGAATTGTATAGTGGCTATGTAATCATTGAGATATATTAAAAAATCTTGTTGGCCCTTCCTAGTTTTGAGTTTCCAAGATAAAATATTTTTGTCAGTGTGTATGTTTTTCATTGCATCTTTTATATTCAATTAAGAAGTTATTTTCAGTAATTAATTGTACAAGGTTAAAACTTAGAAGAACAGACACATTCACTTTAGCGAGATTCTTGAAGGCCTCAACATGTTGATAAAGTACATCTATAAAAACTTAAAGTAAAATTATTGAAGGATAGGTAAGGAAGTTTTATATTGGTATTATTTGCATGAATAAAGCCCAAAGATAGAAAAATATATATTTTTAGTAGGCATACTTCAATCATTTCCATTTGTGGTGTAGTAAGAACCACTCCATTTACTAATCCATTGGAAGGTAGATCTATAGAAGAAGGAATGCATTTAAAGGAGGAAGAAAATGAAGGATAAGGATATTCTCAATGGAAAATAAAATACTTCAATGCAATCCATCAAAATTATGAGCTAAAATATTTTCTTGTCCAAATCTGTATAATGAAGTGATAATGTAAAATATTTGCTACAAATTTATTAAATAACTTTAAGTTTTATAAAATTCATGTCCTAAAATCCACAAAGGAAATATTGAATAACTTTGGTAGAGGGATTACTTATGTCATAATAAACATCCTCGCCAAGTATTTCATATACCTAATATCACAATTTAGGAGGAATCACATGATTTTTTATTTTTGGTAGCAAATAGATTTTGAAAATCCCCTAAAAACAAAGTTGGGAAAATCAATGTTTAAGGGAATAAAAGAGGAATTTTTTTTAAATTGACTCTACAGGAGATTTCCATTGGAATATAGCTTCCAACCCATTTTGAATCAAATCAATATCATATCATCTGAAAAGGTTATTCCCAAATTACTAACCATTGGTCATAAGATATGTGTTGTGGAAAATTTTCATCTTGATTATTTAATAGTATATTTGACATATCAAACCTTACATATTCAAAAATGGTTTACAAGGAAGATTATATATTTTATTCTAGTTTAAAACATAATTTCAATCATTTTATTTGGACATCGTATGAAAAATGTATTTATAAATTAGTGACTATCTATCTTAAAAACAACCTAATAAACATTGTGTCTACCTCACTATTCAATGAAATTTTTGAGCTATTAAGTAGATGTATTTTAAAAACATGTTTTTATGAGAGATATCCACATGAATGTACTTTAATATCCCACTAAAAATCATTTTTGTTGGATTTCATATGGAAATTTTATGTTAAAAAGCATCATTGTAGGTATACACTATAAGTCGCAACCAAGGTTACCTTGCAAACTATTCTTCATCAAATTTTATACATAAATTAAATTTCAAATCAAAAATTATTTCTATAAAACATTCAAAAAAGAATATATTTTAATCTCCAATTTGAACTACATTGATCCATCATCAAATGAAAACTCTGGGTTACAATTACTAACTATTAGTCTGAGCATATATTCACGAACAACCTCATCTAATATTACATTCTTCAGTTTGTTTCACGTATAAATTAAAATCACTTTGAAAACCTATTTATATTGGATATATCCCTTTGAGACCACTTCAATATGTCTTTTCAATCACTAGAATTAGACATCAAATGAAGATTTTATCAACAAAAAACTATTGCGTTGTCTAGGCAACCACCACTCCTCAACAGGTAAAAATGTATTGTCTTTGTTTATTTTTCCTTGGATTTGTTTTCCATGCATTATTTCTAATTATATTTCATATTTCTTAGATTAAATATGATTGGTCACCTTTCTTCCTCAATCATTTCATGTTTTATTGTAGGTAAGTGTTATGTTTTTGCAAGCCCCAGAAGGATCCAAAAGGTCAAAATATGAACAATTGATTTTCAAAATCAAATTTTAAAGACATATGAATTAGATTGTAATGTGGAAACATCCAAGCCAAGAACATGTGACATCATGAGATGTTGAAGCACAATTTCATTGGATATTGCTACAAAGTTTTCTAGTTGTTGACCAACAACCCCAAAAATTTTCTAATATGGATAGAGATCAAGGCAAGTGAAGAATGATATGAAGACCAAGTGAAGAATAGTATCATGGAGAATTCAAGACCCATTGTCACATCCACCATATGATTTCTACAAATGAGGTCTTCTCAAGAGATCCATTATTCATCCTACTTATTCACCATAGTATGACTATATATATTTCCTTCTTCTCGGATTAAAAATCCATACATATTGAAGTCCAAACTCTTATTTATTTACATAATCAAATATTAAATATTTCATGATACTACTACTACCATATTAAAATTTCAAAACATTTTTCCTTCATGGGTTTTCCATACCATGATATCCCTTAATTTGTACAATAACATAACTCGGCTCACTTATTTTGAGTTACTTCACTACCCTATTCCTTTTTCCCCAAATAAAATTTGATGTTGAAAACCTGTCTTAGAAACCATCAAACCTTGGAGTGCTTGAAAACGAGCTTGTTGTGGGGAATTCCTCAAGTATAATATTTGTTTATTGTGAGAACCCTTTTGGCAATAATCAAACAGATCTTGTAAAAACCAACTTGCTAGCAAGACAAGATTTGCTAAAAATGAAAGAGAAATTAAAATTCTATCAGAATTTTATTGTTCTTATGTCACGATTTTCAAACTTGCTACCCCATAGTAAGATCTAAGTTTTTCTCATTATGATCCAACTTCCAAGCTTCCATATCTTGGTTGAAAACACTCTACAAGTCTCACATGATCAAGATTGTATATTGATCTTTCTCATTTAGTTTAGTTTAGCTCACAATTGTAGACCAACTCAACATTATGTCTCTTAGTATTTCATTTCATGGACCTCATAAGTAGGTGAAGGTACATTTAAATTTCTAATTTTCAATCATTAATTCATTCAATTCTAGAACAAGTGTACTTAGAAATTTTCTTATGTTTCTTTTTACTGATCTCATATCCCCTTCCCTATTTGTCAATTTTTTCGAGGACAGGAAAAAATATTTAGTTGGGGGAAACATATTCATGAAACACTCTAATACATGCCCCATACTCTCATGAATCATTTTTTACTCCTTCAGAGGTTCCCTTGTGAAAAATGGTGATAAGAATGGTTTTGTCACATATGACAATTGTAGTTACAGAAAAATATAGAGTTTTGTAATATGTCATTCATTTTCAAAGTAGCACCCCTTCGAATTCAAATATGTCACTTGGGGATTTTTCATGATCTTCATGGCATGGTGTTTTTTCTAACAAATCTTCCTAAAAAGGATCAATAGTTGTTAGTCACTACATGATCAACTCAGTTGATCTAGCACTGTAAAATATGCTCTGATGGAACATTTTATAGACAATTTGCATGTGGCTAAGGCCAAATCAAGAAAAACTAAGACATGTTTTTTGTGACCAATATAACCATTTAGGTAACCATGTCTACAAAAAAAATTCAGAAATGCAGAGAGTTATGAACATCATTTAGTGCTAGTTTATGGAAGGTTGAACCACCAGCATTATGAGTAGTCCATGGAAACCTTATTATGATTTCGGAATGGTTTTTAGCCAACGTTATACCTACCTCAAACATATGTATAGAAAATTGTAGATTCCATTTCCAAACCATAATAGAAAAGGGATAAAATTAGTAGCCTATCCTGATTCTCGTAGGTTGTAGTCAAAGAAAAAGTGGGTCAGGTGGTTTAATCGTTGGATGACATTATAAGTATAAAGAAAAAATTTAATAATATTAAATAATTAAATAGCAGGATGGTAAAAATAAAGTGACCCATGGTATTTCCAAAAACTCATGGTATTATGAGCGAAGGAAATGACTATAAAAAGAAAGAAGGGAGCTTAAGGAAGATATGTGTTGATGATTTGATAACTAAACTTGGAGCTCGAGTAGCTTACTGTGTGAGGGGAAACCCTTATGTACAGCCCAGTTTTTGTGGTCAAAATATCTACCCTATTTTCCAGCAATTAGTTTCAGTGGTGAAACATCTACCCTAGATAGTCGTAAGGGGGAATAATTTCAAGTTCTCCATTGTCACTTAATGAAGGAAGGAGGATAAAATTGTAGAAATTGCCAAGAGTCTAGAGAAAAAAAGTTGCAACAACTCACATCACCGGAAAGGGCCAAATTCTATAGGCTAAGCCGCATCTTTGAGGAGGGTCGAATTACTTCCTAAGGGAGGAAAAATTTCTAGTCTCACAAGGAAGGTCGAATTACCACTAAAGGAAGGTTGAATTTTTGTAAAATCTAGAGCACTGAATTATCCAAAATAGAGGCTAAATTGTGGTGGAATTTGGAGAGAGGATTTGCATCATTGGGAAGATCGATTATAGGGAGGTCGAGTAAAAGAGAGTTTAATTTTTCGACGTCAAAGGATGCCAAAATAAGGAGGTTGAATTGCATTATAATTAGCCAAAGGAGCACAACAATCGTGGAGACAAAATTTACACCCTGAAATTCAATCATTAATATCAGAAATCCAAGTTAGATTAATATGAGTTTTCTTATGTAATTGTGGTCGAGGTTTCAAGCTAGAAAATATTCCAAGAGTGGGCCAAATTATTTCCAATGACCAATCTACCAAGTTTTTCCAAATAAATTAATGTAAATCTTCCTCAGTATTTTTAATAAAAAGTGGTTGGGTTTTTTGCTTTGGCATTTCCTACAAAATTTTGTGAATTCATGGTTTCCCGATTTATTGTTGGAATTTATAAAAGTTTCAGCAAAAATATTTTTGGTAATTTTCTGAAGAAAAAAAATAATAATTAATTGGTAATAAAATTATAAATTAATAAAATAGATATTTCAACAACAAATAATCTTGCTGGTATGGTTTAATTGCGTTCCTGAACACAACAACGAACCAAGTACAACAAATTTGTTTGAAAAAATGCAATTTCTGATACATTTTTTCTGAAGTGTAGAAATTGATATTAATATATGTTTCAAACCATGAACTTGTTGGCCATGAAATTTGGAGCAAAAATGATCAAGGTAAGATGAATAATCTCAAAAACTTTCAAGTAAAACCAATTTATATTGCTAGTTTAGAATTTCATCAAAGCTTGCTAACGATATGAGCAATAGTTGATCAGGTGCTCAGTGTAAATGCTCAAAAATGAAATTGCTTGAAAGCGAATTGAAACTGAACGAAAGCGAAGAGCTCTTCGCCAGGAATCCAGCACAATTCATTTCATTAAACACTGATTCCGGATGAAGAAGATAGAGCATGTTGTTCATTTTCCTAAACAGCTAAAAAAATTGCAGAACAGGACAGGGTGGTGACATGGCAGCCCAGTCAGCAGAACAAGAATAGTCTAGGATTATTCTATCATTTTCGCCCAATGAAACTATGACAAGTGTCACTGTAGGATTCGTCGAAGAGTTTTGAAGGTGAAATTATATATATATATATATATGTGTGTGTGTGTGTGTGTGTGTGTGTGTGTGTGTGTGTGTATTCTCCTAAGTTCAAATTTGATTTTTTTTAATATGGTTGGGATAGTCCAACCAGAGACTGACACGTGGTGCATCCAGGGGCCGCCACGTTCCCCCTCTAGTGGACCAAGGGTCAAGGCTGAAATTCATATATGGCTCTAAAGTCCGAAGAACTATGGTCAAACTCTGAAATATTAACGAAGGTGGTCTGAATTATTAACATTACAAAGGTTGGATTATCATATATCCAAATTTTGAAAGTATTAAAGTCTGAAGGTTTGTTAATATATGGTGGGTGGCAAAACTTTAACACACAAGCTGGGTGGAGGTCAGGGCTCGACCCTACAACCTCCCACAGCCCACGCACTCTCATTACCAACACACCACAATGGAGTTTCTTAACCATTATGCTCGTCGATTATATTTGTTATCATATGAAACGACTAGCGGGGGAATGGAGGGGGCCAACCCCCTCCCCACATGACCATCCACTATGACCACGGAGCAGGGTTTCAAGTTTATGCGCAAGGATTAAGGTTTGTAATGCGGGTTTAATACCCCTAATCTATGATTACTATAATAATCGCATATGATAATGCAGGATTAGTGTAAACCGTGCTTAAGGCAACTAACTCACACTTATCATTTAGTTAATCCCACTTAGCATTAATTAACAGCAGTATAAGTTGGCAGCATATTTGGCAAAGCCACCAAATTCGGAGCTACCCCCGAATTTGGTGGCCTTAACTGGATTCATATCCATATTTATTGGAGGATTCCTATGCGAAACTGCTTTGGCCATATCTTTTGCAAAATTTGACCAAATTGGGAGAAAGTAGAGTTATTTATAAATGATTTGGACATTATGAACACATTGAAGCAAGATTCACGAGCATTAGGTGAATGTAAACAACATTTTTTCACATTTTATCTAATATAGAGGCCCAAGCCATGGAAGCTGGACCAAGGAGATGTAGTCCAGGAGGGGTGAACTCCTTCATCAAAACATTGTGTTAATGGATAAATGTGATGGTTTGTTGTACATGTTATTGTTGTTGTTCAGCATGTTTTCATGTTTTATGATCTTGAATTTAACATAAAAACTTGACTCATTTACCTGTTTTAACACTCACAAACACCAAGGAAACCTATGCACATAAAGCAAAAGATCAACAAATTAATTATAAATTTGAAGATGGAATTAGCACAGCAAAACTAACATTCAAATTTAGATCAGGTTGGTATTAGAGCACAAGGTTGCAAAGGTTAATTTCTTGATATTTTCTTGAGTTTTGTGCAAGTGGGGTTTTAATGGTTAAAAATTTGTGATGCTTACAAGTTTAAAGTTGTAGAGAGGAGAAGGGAAACTATTGGTTGCAAGTCCTGAGATTAGGATCAGAAGAAGGAGAGCCACAAGGCAACCATCTCCACCCAAAGTTCCACTCACATCTGCACTTGAAGCACCTCAAGTTCTATCACTAGAAGTTGAGATTAAGGAGGTACAAGTTGCACCAGAAGCTGAGATTGAAGAGGTACAAGTTGCACCAGAAACTAAGCTTGAATCCATAGCCATCATGTCAGGTTTTGGAGAGACTAAAGGTATTTCAAAAGAGGAATCTTACAAGAAGGCTTTCTATGAACTAACTGAAAGGGTTAGGATCCTCTTTGAAGAGAGGTACACCAGGATTATTGGAAAGAATTCTAAGTCTCCACATGGAGAGGGAACCTCAGAAGGCAAGAAGGATGAAGAGAAGGATTCAAATGGCAGTGGAGGAAACCCTCCTCCATCTGCACCATCTTCATCATCGTCCTCATCATCTCCATCAGCATCATCTTCCACTTCCATAGCCAAAACTACCCATACTCACTCAAAAACCACAAAAGGAAAAACTCCCTTACACAAACTTGATGTCAAATTTGAGCTTCCAATGTATAATGGCGAGGTAAATGCAGATAAATTGGACAATTGGATACGTCAATTGGAGGTGTATTGCAGAATTCATAACCTTCATGAAGATGACATAAAGATTAAATTGGCTTCCTTGAGGATGGAAGGATTTTCACTTTAATGGTGGGAAGCAAGGACTCAAGAAGAGAATAAAAACTATAGTAAGATCTCTATGTCTTGGTCAAGTTTCATTGTTGCCATTAAAAGGGAATTTTACCCTCTAGCTTACATGCAAAAGGCCATTATGGACTGGAAAAATTTTAGACAATTGAAAGGGAAAAGTGTGCAAGATTATACTCAATGAATTTAGGAGAAGAGCTCTTATTTTGGGTATTAATTTGTATTCTCAAGAAAATTTGTTAAATATATTGGGGGTTTGCATTTTTACCTTAGGCATGCTATTCTCATGTTCAATCCCACAAACTTAGATGAGGTTTGTGTTCAAGCCACACATTTAGAAGCAAGAGGGAAACAGAATATAGATGAGAAAAGTGATAGTGAGGGTAAAGGAAAGGGAAAGTTTTATGGAAGAGGAAAGAGAAATAGATCTTTCAAAATACAGAAAGAGAAACCCACATGTAAACATTGTTTGAATATTATCCATGATGAAGACCATTGTTGGAATTTTCATCCAGAGTTGAAGCCAAACAAACTGAAATCCAAAGAAAAGGGGAACAATGTTGTTACCATTGAACATGAATTAGGTTCAAATTCAGGAGATGAAGCAAAGATTATAGCCATGGATTTGAGAGGTAAGAACATAGCAAGCACTAGTTCCTCAAATTTTTCCAATGTCACTCAAGATGAAGATACAGGAATTGAACGTTTTCATATTAGAGTCATTTCTAAACATACCAAGATAGACACACTTTTTGATAGTGGGTCTCAAGCTAATCTGATTTTAGAAGACTTAGTTAAGCATCTAAACCTTAAAACTGTTAGACGTCCAAGACCTTATCCTTTAGGGTGGATATGCAAGAATGAAAACTTGCAGGTAACAAGGAAGTGCATACTAAGATTCACATCAATTCAAACTTTCCTGATGAAGTTGAACTTGATGTGGTGTCGCTTGAGATATCAGGTATTATTTTAGGAAGTCCTTATCTTTATGATAGGAAAGTAGTATTTCATCACCATGAGAATAAGTATCACTTGTTTAAATATGGAATTGAGTACATAGTTAGAGTGCATAAGAAGAAGAAAATTTTGTCTCTTATACATGCAGGAGAAATGAAGAGGATAGTGAATGCAAGTCAGAATTTGACATTGTTAATGATCAAACATAGAGATGTTTTGAATCAAACCTTTCAAAAATATGCATAGAATGAACAATTTGATTTCTTTAAAGTTTTTAATTCTTGTAATGAGATGTTTCGAGACTCTAACAGGTTGCCTTTGAAAGGAGGTGAACAAGATGTCAAACATTTGCAGCAATCAACATCAGTGTTGAGCAGTGTTGAAAATAAGATGCCTGTGCAAGAGTATGCAAAGGTCAAAGAGAAAGTGACAAAGAAATTTTAAAAAGAAGGCATCGGTTCCACAAGTGCTTTTTTTTTGTTTCCAAAAGGTACATGGAAATGGCGAAGATACTTGGTCAAGAGTCGACACAAGTACAAAGCAAGAGAAGCTAAGAATCGCCATGACGACTATGTGCAAGGTGAGACAGTTTTTAAGTTTCCTTTGATTGATGACCAAGGTATGAACAAGTTGGTTTCTGCAAGAATAACTTGTTGCTCTGCAAATTCAAGGAAATTGCAACATGATGATGTCTTCAACAACAAGAGAGGGTCACAAGAGTCAAGGAAAAATCTAAGTTTTTGTGAAAATCTCCAGTTGATGAAAATGGAAAAATTCCAATGGATTGAGACTATAAGGGTGAGGGGACTATACCCTCATCCACATGATCATTAATCAAAGAGATTTTGGGGTCCAAAAGGCTTCCAGTTGGGAGGAAAGATCAGGTGCTCAGTGTAAAATCTCAAAAATGAAGTGCTCGAAATCGAATGGAAACTGAACGACAGCGAAGAGCTCATTTCCAAGAATCCGGCGCAATTCATTTCATTGAAAACAGAATCTGGATGAAGAAGACAGAGCCTGTTGTTTGTTTTCCTAAACAGCTAAAAAATTTGCAGAACATGACAGGTTGGTGACATGGCAACCTAGTCAGAAAAAAACAGGAATATTCTAGGAATATTTTATTTTTTTAACCCAATGACACTATGAAAAGTGTCACTGCACGATTCGTGAGAGAGTTTTGAAGGTGAAATATATATATATATATTCTCCTAAGGTCGAATTTGAATTTTTTTAATATGGTTGGGATAGTCCAACCAGAGGCTGACACGTGGTGCAGCCAAGGAACGCCACGTGCCCCCTCTGGTGGACCAAGGGTCATGGCGGAAATTCATATATGGTTCTAAAGTCCGAAGAACTATGGTCAAACTCTGAAATATTAATGAAGGTGGTCTGAATTATTAGCATTACAAAGGTCAGATTATCATATATCCAAAGTTTGAAAGTATTAAAGTCTGAAGGTTTATTAATAGATGGTGGGCGGAAAAACTTTAACACACAAGCTGGGAAGAGGTCAGGGCTCAACCCCACGACTTCCCACAGCCCACGCGATCTCATTACCAACACACCACAACGAAGTTTCTTAACCACTATGCTCACCGATTATATTTGTTATCATATAAAACGACTAGCGGGGGAATGGAGGGGGCTAGCCCCCTCCCCACATGACCTTCCACTATGACCACGAAGTGGAGTTTCAATTTTATGTGCGGGGATTAAGGTTTTTAATGTCGGTTTAATACCCCTAATCTATGATTATTATACTAATCGCATATGCTAATGCGGGATTAATGTAAACCATGCTTAAGGCGCCTAACTCACACTTATCATTTGGTTAATCCCACTTAGCATTAATTAATTACAGTTTAAGTTGGCAGCATATTCGGTGGAGCCACCAAATTCGGAGCTTCCCCCAAATTTGGCGACCTTAACTAGAGTCATCTCTAGATTTAGTGGAGGATTCCTAGGCCAAACCGTTTTGGCCAAATATTTTGCAAAATTCGACCAAATTGGGAGCAAGAAGAGTCATTTCTGAATGATTTGGACATTCTAAACACATTGAAGCAGGTTTCAGGAGCAGTGTGTGAATGTAAACAGCATTTTTTCACATTTGTGCTAATGTAGAGGCCCAAGCCATGGAATCTCGACCAAGGAGATATAGCCCAGGAGGGGTGAACTCCTTCATCAAAACATTGTGTTAATGGATCAATGCGATGGTTTGATGTACATGTTATTGTTGTTCAGAATTATGTTTTCATGTTTTACGATTTTGAATTTAACATAAAAACATTACTCATCTACTTGTTTTAACACTCACAAACACCAAGGAAACCTATGCACATAATGCAAAAGATCGGCAATTTAATTATAAATCTGAAGATGAAATTAGCACAACAAAACTAACATTCAAATTTAGAACAGTAGTCCATGTAAAATGATGCAACTTGGTGATAGCATGATCCCTACTCAATAGCATGATATATGTTAAGAACATTCACACCATCAAGATTGATTAAGCCTTCATTTGATTAATTAAGTATAGTGTGTTTTATTTTATGCAATTGATTTCATAAAGTAGGATAAGCATTAAGTATTCTAAATAGATCTTACTACAAGCAATCTAATTTGAACATATAATGTTTGCAGTTCACAAGTTTACAAACTCCAGATTGATGATAAATTTTTAGGCAATTTATGCAAATAAACTTTGTGAAAGATGGAACAATAAGTTAATAGAATGTAATATAGGTTGGACAAATTTCCTTCGAAATAAGCATATATGTTACTGAAAGAACAATTTGTTCCCTTAACACCGATCGAGTAGGAATAGTAGTTTAACAAAAATATCATTTATATTATATCTTAATTACATTTTGGGTTAACAAAGCTACCACATGTAATTGATACCACGCTTAGGTAGCGCCAAATTTTGTTTTAGTGAGGTATGGGATCTAATCGTTGAAGCACTACCCTATAAGAAAGAATCAACAAACAAGCCCTTGCATGTTTCCTTTTATCTCTCAAATTATGAATTTTCCTTGTTGGGTATGTGTTATATCCTTTGAATGACTAGCTATAAGTGTTGTTACTTTGCATCGAACATAGTGGGGGGGGAGCAATAGCCCCCTCTATGTGGGGATTTGCATGGGGGTGGTAGCCCCCTTACACAGGGTTTCGAGGTAGCACCCAAAAAAAAAAAAAATTATGCGAACCCAGGGATGGTTGGGTGGAGCCAAAGATGGGGGTTAGGCCCAAGGATGGTGGGCGAACCTACCCATGGTTTTTGCACATGGTTTTGGGCATGATGGTTTTTCCAATGGTATTTTGTAGATCCAGTCAAGGGAACTATGGTTATGTTCTAATCCAGGGTTAATAGATTGGGGATATATGAATATTTCGACATGTATATAAGTATAGTAACATTGAAAGAAATATAATGAAAAATCAATCTGGTTTTCTCGGTTTTGGGTCCTAGGAGAAAATTCTCAAACTATATTTTATGTTCTCACCATTGTATATCTTCTAATTTTTTTTTAAGATTCATTTGTAGATAATTTTTGTATAGGGTTAAAACTTCCATGCCTCATCGTCTTTCTCATGCTACACATCTAATTCCTTGAAGCACCTAAAATTTAAAATGTCATTCTAAAGGAAATAAATATAATCAAATGATTTATTGAACTACATTATCCTTGTAATTGTAATCTAAGGTATAGTAATAATTTGATCTCCATCATTATACATGCTTATGAAATTTACCAAAATGATTAATTAAATATAATGCTTTTAAATATCTATTAGGTAAAAAAAATAAAACATAATTATAATTTTTTCACTCTCGGTACTCATCGTATTCACTTTTCTTCCCTCCAACTTTTTAAATTCATTTCATTTATTTATCAATAAACTCTCCTTATGGAAATCATATTTAATAGAAATAATAAAATTTTAAATAAAACCAAAAAGATCTTATACATATAAAAATTAAAGCTTCTTATATTTTGAATAGAGAAGAAGAATCATAAAATTATAGAATGCAATTCTGTTATTAAATTTTTATTACTTTGTTGATTTTATTGATCCAAAATCCATGAATTTTAATGAAAATAAATGAACACATTTTTATAATCGATTGTCATTTCTAAACTTTCGTGAAATAAAACTAAAATTAATAAAATTTATATAAAAGTTCATATTTAAATCAAAGTGTATTGAGATAATATGAATTTTATCTACTTTAAATTCAACGAGTGATATATATTGTGATATATATTGTCGTGATGTAGTTTTTGGATTTATTGTATTACGTAGATTCTTTTATTGACGTTTCAAATTATCTATTGAGTTTCGGTAGATGGTTTGAAAAGTTGATAGAAGAAAATTATCTATTGAATTTCGGTAGATGGTTTGAAAAGTTGATAGAAGAATCTACTTAATGTGATGAATTCGGAAACTATATCACCATAAAATATAGATCGTAAAAATTTGAAATTTGAAATTTGAAAGTGCTATATAGTAGCTAGTGTATACCACTTAATTTAAATGTAATTAAATTAAAGTCAAACTATTGAATTCAATTTAGTGTTAAGGTTTAAAATCTATAAAGTTAACTCCAAGTTTAATAAAAATGATGAAAAAAATTAAACTCCCATGGTACTAAGTGGTGATTGTTTTAAGTGGTGTTGTACAAATAAAATGAAAAGGGTTCGTTTTATCTCCCCTATAACCTCTATTTAGGATACCATGAAATAATCAACTTTCTGATAACGAAGCCAACACTCAACCATATGTGACAGATATTCATCCTTTAAAGAAATTGTATATATTTTAAAATAATTAATATTTTTTTAACAAATATATTTGAAAATGTAAAGACTCTTAAATGACCAAAACTGCTAGACCATTGAGCACCACCCTGGTCCTATATCGAATCAGCTGACTAGAAATTGACATATAATCTTAGAGTGTTGGAATCCAAGTGTGTCAGATGGGAGCCGCGCGGGAGGACTGGTAGGCATCAATGGCGGATCTAGGGTTTGTGTTTTCCTTCCCTAAACCCGCTCGACAGCTCACCTGACTGCACCTACTGTGACCTTTGGTGGCTCACTACGAGATTCATGGATTTGGCTACGTTTGGGGCCACTCGGATGTTATGGTGGCACTCTCTGCGGAACCACATTTTTCGGTCGGCTGCATTATTGTTTGTGCCTTCACCAACTAACGAAGCACAACAATGTTCACGACCCATTTCCTGCATTGGAACGCTACCTCTGTCAAGGTACTATGCCCCTGAGCACCCGTCTTTTTTTCTTCTGGTGACCTTTTCACTGCCCACTTCTGGTTTTTCAGCTCCCCATGACCGTTCTCTCTGACTGGTAGTTGGACCTTACATTAACGATTTCTTATTGGGGTTTTATATGGAGGGGGGCTAGGATGAACAGCTTGTAGATTATTTGGAGGACCCATATGCCCAGGTGGACATTTGGACCCTTGCTCATCATTTATCCTCCGGTATGTATGTCTCTCCCAGCTTCCTCTCCTTTTACTTGTCCTACTTTCTCTAGCTCCATAGCTTCTGCATCCTCCCCTCTTACCTTCCCTAACCTGGACTCTTTCCTGGTACCTGACCTCTCACCCTCCTCCCCTTCTACTCTCTTGGTTGCTGATCTGGATCTCATCTCCTCTCTGGATCTTTGTCCCCCATCCCCTGTGTCTTTAGCTTTCCTCTCGTAGACCCTCTCTCACACTTTGGCGGATCCCTCTTTCGGCCACCCCTGCACACTAGATCTGGTGCCTCCGCTCCCTGCAACCACTTCTCCCCCACCCTCTGCCCCCCCTCCCTCACATACCACCTCGCGCTCTCATCCCCCCAACACCTCACACGGACCTATTGCATCCCCAATCCATCGTCCATCCAGTTGTTTTTCCATTCCCCCACCCAACTCCACTCCCCACACTCTCGTCTCTTCATCGCCTCCTTCCCTTATCGCCTCGGCGACCCTACCTCTTGGGCTCCCCCCTCGTGCCCCCCGTCGCATGAAATGTGTGCACGCCTGCAAGCGTGCTAGCCTCCTCACCCTTGGCACCGACGTACAGATGGTCGATATCATGGGCATCATGGACAGAGTGGTGGTTGGTCGTGTTCATGGCTGGAACTATGGGGTAAAAAGATTGAAACAGTGGGTACAAGAGATTTGGGGTGAACTTTTGCAGGAGCTTCCCACCATACATATTCTTACTAAGGGATGGTTCACTCTCCCTTAGTAAGGTCACTTGATCTATGGTTGTTGCTACATCTACTGGACTCCTTCCGGATGATGGTACCCCCTCTTCTCCTCCGTTTACATTTTTGTATTTTTTATCTGCGGCAACTATTCAGTGCACAGAGCCTTCTTTGGCTGGATTCTCCACCCCTTCCATTATTTCCCCCCGTCCTCCTCACCTCTTCTATACCCCCCCACCCCCCTACCATACCTAATATGTCATCATCGTCTCCTACCATCTCCTCACTTGCACCTTCTGCTATTATTCCAACTCCCCTCACTAATTCCCACAGTGTTCCCATTCCATCCATCATTTTTTAATCTTCTGATACC
The DNA here is from genome assembly GCA_034641835.2 of Pinus albicaulis. Classification (NCBI taxonomy): domain Eukaryota; kingdom Viridiplantae; phylum Streptophyta; class Pinopsida; order Pinales; family Pinaceae; genus Pinus; species Pinus albicaulis. Next base: position 830,126,613 of record CM076577.1, on the reverse strand, counting down.
TCATTCACACACTCCTACAAGTTGCGCCCTTGCATTTACTCCCCGACTAGTCTTGGTTCACTCCCTGGTCCCTCTCACTCTCTGCACAAGCCCTCTCACGGTCGTCACTCACATATTTCAAAGTCTATCCTTCAAGCTGGTATTGAAGTTGCCTCTGGTACACAACTCTCCATCCATGGGATCCTTAGAGCAAGACAATCCCCACTTCTGGTTTCTCAATGATTTGTCTTTCCTTCAATTTTCGTGGGCTAGCTAGCCCTGTGAAGCGTCTCGCTCTTAGACACCTCTTTAATACTTCCTCAGTTGATGTCATCCTCCTCCAGGAAACTCATGGATCATCAGAAATTGTTATTCAAGCACTTGTCCACCTCCTCCCTACATGGACCATACATGTTATTGATGCAAACAGTTATTCAGGTGGTCTGGCCCTCTGTATCAACCCCCGACACATCAGACTACTTAATGTATGGGGAAGGGAATTCATACTGGGGATGGATGTCTTCTCGGAAGCCCTTGGTCTCCAATTTTGTATTATTAATGCATATGGACCCTGCACCAATAGGCAACAGTTCTGGACCTCTCTTATGAATTCATCTGTGCTTTGTTCTGAAAATATTATATTGGTTGGAGACTTGAAGTTCTCTCTTGGGATCTCAGAGTCCTGGGGTCCAAATTCACATGCAGATCCACTCTTACATTTTTTCAGACACTTACTCTTTATCCATTATCTGGTGGTCTTCTCATAACCACTCCCTCTCCCACCTGGCGCAACAGGCGCATTGGGGTCGATTTGGTTGCTCGCAGGCTTGATTGCTTCCTTATCAAGGAAGGTCTACTACAAAATCTTGGCTCGTTCAGACAATGGATTGGCTCTGGTGGAATCTCAGACCACTCTTTGATTTATCTGGAAATCACTGGGGCCTTTAATAATCCGTCTTCAACTTTCAATTTCTTCTCTGTGTGGTTACAAGACACAGACTACATCAATTTAGTGGACACACAGTGGAGACTCCCTCCACCACCAAACCTTCAATCGTCATCCTCCATTTTTGCACACAAACTACTCTATATTAATAATGATTCTATATGTTGGACTAGGAATAAGAAAAGAATGGAGGACCTAGAGCTCACCAAAATTGAACGGAATATTCATAGATTGGAAATCTCTATTGGGAGAGGTTTTGCAACTGAAGATGAGAAATTGTAGCTTATTAAACTAGAATCTGACCGTTTAAAGATCCTACAAGCGAGGGATGAAGTTTGGAGACTTAAAATTTGTGCTATTTGGATCAAATCAGGTGATGAAAACTCCAAATTCTTCCATCATTTTCCAAGGGCAGAAATACCATCAATATCATTTGGGAACTCGACAATGAGGACGGTTCTACAGCTTCTCCCTTTACTCAACTTGCACAGAAGGGTGTCAATCATTTTCGTGAGATTTATAAGGCACCTCAACAACCCTCATTGGTTGAAATCATTAAGGTGGCCTCCCTTTTTCCTAGATATGTGGATCTTGCAGCAGAGGAAGACCTCCTTTCACCTGTATCGATGGAGGAATTGGAATATGTTCTTAAATGGTTCAAAAAGGACAAAAGCCTTGGTCCTAACGGATGGTCCGTGGAATTTTATCTAGCTTTCTTTGATCTTCTGGGTCATGATCTTCTAGAGGTGGTGGAAGAGACTCGAAAATCTGGGCACATCTATGAGGCCTTTAATGCTACCTTCATTTCCCGTATTCCCAAATCTGATCATCCCTCTTCTTTCAAAGATTTTCGCCCGATTTATTTATGCAACTGTATCTACAAGATTATGGCCAAGATCCTTGCAAACAGGATGAAACCCACTTTATCTAATTTTATTTCACCTGTACAGTTCGCTTTTTCTTGAAAATAGACAAATCCATGATGCAATAGGCATTGCACAAGAAGGATTACATTCTATGCACACTAATAAGGTCAAAGGGATGATTCTAAAGATTGATTTCGCAAAATATTTTGATCAAGCTAGTTGGCTCTATATCCGCATGCTTCTTACGCACCTGGGATTCCCCTTACAGATTATTAATTGGATAATGTGTTGTATTACCTTTGTTTCTTTTAGCATTCTTATTAATGGGACTGCAACCAATTTTTTTCATGTTGAGCGGGGACTTCGATAGGGGTGCCCATTATCCCCCCTCTTATTTCTCCTTGTTATGGAGGTCCTTAGCAGATGTATAATTGATGAAACAGCCTGTGGAAGAATGAAAGGTATTCACATATTGACAAATTGTGTACTCACACACATGATATTTTTGGATGACATCATACTCTTTCTCATTGGCACTCTTGGTGATTCGACAATGGTTAGATCCATCCTGCTACTATTTTTTACTAGTACTAGTATGCAATGTAATAACATCAAAAATACTTTGACTTGTCACATATGCACACCACATGAAATCCTTTATGCACAGCAATGATTCCCATTCACCCTCACCAGATTTGAGGATGACTTGAAGTACCTGGGATTTTACCTCAAACCGGTGAGCTATAAAACTGTTGATTGGAATTGGCTTATTACCAAGATCGAAAAACGATGGAACAATTGGTGTCATTGTTTTCTATCAAGGGTTGGAAGGCTAACACTTATCAAATCTGTCTTAGAGGCCATTCTGGTATATTGGATGTCTCTGGCCTGGATTACTAAAGGAATACTTCACAAGATACAGCGGATCTGTAGGAAATTCTTATGGCTTGGTGCTAAAGAAGGTCACACATTCACATGGACCAAATGGACCTGTACTGCTTTACCTAAGCGATGGGGAGGTTGGGGTATCAAAGATTTAACGACCTTTTCTTTGGCACTGGCTACTAAACTTGGATGGCAGATTCTCACTGGCAACAATTTATGGACCAAGGTAATCATTCAGAAATATATCCATCCACTTACTCCTATTGATGCGTTCGTCTTCTTCTGGTGCACCATCCTTGTTGTTCAATGATTTGGCGTGTTTTCCTTGCCTCGATTCGACATATCAGTGGTGACTTGGCATGGAAAATTGGTAATGGATCCAGGCTTCGTATTGGTTGTGATTCTTGGGCGGGTTGTGGCAATTCCCACCTCCTCCTGAATGCACTTATTGACTCTCTCAATCGTGCTGGATTTTTGACAATGAATCATATTGCAAACAGGAACCGAACCACCCTATTTACTCAAGGCTGACTTGGTCATCAGGAACTGCAGATACACCCGCATTGGATTGAGATCTGTTCTGCTTATCTAGATGCATTAAGAGATACCCGCATCAAATTACTTGATCGGGAGGATGAACTTATATGGATTGTTTCTAAATAGAGTTTATATACACCCAAAGAGGGGTATATTAATATTTATCGAACACGCAGACCTAAATGCTTGCTCCCATGGTGGCGCAATATATGGAAATTAAAGGGACCCACGAAAGCTAGGCTCCTCATGTGGTGTCTTCTTACTGATAAAATTCCTACAGGGGAAAATCCCCAAAAAAGAACACTTATTGGTCCCCATAGATGTCCACTTTGTAATGCGTACGTTGAAGATACTATCCACCTTTTCCTTCATTGTCATGCTACTCTTGAACTCTGGTTACTTATCCACTCCTCCATCAATCATAATCTTCGTTGGGAGCGGAATACTCTTACAGAAGCATGGGAGCATTGGTGGATTTCTGTTGTTCCCCATAAGCTGCAAAATTTTCCTATTTTAATCTGTTGGAGCATCTGGATGGCCCGCAATCGAACCATCTTCCGCAACATACCTCATCACTGGCCCTCATCTGTTGCCCGCATTATCTCCATTTACCACTTAATACCAGATGATCCACCCCCTCCACAGCCCCAAATTATCTCCCCTGAGATTATTGAATTCACTCTCCCTTGGGCCTACTTTGATGGATTTGCTCAGACTCATGGCTATGGTGGTGGCTTCATACTTCATCATACATCACACCATTTTTATAAAGTCAAGATTGGACTTGGACGAGGCACCGATAACTTTGCAGAACTCTCATGTCTTCTATATCTCCTTCAATTTGCCATCACAAAAAATGTTCATGCTCTACAGATATTCGGGAGAGGAACACAATTTCTGATCTCCTATCCAAGGAGGCGACGCACCTATTGACTACTCACATGGAGATACAGGAGCAGAATGATCATGCATACTATCAGTATTTCCACCGACCATTTGTACCTGATCATTGAAGGGGGGCAGCCCCCATTAGAGGCAGCAGCTGTTTTTTATCATTTTTGCTTATTATTACTATTATATATATATATTCTCAGACTATTGTTTTGACAGTTTTGTGTTGTTCTACAGCATGTATTTATGTAGCACATAACGGATGTATTTATTTTTGCTACACTTCAACTATCTTTTTGACAGTTTCATTGTTGATCTACATATGCAATTAGCATATACAACATGTAAATTTTATTTACATTAATAAAAGTTGCGATTTTTCTTATGAAAAAAAATAAAGACTCTTAAATAAAACAAATGTTATAGTAACTAGTCCTTAAATATAGTTGAATTAAATTTAAAAATAATAAAAATATAAATATAAAAATTTCATTAATAATAAAAATTACAATTATATAATTTTTATTTATTTAATATTAATTTTTTCAATTATTAATAATGTAAAATATTGTAAAATATAAAATAATAATTATAATGTTTCAATTAATAAATACATTTAAATAAAATAATAATAAAACAACAATGTTTTTAAATATTTAAAGTATTATGCAGCTTTGCTTTCAACCTAAAATTTATTATTAAAAGAACATACTTATCCTAGTAAGTTATTTGAATGATTTAATAGTTTATATGTCATTAGTCATTAACTTTGAGCTCTATTGAAACTATATTGTTTTCCTATGATATTGACATGTAATTTTAAATTGAGAAAGTTTATGAAGAATCACATTATCGAATTGAGTTTTGGAAGACTAATTGAAATGACAAAGTTAAAGTCGACCAACAATGTGAGAGCTCCAAGACCATAGTAACTAATTACAGTAATTAAATGGTCCATGCCCGTGTTATCTAAACATTTGTACGATTTGTCTTGATTTGTGACGCGCTATGTTAATGGTTAATGTTTTACTTTAATTTAATGCAAAAAAAAAAACAAATTCTCTAAAACTTTGTTTGAGAGTTTCTCTCAAATACAAAGTTTCTAAATCAATTTTGTATCCATCTCTTGTGAGTGTAATAGACGATTTGAAAAAGCCTGCATATGTATAGAGGGTGGAAATTAAGAAATTTTACTTGGGGAAGAGCCAATTTCCAGATGGAGTCGTCTAACGAGTCGAAGGAATTGCCCGGACGGTCAAAATTGGCCGGAATCCGGGCCAAAAAAATTTAAAAAATCTTGCAGAAACAGTGTTTGAATCGTGATTTTGACATTGGAAATGGATTCAGCACCATCAAAAACCTGTGGGACACCCAAAATATTGAACTTTGATAGTTATAACATGGATTTAGAAAAATTCCTCCTGGATTTTCTGAAAATCTTATCGGAATTTTCATGATTTTCAGAGCGATTCCTCTGGCTAGTTAGACTACGGTTTTCCAGATAAATCTAGAATTAAAGATAAATATTGATATAACAATTTGTAAAAATTTAAAATATATATATATATATTTGCTAAAGTTATACTTTGTTAAATTTAAAATTTTACATATTTGACTAAACTAATATGTGGTCAGCTAAATACATATTGCGTTATACCTAGGCATAATAAAGTTTTACATTTTCCAACCCTAAGCATAAGCTTACTCAATTTTGCACGGTTTGGAAACTTTCCCAAATTCCAATATATCAACACACTTAAAAGTTGGAATCCCTTTGTATGTTATGGGAGATCAATTCTGACAAAAGATCAGATCACATTTGATTCGCGCCACTTACATATTCACACAGGCCACTTGCATTCTTTCTTTTGCATGGAAGGATTTTATTTTAGAATATGATGTTAAAAAACGGGATATGCTAAAAAAAAGGATATGATGTTAAAAAAAGGGATACGTTTGGATAAGATTTTAAATCTTTTGCATTAAAGATAAAAGGAGCTTTATCACTAAAGGACATTGATGGTATATATTCTCTTCTTTATTTTAACCAGTGAATCTTGTGGTGAGAATATTTTACATCATCTGATCACTTTGCACAATAATAAATAATATATAGTTTTAAAAGTATAAAAAAATTAATGTTATATTATCTTTGCACAATGAAAAGCTGATTTAATGTTATGTCATCTCTGCACAATGAAAAGTTGCAAGTTTTTTGAGTCAAATATGAAAAGGTATTATATCTTTTATTATTGGTCATCAGAAAAAGAGGTGCTTATTTTGTACTGGAGGAGTGCACGCTTAACTGTCGAAAGCATCTTTATATCAACCAATGGAAGGTGGATTTGAATAAAGACAATTAATCTTTATGCATCATGGCTACATATGATATGGTGGCCTTAGCCATGACCTTTAGTCTTGATATATGGTGGCCTTAGCTTTATATGGTGGCCACTTAATTATTCTTTTACTAATTAATTTTAGTGTTTTGGGTGATATTTATTGTTTATATATTAGTTTATCTTTAATAGTTAGTGACAATAGTATGCGGTTTTATTTATGGGATTAAAATTAAATGTTGTTAAAAAATTACATGCTTTTATTAAAAGTAATTTTGATAATGATTATGAGATAAATTGGAATTTTTTAAGGCATTATTTAATTAATAGAGGAAATAGTTTTTTTTTTTTGGAAATTGACATAATTTTTAACAAAATTGTGGTTTTTCTTTTCTTTTCTTTTCTTTTTCAAACTAGTTGAGCTTAAATCAGGACCAGCCCCAATATTGGATGGAAAAATGATCTCATGAATGGGAAGATTGTGATTTCTTATTATTTAATATACATTTTGAATGCATAAATGGAGTTAGCACCCAAAGAAACCCCTAAAGCACTAGAAATTTGTAAAATAAACAACTTAAACTTTTGATTTTAAAAAATATCTAGTGGATTTTGGGTAAAATTGACTAGAAAATGGGTCATTTTGTCTATTAGTTATACTACGCTTAATATTAATATTGTTTTTGCATCTTGCAACAACTTCAATTATAAAGAAATAGATTAACAATAAATTATAAATGATATGGTTTTCCTTGAATAATGATGATGAGTTAGTCCAAATCTATGGACAAAACCTAATGATAATTATCATCATTAAGTCGAGAGATGTTGTAATGTAATGTCATGTCGGATAAACATTTTGGTTAAGTCAAAATAAAATATAATATAATATAAAATTAATAATTAATAATTATATTTATAATTTATAATTTATAATTATAATTAATAATTACATTTATAATTTTTAATTATAATTAATAATTAAACCAACTTATATCGATCTTAAATTTGGATCTACCAAACACCCTGAAAAATGATTTCAGGGTTTAATAGATTTAGAGTTATTATTTATTCATTAATCTAATATCTATTTATTAATCTAATGTTATTTCTCCTAATATTATCATTAATCTCATTTATTCTATTTAACATTTCCCACTAATGTAGTAATTATTAGTAGATTTTTAATATTCATATCCAGTCTTATTATTTATTTATTAATCTATTAATTCACCAAATTTTAATCTTATTAATAATCTCATTTATTATAATTTCATCTTTCTCTCTAAAAGTAATAATTACTAATATATATTTACATTCATGTTCTTATTCCCCTAACGTTCAGATTCTTGCTCTATTTATTTATGGCCTAGCATTCTTTGTATCATTAAGATAGTTTTTTGTCCTTGAAGATGGGTGAAGTGTTACGACACCTTAACAACACTACAGAGTGTCCCAGAAAAAGCTCTCATTATCAATATAATTACGACTGTTAAAACACTCATGCTAAAAAAGTGGATCTAGTTACCAATTAAAAAGCTAATTATGATCAATTTTACCTCCTTAAAAAATTAATAATAAATAAAGAGAAAAAAAAAATCAAAATTTCAAAAAAATAAACTTTTATTATTATTTTTTATTAATATTTGAAATTATTTATGTGCAATATGATTGGTTCATGTCTTATTTTGTAATGATTGTTATTGCAAGCTTTGCACAACACAATGTCATGTGGATAACTATTTTAGATTTTTCTGCAATATTTTTTGGATGTAGTTGCAATATTTATGCCATGATTTTTAGATCATTTTAGATTTTTCAGGATGTAGTTGCAATATTTATGCCATGATTTTTAGATCATTTTATATTTTTCATTTTTAAGCTTACCATAAAAATTAAAATCCTTGAAAATTGCTCATACTCGTGTAAATAACATATTTACCATCCATTACTACCTACCATAATTTAAACAAGTATTTGCATCAAAAATGGATAGGAACAATATGTAAATAAATACACTTACTAGGAATTATTACTTCCCACCATTATTTATGTTTTCTTCAACACTTTAACAGTGCTCTGTTAAGGCACTCCTTGAGGTGAAGTCTAAGTATTTTGATATTAAGTATGCACCCAATAACAACAAAATAATACGAGAGTTTTACATCCTTGAAATTTAGAACTCGCCAAAATTCAGAGAGATAAGTGACCCATTGCATAAAAGGACCCTAAAACCACTAAGAGTAAACCAAAGTACATCAAATTTGCAAAACTACAAAAAGACAAAAGACCCACATAAAGGGACAGTCATGAAATTTAATATGTAACATCTCTCGGTAAACCTTGTGCAAAAGCACATCGGATTAGAAACTTTCTATAGATTCACCAATATGTAACTTTCCAAACTACTATTCCATTATCTTTATTGACTATCATATCAAATCTTCCTCATCACTTAGAGTAACTTCAGTAAAGGAATTGTAAGTAAAATTAACATCAACAGTCATTGTTGCACGATACCATCATAAACTTTCTATGCAACCTTGCATCATTTCCATGATTCTTTTAACTAGTTAGTTAATCACATACTTGATAATACAAACAATTGGTCATGCAAGGAATCAACATCATAAGAATGGCACAATAAGCAAACACATCATTGAATGTCGATATACCTAGAAACCCCATAGGGTGAAAACAAAAAAAACATTTAATTTTATTATTAAACGTTCGTGGGGGTGCTCACCCCTCACTCAATGGTTATAAGGGAGCCCATCTCTTGACAATTGTCATAAAATATTAGAAATAAATATCATTTAAATTCAACATATCTAGCTAGAAGCTATTACAATCATCATGATATCATTTACCCACAAATCCTCAATCTTTATATCTTTGTGGTATGGTTGTTCCCATCAATGGACCATCCTACAGCTAGTGTTCCTCAATCTGCATGGACCATTAGTTCTTTACCTGCCACAATGTTAAACATAATCTATCATTTTCATAAGTCATCATCCTTTCCTACCATTGTTTTCATCAACAAAATTTTATATCATGATTAGATAAAGTATTAATTAGTCAATAATTAATCTTTTATAGTGATTCTTCAACATCTAGTCATGTGCATACATGAAATGTAACAAAATGCAGCAATATGTTTCCTTTAACAACTCTTCACATGCATTAATCATAAGCATATAACTACCAAAGAATGTCTATAAAATAAATACCACAATAACTAATATTCGCCTCACACAAACACACATTCCTTTCTGAGAGGAAAACCACTACAACTATCACTAATATTTGTGCATGTAATTATATAAACTTTATTCAAAAGAAGCTACCCCTCGGTTATTTTCTTTGTGTGCAACCATGTATTATTTTCATAAAAAAACTAATACAATAGATATTATTCTTATGCATGATTTCCAAAAGCACCTCTTCCAAAGAAGAGTTACTCACAATAGTTATTGTACATGAAAATTTAATGTTCTATTCCATAATAAACTAACATAATTCTTGTATGCAACCACTTTTTCTCTCCAAAAGAAAATAACATGACAGCTTACTCTTCTTTTATGTGAGGCACATATTTCCTTTCAAAGGAAGTTGATTAAATCTTTCATGCAAAACACATTTCTTTTCCAAGGGACCTAATGCATAACATTCATTTTGTCATGCATGCAAACACACATTTTCCTTTTACCAAAATATCTAACCCAATAACTATTCATTTCTACATGCAAATAGATAATAATATCCCAAAAGAAAGCTAATACCATAGCTAATCCCCTTATGCATTCAAATGCATATTATTTTCCCCAAAAGAATGCTAACACAATAGATATTATGCAATTGCACTTTTCTTCCGCAAGTAATCTAATACCAAAGCTATTATTTTCCATGCATGCAAGTGCATATTTATTTTTTTTCCAAGAAATCTAACATAGTAACTTTTCTTCCATGCATGCAATTCTTATTTCCTTTCCAGGAAAAATTATCACATTTAGTTATTCTTTTTATGCTTACAAATGTGTATTTCTTGGTGTGCATGCAATTGCATTTTTTTATATAACACAGTGGCTTTTCTTTTGTACTTTCAACACGTGTTATTTCTAACACAATCACCATTACCTCTATGCATACAAACACCTAATTTTTTTTCAAGAAAACCAACATGGGTTATTGTCTTTACATGCACATGATTCATAATCAAGTTTTCAAGAAAATAATCTCGATTCTTATCATTTTATGCACAAGAATTTATATTATTTTCTTTCCAAAATATTTTCAAAACTAATTTATATTTTACCATGCACACTCTCTAAGAAAAATAGTGTAGCTAATCTTTTATGCAAACAATATTTATGTGCATTCTTTTCCCAAAGACTAGTATAATCAATTTTACTTTTACAACTTTTGTATGTAGGTAAAACCATACTAAGCACAAAACAACATGGCCTTTTCCATGAACACCACAAAATTATCTCTTATATTTAACCAAAGATTCATAGCTACTTATCTCTTGGGTAGAAATCATTTACTCTGCATGTTGAAACTTTCATATTCACATTTCTAATGCCAACGAGAAAAAAGAGTGAGCTAAGTGATTCAGATTTATGAAGGAACGAAATGAAATAAAGATGTGAACAGAAACACAGAGATACAATGAAACAAAACTTCAATTAATTAATAGCAAATTACTAAAAATTGTTTAAATGCAGAATGGAAATAAACTAGCTCAGGCGATGGTAGCTTATCTCTGAGAAGAGATGTGGCAGCTACATGCATTTTGAATTGTGTTACAATGAGGCTCAAAGTCCTATTTGTTATTGAGAAACAATGGAAAACCATAAAAATCCAAAAGCATGACCCTAGGAGATGAAGCACCAAAAGTTCGTGGGCCCTATTGGGGTAAATTTGTACATCAAATTTATGAGGTCGTAACTTTGGCTTATGATATAGTTTGGCAAGTACAATACCTTGTTAGAAAGGTCTATCTAAGTACTACAACTTTCGACTGCAATCCCTTGCAACAGGCTATCGGTTTGTTTGTTTTCCAAAAAAAATGTTGTTCGGGACCTCAAAACGACTCCATTAGTTCAGAACCCGAAAAACTACCAAAAATAGTAAATTGTGCTATAATTAAGGAATTATAAAGAAACACAATAGCAAGTTCCAAGTGGAATAGGTGGGTGGACACCAATATCCACCTAGATTAGTCCTCCCCCCTTAGGAAGCAATGGTCCCCATTGTGTTGAGTGCCTCCATGATATGGGGAAACTTCTGCTGAACTTGGTCCTTGGTGAGCCACTTGCCTTGGTACAGGAGTTGGTCAGCTTTGACAGCCTGATATATTTGGATATTTTTTTGGTGAGTGTTCTTGATCTAGGTGTCTATGATCCGATCATTTTTGGCCTATTCCATGCAGTTTGGGTTTAGCTATGTTGGTGTGAGTTGTTATGCAATGTTTGACTTGTCTAGTAACGGTGGAAAGTATGGTCGAATGTGGTCCACATTGAACATTGGGTGTAAGCCAAGGAATGGGGGAATGTTAAGCTCAAAATCATTGTATTACATAGCCTTGGTGATGGTGTAAGGCCCATATCAAAGTGGTATGAACTATCGATGGGCGTTGGTAAGGCATTCTTTCTGCAAATGCAACCAAACATTGTTTCCCACCTGAAACTCATGTGGCATCTGATGTTGATTATGCCGTTGCTTGTACTTAGCATTGGAATTCTCCAAGATGTCATGAGCCTTTTAGCATATGTGTTGGATGCACTTAATAAACCTGGTTGCTTTATTATCCTCAGAATTTACATGTGTGGATTATGTATGTGTAGTCACATGAGGCATGGCGACATCAATTAGACACAATGGTTGAAATCCCAAACCCACTTGAAAGGGACTGCAACCAGTTGAACTATGGAGAGATCTATTATGGTTTTTTTCCCATAGGGAAGGCTCTCATCCAAGGTTCGTGGATGTTTGGAGTTGTACATGAGGAGTATTTGCATTATCATCTTGTTGACGACCTTTGTCTAGCCATCATGGAATGCAATCGAATTGGTGAGATTGGTGCCCAATAGTGTCTAGAGTATCAACCAAAATGTGTTCAGGAAAATGTTATCTCGATTTAATATAATGGTACTTGGGATCCCAAAATGTACCAACACTCGTTCAATGAAGAGTTTGGAAGTGTCCTCTACTATGATACTCTTCTTTATAGGCCGCCAATATAGCCATCTTAAAACAATTGTCCACGACCACAAATACACAGTCATTACCATGCTTGGTAGAAGGGAGGCCAAATAGGTATTCCATGGATATGGATTCCCAGGGTTGAATGGGAGTAGGAAAAGGAGTTTAAATGCCTTGCTTCTTGATGGTTGGCTATGTGATGGCACAGGTAGTGCAGGATCGGATATATTTTCCAACATCCTATCAGATTTTTGAAAAATAAAAGTACTTCTATAGTATGACCACAATTTTATCCACACCAAAGTATCTTGTGACCCATATATAGTGCGCCTCGCGAATTAGCTTACCACATTCGCTTGAAGGAACACAAATGTGGCCCAAGTAGCATAATAATATGTCTTGGAGGTGGAAATCGGGAACTTGCTTTCCATCCACTAGCATTTGGTATGTGGTGGCAAAATATGGATCATTTTTATACAGTTGCATCCATCTAGAGGTCTCGTGTCCACAAGAGGTGTGAAAAGTATTCATCGCTGCAACTAGAGGTCGACTGAGGCAATATGCATCATGATTAGTGATGCCCTTTTTGTATTTAATGTTCAGTGGAATTGTTGCAGATATATAGAACACTTTTGATGGCCACAGTTATGAAACTTCCCTTGTGTCTGTATAAACTGAATAGGTCGGTGATCGGCGTGGATGACTGTTTCCTTCCCCATAATGTAGTGTTTCCATTGTCTCCAAGCCAGCATGATAGAATAAATCTCTTTATTATAGTTCAGGTACTTCTTATCAAAAAGTGTCTCACTATGACAGGCCACTAGATGACCGTGTTGGGTGAGCATTGCACCAATAACATAGTCAGGAAATGTCAGTACAAGTGCATAACAGAGACGGTGCTTCATCTCAACGAGCACCTTCTATTGGGACTTGTACCAGGAAAAAATTTCTTTTGCTCCACACTCAGTAATTTGATTCAAATGCCTCCGATAAAACTTTATGAGGCCCAAAAAGCTACAAAGCTTTATCAAAGTGATCGGGGCTGGGAAATCCCAAATGACTTGGATATTAGCCGAATCCACATGCACACCTTTCTCATCTATGATGTAACCTAGATATTAGACCTGACTCGTCCTAAAGGTTCATTTCTCCAATTTGGCACACATTTTGTGCTACTGAAGGGTTTGAAGGACCTTCTGAATGTGTTGAAAGTGCTCTTATCAATTCTTGCTAAAGATGAGGATTTCATCCAAATAAACAACCATGAACGAGTTGGTGAAGGGCCACAATATGTCATCCATTAACCTCATAAAAGTAGCAAGGGAATTTTTCAACCCGGAGGGCATGACCAACCATTCAAAAAGTGCTTCCTTGGATTTGAAGGCGGTCATCCATATATCTATGGACTCTATTGGAACCTAGTGATAGCCAAACTTCAGATCGATATTTTTGAGATACTTGGCCCCCTTGAGCTGGTCCAGAAGGTCATCAATATGTGGGATTGGATACCTTTTCCTAATTTTGATTTTTTTTAGTGCTTGATAATCAAGCAGAGCCTCCAAGTCCCATCCTTCTTCTGTACAAGTACAATGGGGCTCCCATGGGGTGAGGAACTTGGTTATATGTGCCCTTTTGCAGCAACTCCATGATTTGTCGCTTGATCTCTTCATTTTCCATAATGGATTGGTGGTATATCGACCCATTTGGTAAGGGTGCTCTGGGAGTTAAATCGATCAAATGCTTGACCTGACGATGCAAGAGTACCCATGTGGGTGAGGGGAAGGCGTCCTTGTATTCTTTCATGACCTTATGCACCTACTTATGCTGCATAGAGGAATCCTTCCCCAGGGTCATGGATGTGGCCACGATCTTCCCCTTACTTTGAGATCGAATCATAAATAAAACAAATTTCTTAGTCTGGGAGATGATCTTGCTGCATTGCTTAGTAGAGATTAGAGAGATGGTGGTAGGCGAGCCTACCTCTAATATCATGTATAACTTATTACCCAAAGTAATAATAATAGTGTGAGGCCTAGACTCGTAAACAACATGAATCTTCCACAATTATGTTTGGCCTAATAATACATCACAAACATCAAGAGGAGAAACATAATTTGTGAAGGGCTTGATGTTGTAAGGAAGGCAGCACAGCCGGCTGAGGCAAAGATCTCATCCTTGGTGAAGCCACCCGATGGTGTAAGGTTGCGAGTTTGGTGTGGACGGCATTCCCAACCACTTCACGACATATTCTAAAATGAGGTTCTTTTGGGTCCCATGGTCGATAATGAACTGCAACGAAGAACCCTTCACTCACATCTGTGAGTGGAAGAGACACTCCCCCTCCTTTGGATCTTCAGGCTCAATCTTCTAGATCTTGGTGGTGGCAACGATGAGATTGGGTTATATATCAATAATTTGCTTCCCTTTATCATTCCCCTTATTGGGTTCTGACTCAGATTCAGAACATGAATTTGACTTTGAAGCCTTTAGTTCAGCCACCAGTGACTTCTTGGCTCAACACTCACTTGTGTTGTGAGTGGGGCTCTTAGGGAAATCACACCACTTTCCTATGTCCTTATTTGTCTTCATGGTGTTCTTCTTTGATTGTGGATTCGGCGGTTTGCTCTGGGTCACCCCACCTTGGCTTTTTCCTTTGTTATGGGTTTGGGGATTCTCTTACCCTACTTTTGATTCACAGATCCAAAATCGTGCTTCCTTTGTTTAAATATTTGTTCAATCTTGGTAGCATATTGGTATGTTGCACCAAGAAAGGAGATGTACAAGAACTCCATTCCTTCCTAAATTTATTTGTGCATACATCCACAGTACTTGAGCTCCAGATGTCGCTCAGAGTCTTTGATACCCAACTTTTGTCATCTCATGCACATCTTGGTCCTTTTGTTATCATATTGTGGTCCACTATATGTATTTTTCCTCATATATCCCCACGAGGTAATATTGTTCCTTAACAACATATCGTAAATAGTTCCAAGAGGGGGCAGTTGTAAATAGAGAGGGTTCCTCGGCCCTTTTCTCATAGTATGTTTCCCACCAGTCCTTGACATGGGGAGTAGCCTTAAGTAGTGCAAAATTAATATATCCCTATTGAAGAAACTATAGATTGAAAACTAATATTCCAACAAATTCAACCATTTATCTACAACATTTGTATTTATTTTACCTTTGAATATAGGGATATTGAATTTTACTTGTACCTTGAAGGGAGCAGTACCTCCGAAGTGATTATTGGATGAACATGTGTTGCCAGTGGGCATCTGCCGAAGTATTTTGAAAAATTTGTCCATCATTCTGTTCCTTTGTCACTTGAGGGATTCATCGACAAATATTTTAAAAGGATATATTTCTCCCTTTTCTTTATTTTCTTAGTCCATGGGAGTTTTTCGAGGTCGGCGAGGCCGGTCTTGCAAAGGTTTAACTAGTTCAAGCACTAACTCCTTAAACCGTGACCTTGTTGGGGACATGCATAGAAAAACAAAGAAACAGTAGATTGCTCTGAGACTATTGATCCATATTTATGAAGGAACAAAAATAAATATAGATATGAAAAAAAACACAGAGATACAATGAAAACATAACTTCAATTCATTAATAATAAAGTATTGATAATTATTTACATACAGAATGGAAATAAACTAGCTCAGACAATGGTAACTTATCTCTGAGAAGAGATGTGGCAGATACATGCCTTCTGAATTGTGTTAAAATGAGGCTCGAATGCCTATTTATTATTGAGAAACAATGGAAATCCATAAACATTCAATAACCTAACCCTAGGAGATGAAGCACCAAAATTTTTTGGGCCCCGTTGAGATAAATTGGTACATCAATTTCTCAGGGTCGTAAATTTTCCATGTGATCTCCATTTGATGCATAAAATACCTCGTCAGAAATATTTATCCAAGGACTACAACTTTTAACTAAAAACCCATGCCATAGACTATTATTTTTTTTGTTTTCTATAAAAAAATCGTTTAGGGCCTCAAAACGGCTCCAGAAGTTCAGGACCCAAAAGACTGCCAAAAATAGTAAATTGTGCTACAATTAAGGAAATTTAAAGAATAAATGGTGGGAGTCCAAGTGGAATAGGTGGGTGGCCACCAATATCCACCTATATCACTAATAGTAGTAAGTGAACTCCTCGCCTGGTTAGATATTTTCCAACAACAACAACATCCATTGCTATCGAGCTTACATGCTCTTAATCGTAGGTCTTTCAGTGTTATAAACACTCACCCATAATGATTTCGAGTGTTCAGGGTTTTCTTTAATTTTGACTAGAAAACTATTTCTCTCTATGCACATCTCATTATAGAAGAGAGTAGTTCCTGACAATAAACCCATAAGTGGGAGTTGGAGCAGAGGCTATTCGAAAGGAATTTTTATTCAGACGTGTATCATTGGTCAAGTACCAAGAACAAATGCCTAAAATGGTTTCTCGAAATTATATTGGTTAAACACACAACCTTCTAGGCTTCTTCCTCTGTAGTTTTTCCCTAGAACCTAAAACTTGATCGTTCATACAAATCTCTCAAATTGACAAAACCTAATAATTACTAGACCACCGAAAAATTGTTGACTATATGTATACTTTTTTTCCAGATCCTTATATGGTTTATCTCTCTCTAAAACATATGTTGGTGAGGATATCTAACAAAATACGAATGGAAGTTTTACAACTACTTCTTGAACATTGATAATCATCCCCTCACCATTTGAGCTCATGTTAATAATAAAAAAAATGATTTCGTAAACAATATTAAATACAAACTAATTTACATTACTTAAATTGTTTTATCAACATTAATCATGGTAAGATAATATTATTTCAATCGTAATGCCAACATGTTTAGGGATATTCCATAATCATTTTGATTTGATGGCCTATTGAGATATATGTCCCACTAGTCTAATTTAGCCTAGTGTTGATCAGGACCTGTGGGTACTTCTTTCCTAAGTTTGAAGTCCATTATAATATTATGGGGCACATCAACTTCATCTTTCAATCAAGAGATTTGGTGTTGGAGTGTTAATAACTTATTCATGAGATTCACTAAGTTTGATACATTTGTAAAAAATTGACTTGTAGATCATAATCTATCCTATAAATAGCTTCATGAGCAGACAAACAGTGAGAGCATGGTCTTGTTGCAAAGGACTCTGAATTAGAGCTAGTATTCATGAGAGAACATTAAGCAAGACTCTAACAAATACTGATAGCAAATGGAAGCGACCCAAGATTCCCCACTATGGCTTCACCAAAATGATAGCAGAATAAATTTAATTCCATTTTTTTAACCTTAAATTGTATGAGACCCAAACCCCAATGAGGATATAAGAACAATGTAAATATCCATATGACTCTACAGAGAAGTCTAAGGTCGTTTTTGGACTAGGAATCAGAAAATTGCACCACCACCGTTGAACCGAGGTCATGCATAAATCTCCAGGGAGGTAGGACAACATAGATGTTTGGATAACTAGTTGAGCCTCAAACCACATTACTAGATTCCAATTAACATTCAAAGTGCCAAGAGAAATGCCTATACTCTTGGAGTTTCTATCCAAGCGAAATTGAGTACAAAATTAAGAATTTAAAATGGAAAACAAAGAGGTAACTTCTAGAATTGGAGCCTAGACCAAACTGAAGACAAAATAAGAAATAAGCTCATGCTCATCCAAGGAGGCATATGAACCAGCGAGTCCTGATCTCCATAATTCCCACAAGATGGAGTGCCTGACCTACAAATTTTCACCACCTAAAGGAGAAGACATTGAAACCTAAAGTGGAGCTCTTGGCAGAGCTGCTAGAAGATTGGTTACCTTAACACCACAATTGAGTCCTAAGGTTGAACCAAAACCAAATTCACAAATCACTGTTGAGACGATGTACTCGAAGGAATGAATGAAGAAATGAATGGAACTGATGTAAGGGGCCATCTTGATTCAACATCGCTTCCCTTGTCAATCCACATGTATCACATCCTTGGGACATTAAATTTCCTTGTACATCTTCCAAAGAGATCCATCATTATTCTGAGAGGAAGGAAATTCCCATGATGGAGCAGATAAATGTAGTTTTTCCAAGCATGCGAGGTGAGGAGAAAATCCATTGCATGGTGGTGGCCCACATTACTTGACACGTTGTGAAGGGAAACTCTGTTATAGAAGAACATAACCATTGATTAATTAAAATGATTGCAATGATTGTAATGGGTGTAGCGACAAAGTGTGGAGGTGATATAAGATAAGGGGTCATAGATTATAATGTTTCTTAAAAAAATCCATAATCCAATGAGGGGGGAGTTTATTGAGTAACCAAAATTTGGGAGCCATATGACAATTTAGGGGATTGTACAAAGTCCATTATAGTCATTAATTTCTAGCTTGGATTCTTCCATACACAAGGCTCTATTTGTTTTCAAATCAACTTCCACATTATTGATTCTAAGTATATGATAGAACATCTTTGAATGAAAGAATACCGCCAAATTTCTAATTCTCTAGAGTACCATAGAAAGAGAGTTGTCTTTCAGACTATTTTCACTATTAAGATATTGGATCATAAGCAGTGAATCTCCTAAAACAATAATATATTCCACACCTTTGTATTTAGCTATGCATAGACCTTGCAGAAGCCCATAAATTTATGCTTGGTTGTTTGATTTCATTCCTAGGCCCCATGATAATTTTACATCCATTATTCCATTGGGATTAAATAAAATCCCTCTCCCTCCTGCCACCCTTGGATTTATTTTTGAATCCCCATCAAATTGTAAATATCGATTTTTTGTATTGTTTCTTCCATCATGCCAGTTCCAAAGGAGATAGACGTAGCTTCCATCAAGGTTAATGCAATTTAGAAGAGGGATTATGAGATGGGATGGATAAGGGAGAGAGGGAATCCACCCATTTATAGTAAATATCATCAAGATAATAATCTCTAAGGAGAGGTTTAAATTCAAGATAGAAGAAAAGGGCCTTTAAAGCATCAGATTTGGTCGATGTGGGGGAAACTTTGAAGATCACAAAGTTTCAGGACATCCAAATTTTCTAGCAAATAAATTTGGGGAGGGTGATCCAAACCACTTTAAATGAGGATTTGGATTGAAGGGAGCCCAAATAGTTCCTATGCTAAGAGGAAAATAAAACTTGAATGCAAACATGCCAATGTACTCTATGAGATAAAGGACCCTGGGCGATATACCAAACAACTCTAACATAATAATAATCCAAAAAAAGATGGGGGATATATTTCTCTTCTATCTTTGGAAGAACAAGTTGAACAAATCCAACTCTAGATGGAGACAGAGTGTGTCTCAGAGGATTTATTTCATCATGAAGTGAAAACCTTCCAATCTTATCATGCACTTTTAAAATAGGAAGAGGAGTTTTTAAGATTAAAAATGAGAAGTGTCTAGTTAAAATCCAGGGATAGGACTACAAAATTATTCCATATGCTCACTTTAGTAATTGACAGTTTGCAGTCAATCTAGGAGGTTCATAATTCTCACTTCAGTAATTTGTATCAGGCCCCAGATGAAATAAATGAGGAGGTAGAGAATTTGATGTTGTAACAAGTTCCTGAACTAGTTTTAGATGATATGAACACCCTTCTCATTGTCCTTCGTTCTATAGAAGAAGTAAATCATGTTTTTTTCTCTTTCCACCCAAACAAATCTCCAAGGCCAGATGGCTTACCCGCTCTTTTTTATCAACACTTTAGGGACTTAATTCACAAGGATATGGTAATAATGATTGGTTATTCGCTCAAACAAATATATATATGGGAGGAGGAAGACTAGGGACGTAGGCAACGAAGCCTAGGGTTACTACAGGAAGACTTCGGACATCCTCGGACTAAGATGGATGAGACGTGTGTGTAAATGAGTTTTTTTAAGGAACACATTCAATTTATCTTTCAGAGTTATATTTGACAAAAACAACTACCCTTTAAAATATATCTATATATACTTTACATAGAAAATGTAAAACCTTCTCAACAAAAACATTATCACTACAATTATAATACATTATTATTGTAGTTGGGTATGATGGATTCTTTAGTGTTACAATTAAAAAAATACCTCAATTTACCAATCAGTAAAACCTAAATTTAAAGGATTATAAACCTTCACACTAACTTGAATTCGGTGTCTTTACTTTGCTTTAGCTATATTTAGACTAAGCGACACGTACTAACTAACATAAACTTTATTTAATTTTGTTTACATCATCATTGTTGAATAGAATAGATACAACTCTAGGTTTCATTTTTTTTGTAGTGTGTAGATAGTTTCACTTGTCTTTATAGACTTCAAAAATTGAAAATTTTATAATTTGTTAAAACAAAACCAAGATTTAGTTAAAATTTTGTTTTTTTAATATTATTATTATTGAATAAATTAAATATGATATTGTAAAAATATTTCCTTTTTTAATTTATAGATATTTTTTTATTCTAGGTAGGATTTACAACCAATATTAAAAAATGTAATGCAATATAATGGTCTAACGTTAAATTACCATTGTTATCTTTCAAATTTGACTTTACTTTCTTTTTTTTAAAGAAGTGCAAAATTTATTAGAATTTTAGTTGTAAAATGAAGATGGTTATTAGTAGTTTTTACTTATATGGATTGACTCAATATCAGTTAAATATAATAATAATATGATTTATATTAAATGTGTAACAATTTAACTACTAAAGTTTATAGAGGTGTATATACATTGTTGCCACTCAGTTTGAATCTATAACTTCTTAAAATGAATACAATTCCTTACAACAATTTGACTACTAAAATTTATGAAGATGTACATATAATATATGTACTTCTAAATTTGAGCTTATAACCTTCTAAAAAAACACATCTTTTTAATAGTTATATTTTTTAAAACTACAAAATATAATTTCTATATATATTTAATACAATTTGTAAGAACTCTATTTTATTTTATTTTATTAGTTTTTCAATTTCATCTTGATCCTTTCCACTTAGAATCTTCTAATTTAAATCATTTTGTTTTATTCTTTTACTATTTTAATTTGACCTTTATAAAAAAAATTGTAAGTCAACGATCTATTCATTCTTCATAAAATAAGTACATCATAAGAAAAACGCAAGTAGTCTCACCCCGACAAGGTTTGTTGACTATCGCATGCAACATGTGACAAAAAAACAAAAATGAAACTAAAGATATCGTCCATAACCGAGAAGGCCAAAGGCACCATAAAACATATAACACAAAGAGAACACTTGTAACCATGCTACTCATCCAACATAATTGAGGTTTGGTTGTCTGGGGTTGTTCCGGGAGGAGGCAGAGGGCAAAAAGAACATTGGACATGCTATTCAAAGTGAACCATCTAGGACTCCAGCTTCTCCACCTTCTAAGTTAATAATTTTCGTCCTCTCCAAACCACCATAACTCGTTCTCGAACATGGTACTAAAAGTAGTGCATTTTGGTCAAAGTATTATGATTTCAACATGTTCCTCCTAGAGGATCCAGTATGTTGTTTCCAACAGCTCTAGCAAGGATCGAATCAGCTCCCTATAATTCTCTAGACAACATTAACAAATTTCCCTCAAACCAGGCACCACACGTCCTGCACTCCTTGTCAGCCAGTGTCGCTGCAATTCCTTGCCCCGCCCCTCTGCTGAGGTTGCGGCATATGACCCCCGCTCTCATTCACCAATCCACCAGGACCATGACCACCATGCACACCGAACGCCATATGCCTCGATCACCCTATTGTCTTGCCACCCCAACGAGCCCTTGAAGTATCCACTTCCATTGCCATTGTCTTTAATTGAACTTCTCAGTCCCCTCAGCCAGCTGAGATGGTCTTCGCTGGGAAGGAGGACCATCCTCGACGTGGAGCTCAGTGCATGATCATAGAACCAATGACGTCTGGAACAAATAAATTGGCATGGATGCAGACAACACTGATAGCCTCCAAGGCTTGCCCTTTCGCACCAGCAATACTTCCCACACCAAGCTCCTCATATTCCTTCCACCCATATGCAGTAGTGCATGCCTGCCACCCCCCTCGTATTAGCGTTGAACTATTGCTAGTATCCCACCTCCCCGTAGGTCTTTCCACCATAGTCTCAAACACAAAATTCGCATATTGTTCGGATAATCAAAAAACAAGAGGTATAGGGGAAACAAAAAAATTCCCAACACACACTGAGAAGAACCCTCCCAAGCACACCAAAACCAATAAAAAACCTCAACCTTCATGAGCCACAATCCTCTCACCCATGGAAATGCATAATGTCTGATCCAAAATCTTTTGTTTGAGATGTATAAAAGAATCAACATGTGAAAATTGTAGCTTTTAAAACAAGAAACTTTAAAGGCATAAGCGGAAAAAGAGAGAAGCAATTAACATCATGCACGAAGACACAAGAGTTGATATTGGAGTTCGTCCAGGAGGGACTATGTCTCCGGGCCCTGCTCTAATAGTGGGGAGGCCCTGCTTTCATTAAATGGAAAAATGAAAGTACAAGTACAAAATGAGGAATTACACCCTTATACCTGCCCAATATGGAAATGGACGAAAATTGCAGACCTATGATGACAAAATGGGCAGCACCGTTGGATTTGTGGCGTCGAGTAGTGCTGAATCCATATAAAACTTGCCCCAATCGGACAAAGTGAAAATCTGGCCCCTCTGGAAAAATGGCTCAGATCATGGTTCCGCCCCCTCCTGCACACTGCTCAAGGTTCCACTGCCTCGTTTTTCGTGCCCGCTCCTGTCCGTCCTTGGGCACACAAATGAATGAAGGTTTAAATAACATAGCGTGGGCGGATTCTCCAAAGTCACCCATAGCCGAATTGGTTGGAGATCCGCTTTGTTTGGGCGGAGGTCGGGTGGTCAAATCCCGACCCCGCCATAAAAAGGCCGACTGTTTTTAACTGCATTACATATTTTAACTTAGCGTTTGAACTGTTTGATATATTAAAAAAAATTTATGAACCGTATTTTAAATTAATCCATCGTTGATGTTGATGGGGGGCCGGACCCGTATGGAACCACGCCATGTGTAGTGGCGGTGGCGGTGGGGTTAACAACCCCCGCCCCATTTAATATGGCCGGCTGTAAGGATAGTGGAGACCGCGGGGTGGCGGGGCTGACCACCCGCCCCCCAACAACATTCCTTTTTTTATATAATATGGAGATTGGCATGGGGTGGCGGGGTTGGTGGCCCGCCACCCTTATTATATATTTTTTTTGTTTTTTATTTGTTATAAAACAAACTGTTGTTTTTTGAACCTTCGAATTTTTGACCGAAGGAGTGCATTTAACGGTCCCACAAATTCGCCTGGAATCTGGCCAGGTTGGTCGGAATCCGGTGGCCGGGTTTCAGCAAAATTGTTGCCTCCTTAGTCTGCCACATCACCAAGTCAACCTCTGAACTTTGACTGCTCCTAACTCCTTCATTCGAACTCGGAATTGAGTGTCGTCTGAGCCGTTGGATTCAGAATTTCGAGATCTACTTGAACTTGGTTTGAAATATTTTAGAGCACTTTGATTTTTGAGCCTTGTACTCAAGTCATTTGTACCTGTACCTGTTTAATCCACCTGGATCATTCCTCCCCACTAAAGAGCTTTTGGACCCCAAAAGCCTCATCAATCAACAGGCAAGTGAGGGAATTTCTCCCTCACCTTCTCCTTTTCAAGCCATTTTTCTTTACTTGGGTGCATCCCTTTGAAACCAACACGAAGATACTCCACATCTCCTCGTCGCGAAGTCCTGGTCCTTCGATCGAGAATGATGTCCTCTGGAAGTTCATCGAGATATTCGGGTGCAAAGTCATCCACTGTAGGAACTGATCCTACCTCCTTAGTGTCCATAATCAATGGGGATTCATAAAGTTTTAGATTTTCAACATTCACAACTGAGTACATCTGCATGTATACCGGCAAGTCGAGTCGGAAAGCATTATTCCCAATCTTTTCCAATATGGTAAAGGGACCATACCGGATTGGTCACAACTTCTTGCCTTCTCCCTTCATTCGATCCTTGCTGATGTGGAACCACACTTTGTCGCCAACTTGAAATTGATGGTCGACTCGGTGCTTATCATGTCGGGCCTTGTATCGGGCCTGACTCTTCTCCAACTGCTCTTGCACTACTTGGTGAATCGTCTGAATCCGCTGAATGAACCGATGTGCTTTATCCCTGTCATCACGCCCACTGGCATCTTCATCCCTTCCATAGATCATGTCGAAAGGGTCCTTTGGTAAGTAACCAAAGCATGTCTCAAAAGGTGAACGCTGCGTAGAGGAGTGCACTGCTCGGTTGTAAGCGTGCTACACCTATGGAAGGTGTTCATCCCACAACTTGGGATGTTTGCTGCAATAGCCCCGCAACATGTGTACCACGGTACGATTAACGACCTCTGTCTGTCCGTCGGTTTGTGGATGGAATGTCGTGCTTCTCTTCAACTTGGTATCCATCATGCGCCACAAGCTGGTCCAAAACTCTCCAAGGAAACGAGAGTCTCGATCTGACACAATCAACGTGGGCAACCCAAAGTGGACCCAAACATACTGAAAGAAAAGACAAGCAGTCTGCTCAGCAGTGACCTGCTTTTTACAAGGCATCAATATGCACATTTTGCTAAAGCGGTCGACGACAACAAACAAATAGTCGTGACCCTTTCTTGACATAGGCAAACCTCCTACAAAATCCATCGACACACTTTTCCATGGACGACCCGGAATAGGGAGTGGTGTGTAGAGCCCAAGTTTTCTATTAGAGGGCTTTGAAACAGAACACATCACACATCCCTTTACAAAACGGGTTACAATGTTTTTCATATGGGGCCAAAAACAAAACCTTTGCAAATGACATAAGGTTTTTTCAACACCAAAGTGACCAGACACAAGAGAGGTATGCGCCTCTTGAATTACATGTACCCTTTCTGCTGTGGGTATGCACAATTTACCAAGGTGATACAACAGCTTCCCCTGCAAATGATAGTTGTCCACCTGTGAACCATGAGTTAGTTTTGCATAAACTTCTTTAAAGTCATCATCGTTAGTGTACTGTTCAATATAACTTTCAAAAGACAATGACGCATTATGAAAAATAATAGAAGCAGCGATAGGAGGGCGAGAGAGCATGTCTGCTACTTTGTTACTAGTGCCCTTCTTATACTTTATTACCAGATGAAATTGCTGTAGGAACCCCATCCACCTGAAATGACGAGATTGTTGTAGCTTGGTTTGTGACTAAAGGTATTGCAAGGTCTGATGATCTGTATGGATGATGGTCTCCTTGCCGATCAGGTAGTGTTTCCACTTTTTCACACTTTGGACCAAGGCATACAATTCCTTGTCGTAAGTGGGGTAATTTATTACAACCTGGGATAACTTCTCCGAATGGTAACAAATCAGCTTCTTCTGTTGCAAAAGTACAACTCCCATGGCGTACCCACTGGCATCGGTTTCGATCTCAAAAGGCTGCTGGAGATTGGGTAAAGCCAGGACTGGTGCGGTGCTGATTTTCTCTTTCAGTGCTTCGAAGGCCTTCTGCTATTTTCCTCCCCACTGAAAGGCTTGTTTGATACTTGTCAGAGTGTGTAAGGGTGATGCAATAACGGAGAAGTTGGCAATGAACCTCCTCCAGTACTGTACTGCACCTAAAAAACTACGGACCTCTGTTACATTGGTAGGCTTAGGCCAATTTACAATCACCTCGACTTTTAAGGGGTCTATTTTTAATTGACCATTACCGACAATATGACCAAGGTAAACCAAAGAGGTTTTCCCAAACTCACACTTTGACAACTTTACATACAATTGTTCTTTCTTTAAAACATCAAGCACTTTGATTACATGGCATACATGTTCCTCCCAAGTCCTACTAAATACAAGAATATCATCTAAATACACAAGGACAAACTCATCAATGAAAGGCCTAAAAAGATCATTCATGACCCTCATGAATGTGGCTAGAGCGTTGCAAAGTCCGAATGGCATCACCATCCATTCGAACAACCCCTGTTTGGTCTTGAAGGCGGTTTTCCACACATCCTGCTCTGCAATTCTGACCTAGTGATAACCACTACGCAAATCCAATTTGGTGAAATAAACAACATTTTTTAATTGATCTAATAAATCATCAATGCGAGGGAGAGGGTATCGATTTTTCACCGTGATTTTGTTTAGTGCCCGATAATCCACGCACATCCTCCATGTGCCATCTTTCTTGGGCACTAACACGATCGGTGAGCCACAAGGAGAAGTACTTGGCCGAATGACCCCTTGGTTCAACAGTTCCTGTACCTGCTTTTTTATTTCCTCCATTTCGATGGATGACATCCTGTACATACCAATGTTTGGTAATGGAGCATCATGTTGCAAATGGATCTCATGTTGGATCCCTCGTTTTGGAGGCAAACCTTTGGGTTCCTGAAACAACTCGCCATAGTTAGAAATAACATCACATAATTCCTGTTTATGAGCCGAATCACATCCCCGGAAAGCATCGGTTATTTCTTCATCCTTTGCTCTCACAACCATGAGCAAACACCCCTTGCTGGAATTTACCAGTCTCTTCATCTGTCCTACACTTACAAGGCTGGCACTGACTTTGGTTTGATGAGCTCTTACAATGTATTCTACCCCATATTTAGTGATTTGGTATTTATTTTCATGGCGAAAGAAAACTGCTTTCCTATCATAAAGATAGGGACTCCCCAACACAATGCCACAGATATCCAATGGTATTACATCCAATTCTACTTCATCTACCAGCTTAGAAGCAATAACAAATTTTACCTTACACTGCTGGGTTAGATTTAGTTTCACTTTATCATGTATCCATCCAAGTGGATAAGGTTTTGGATGAGGCTTAACTTCTAAGCCTAACTTTTTAACCAAGGATTCTGAAATAAGGTTTGCTTGAGAGCTTGAATCAAATAGAGTTTCTACTTTTGCATGGTTTATAACAACTCTAATATGAAACAACTAAATTCTCTTACGTTCATTAGAAAGAGGCTCATTTGATGAACTAGTGCTTTCATGTGATTCAGAATCATGAAGAGAATGAGTACCTTTTGTCCCTGCTGCTGTGATCAATGCCTCATCGCCTGAGTTGGATCCAAGGTCCTGCTGTGCGGTTGCTACCGTCTTCTGCTTACCCTTTCCTCCATATCTCTTCGGCTTATTTTCTGGATAAAGTTTCCAACAATGATCGTCGTCATGGCCTTCCTTTTTGCAGTGAGTGCAATAAGGCTTTTCTCCTTCATCCTTCTTTGTTGACGCCGTCTTATTTTCCTTTCCCTTTCCTTTCCCTTTGAATTTTCCATTTGAAGGTTTGGAAGGTGGTTTCTTTGAATGATCGTCCTTATCATTTCTTCCCCTGTTCTCAAGATGAATGGCCTTCACACTGGCCGAGTCAATGGTAGTAGGTTCAAACATTAACAATGAATGTCTAATGTAACTACGTAATGAACCAATGTACTTAGTTACAACTTCAGGAGAATCTAATGAGATGCCCAAACTTAATGCCTGTTTTCGAAATTCTTCAGTAAAGGTTTGCACATTTTGTCCTTTACCTTGCCTTAGGTACTGCCACTCCATTAAGGCTTTCTGCTTGTAACCTAAGGGATAGAATTGATTTTTAATTGCAATAATAAAATCTGACCAGGAAGAAAAAAGGTTACCCAAGTTATTGTTTCTTCGAAGTTTGCTCTCCCACCAGATGAGAGTTGTGCCACTCAATCGAAGAGAAGCCAATTGGATTTTCGCCTCGTCCTCCATAATCTGCTGGATCCTGCAATAGAGTTCAAGCTGCCTAATCCAATTGTTAAGCTTCTCAGCATTACTTTCACCATTATATACTAGTAGATCAAACTTAACATCTAACTTAAAGAAAGGCTTGTTAGATGCATTTCCAGAATTTTTATTATGATGGTTAGAGGAGGAGGAAGGACTTTCATTTCCTGAAGGGGGTGGATTTCCTCCACCATCTCCATGTGCTGAACCTTGCCCTTCTAAAGAATGATCTCCTGTTTTCTCTAACCTTTCAAGTCTAGAGAATAGTCTCTCTACTCGATCTGCCATGGTATAGAAAGTTTTGCGGAAATTGAGCTCCTCTTCATTCCGATCTTCGTCCCCCATGTTCCTTCTCTGACGTGCACGTCCTGCTTTGGGATCAAAAGCTTGTAGCGTCCCTTCGCCTCTTCTTAGCTTGCTTCTTGTTAGCATACAAACATGTAATTCACATATACAAACACCCGCTCCGATACCACTTGATCCAAAATCTTTTGTTTGAGATGTATAAAAGAATTAACATGTGAAAATTGTAGCTTTTAAAACAAGAAACTTTAAAGGCATAAGCGGAAAAAGAGAGAAGAAATTAACATCATGCACGAAGACACAAGAGTTGATATCGGAGTGCGTCCAGGAGGGACTACGTCTCCGGGCCCTGCTCTAATAGTGGGGAGGCCCTGCTTTCATTAAATGGAAAAATGAAAGTACAAGTACAAAATGAGGAATTACACCCTTATACCTGCCCAATCTGGAAATGGCCGAAAATTGCAGACCTCTGATGACAAAATGGGCAGCACCGTTGGATTTGTGGCGTCGAGTAGTGCTGCATCCATATAAAACTTGCCCCATTCGGACAAAGTGAAAATCTGGCCCCTCTGGAAAAATGGCTCAAATCATGGTTCCGCCCCCCTCCTGCACACTGCTCAAGGTTCCACTGCCTCGTTTTCCGTGCCCGCTCTTGTCCATCCTTGGGCGCACAAATGAATGAAGGTTTAAATAACATAGCGTGGGCGGATTCTCCAAAGTCACCCATAGCTGAATTGGTTGGAGATCCGCTTTGTTTGGGCGGAGGTCGGGTGGTCAAATCCCGACCCTGCCATAAAAAGGCCGACTGTTTTTAACTGCATTACATATTTTAACTTAGCGTTTGAACTGTTTGATATATTAAAAAAATTTGATGAACCGTATTTTAAATTAATCCATCGTTGATGTTGATGGGGGGCCGAACCCATGTTGGGCGGCCCGCCCCGTATGGAACCACGCCATGTGTAGTGGCGGTGGCGGTGGGGTTAACAACCCCCGCCCCATTTAATATGGCCGGCTGTAAGGATAGTGGAGACCGCGGGGTGGCGGGGCTGACCACCTGTCCCCCAACAACATTCCTTTTTTTATATAATATGGAGATTGGCATGGGGTGGCGGGGTTGGTGGCCCGCCACCCTTATTATATATTTTTTTTGTTTTTTATTTGTTATAAAACAAACTGTTGTTTTTTGAACCTTCGAATTTTTGACCGAAGGAGTGCATTTAACGGTCCCACAAATTCGCCTGGAATCTGGCCAGGTTGGTCGGAATCCGGTGGCCGGGTTTCAGCAAAATTGTTGCCTCCTTAGTCTGCCACATCACCAAGTCAACCTCTGAACTTTGACTGCTCCTAACTCCTTCATACGAACTCGGAATTGAGTGTCGTCTGTGCCGTTGGATTCATAATTTTGAGATCTACAACTTGAACTTAGTTCGAAGGATTTTCAAACACTTTGATTTTTGAGCCTGGTACTCAAGCCATTTGTACCTGTACCTGTTTAATCCACCTGGATCAATGTCACACTCCAAATAACATGGCAGCCCATCTAAAAATAGATGCATGTCAATTATTATTAGCTGTTAATAATAATCAGACACTAAACAAAAACTTATTCTCTTGGAGAAATTTGTTTCAGTGCACAGATGTGGCACATCAGTGGACTGAGGGAATTACGCAATTCCCAAGGGTTTACTAGAGCTAATGCATGGAGGACTCAGTTAGAACTCAAGTGGCAGAGATATGACACAGTTGGAAGAAGTAGTTATGGAGTTGTATTCAGTTTAACTCAATTAGACTCAGTTGAGCTAGTTGTATCTAGTCTAACTGAATGATACACTAGTGAAAGTGGAGTTCACAAAAAATAACTCATTAATCAACTGAACAATACAACAGTTAACTACAGTGCATGGCAGTTTCAGTGGAGAGATAGGTGAAAGGGCAAGATGGACTATCTGTTGTGACTATAGTGATGCATTGATTGCATCACACACACATTGGACTTGCCAATGAGGATTGTGCAATCAAGGCAAGAGTAATTTGAATTCATTCAGAGCTATTCTTCAGCAGGGATTGCGCAGTGGAGGCAGGCTAGCAGGAGGCAGAGATCGGTGCATGGATTTGCAAGATTGTTCCTGATTAGTGTATGACGATTGTATTGTACTGAGAGCTTGAAAAGCTTTGTATGAGGATTGTCATATGATTCCATGATACATAATATATAGTTGGGGTTTTCAGCTTCAGGCTTTCCCGGTTAAAAACAGCTGTGTTATGTGCGATTATTTGTATTTATGCTTTACATGTGTGTGAATTTAATTTTCCGCAAAATATTAACAAGTGGAATGATTCAGTATTTTGCAAGAAGTTAAATATTGTGAGATCAGGTGAATCTAGGACATATGCATGCTTAGTGCATATAATTTCTACATGGTATCAGAGCATTTTTTATTGAAGATTTCAATTGTAAAGTGAGTTTGTGTTGGTGGACAATTCGAATTTGCTACAGAAGATTCTTGGTGTAGAAGTTGAGTATACATTGAATTGGCTTTCAATGGGTTGCGATTGGAGTATGCCCTTGATGGGAGCTCGAATTACATAGTCTGGAAGGACAGGATGGAAGTAGTGCTGGAGGATAATGGACTGAAGGAGTTCATCGATAGCATTGTTCCTACGCCGGGATCTAACGATGCTGCATTACTTGACGCATGGCAAAAGAAGACAGAAAAGATGAGAAGGATTCTGTTGGAAGGTGTGAAGGACCATATTGTGTCCAAACTTCACGGGAAAGCCACTCCATTATTAATGTGGAAGGCTTTGACAGACTTTTTCCAAAGCAAAAGTGACCAGAGGAAGTTGGCACTTAAAGACAAGCTCAAAAAAATAAAAATGGAGAAGGGCAACAGTATTCCAAAATACCTCACGAAGTTTGTCCACTGCAAGGATGAACTGGGAAGTGTGGGGGTTACTGTTGATGATGAAGAATTGGTGAGCTTGTGTCTCCTTGGGCTTCCAAAGAGTTGGCATAGCTACGAAGACTCTGTTAATGGATGGGAGAAAGTACTGGGATGGGAGCGACTTTGGTCGGATCTTGTGCAGGAGGAGAAAAGGCAGGGTACCAAGGATGGATCTTCATCGAAGAATGAAAATGAAGAGAATTTCATTTTGGCTGCCAAAGCAAGGAAAGGGAAGGGGAATAAACATCCTTCAAAATCTGAAGCTAAATGCAAGAAGCAGGATTTGTCCAAAGTGAAGTGTTTTCACTGTCACGAACATGGACATTTCGCCACTAATTGTCCACAGAAGAAGAAGAACAAGAAGGTTGTTGGATCTAACGCTGGAGAGGCCTTAGCCTCGCAATTTGAACTTGATTTCTCCTTGATCGCATGCTTGGTTTTAATTTGTATGGGATCAGTGTGGTATCTTGATTGTGGTGCATCTTTCCATATGACGGGATACAAAGATTTGTTTAATGAATTGGAGGAGAAGGATCTTCATATGCATATAGAGATGGGTGACGATGGTCAGTACAGTGTGACTGGCATTGGGACCATTACCTTTGAGAGGGAGTACGGTAATCCATTCTTGTTGAAGAACGTTATGCATGTTCCAGTTCTGAAGAAGAACTTGGTCTCAGTCGCAATGCTGGAAGACAAGGGTTATGATGTTGTTTTCAGTGAGGGAAAATCCTTCCTTCGACATAAAACAACGAGTCAAACCAAGAAGATATGCGTTAGAATTAAGAATCTCTACAAGCTAGAGGTAGATGGCTACGCTGCAATGGTGGGCAAAGCAGAAGAAGTGGTGAGGCAGGATGAGGGCGAATTATGGCACAGGAGATTGGGCCATCTTCACCATGGAACTTTGAAGATGCTGCAGCAGATTTCTATTGGACTTCCCAAGGGTACTCTTCCACAGTTAGATCGGTGCAAGGTATGTAATATGGGTAAGTTTGTGAAGACCACCTTTCATGAGAAGGAGAACCGTGCTTCGGTGATCCTTGGGAGAATTCATACAGACGTATGTGGACCTTTCTCGGTTACTTCAACAGCAAAACACAGTTATTATGTTATATTTGTTGATGGCTATTCTCGTAGATGTTGGATCTTCTTCATGCAAAAGAAGAGTGAAACATTCTCAAAGTTCTGTGAGTTCAAGGAATTGGTGGAGGAGTCGGGGAAGCAAGTGAAAGCTCTACGGAGCGATAATGGTGGCAAATACATCTCGGGCGAATTCAAATAATTCTGTAGAAAAGAAGGAATTCGAAGAGAACTCGTAGTGCCTCATAACCCACAGCAGAATGGGGTCGCGGAGAGAAAGAACAGAACTATCGTGGGTGTTACACGAGAAATGCTGCATGACCAAGGCCTACCGATGCACTTGTGGGCGGAAGCATGCAACACTGCGGTTTATGTGAAAAATCG
Source organism: Pinus albicaulis (assembly GCA_034641835.2). Taxonomy (NCBI): domain Eukaryota; kingdom Viridiplantae; phylum Streptophyta; class Pinopsida; order Pinales; family Pinaceae; genus Pinus; species Pinus albicaulis. The sequence continues at coordinate 830,093,427 of CM076577.1, read as the reverse complement.
TTGTCCTCATAGAGTACTTGGCATGAGTACACCAGAAGAAGCTTTGACTGGTAAGAACCCTGATATTTCTCATTTGAAAATTTTTGGCTCACCTATTTACATTCATGTGACAAAGGACTCCAAGAAGAAGTTGGAGCCGACTATAGAAGTTGAGATATTTGTGGGGTACACAGAAACACCCCATAACTATCGTGTGTTTTTTCCAGACAGTCGGATGACTGTTGTGCGACGGGATATAAAATACAATGAGGTGAAAGCCATGAAGTTGTCGCTTGAGAGGTAACTACACTTGCATGCAGAGGAGGAACTTCTTGTTCCCAAAGATGAGCCTCTAGATGTGGATCAGCCACAGGAGGAGATTCATGGAGGGGAGGAGTCCACTCATGCAGAACCAAACATCATACAAGGCAGAAAGAGTACCACAGAAGCTGAGAGACTGAAGCTTGATGCGGCACAGAATGTAGGAGTCCCTGCATCACAGTGCAGATAGAGACAGTCACCTGACCGATTTACTAGATCCATGGCTCTTATGAGCAAGTGTATTGTGACAGAGCCATCTTCTTTCGAAGAAGCAGTGTAGGAGCCCACATGGGTAGATGCCATGGTGGAGGATTATGACTCCATTTTCAGCAATAGTACTTGGGAGATTGTTCCAAGGCCGGTGGGAAAATCATTTGTAGGATCAAGATGGATCTACAAGGTAAAGCAAGCTGCTGATGGGAGTTTCGAGAAGTATAAGGCAATATTTGTTGCCTGGGGCTTCTCACAGATCGAGGGGATTGACTATGAAGAAACCTTTGCACCTATCCCACGGTATTCTTCCATACGAACCATCCTTGCTCTCTCAGCGCAGATGGGTTGGCACATTCATCAGATGGATTTGAAGATTGTGTTCCTTAATGGGATCATTGAGGAAGAGGTGTACATTGAGCAGCTTGAAGGATTTGAGATCTTCAGCAGTGAGTCGCATGTGTGCAAGCTCAAAAGAGCATTGTATGAGCTAAAACAAGCACCCTGTGCTTGGTACACTTGGATTGACAGCTATTTCACTGGACTTGGCTTCACCAAGAGTGAGGCGGATGCAACCCTATACCAGATTGTGGTGGAGGGTAAGCTTTTAATCATTGTACTTTATGTTGATGATTTAATACTAATAGGTGATGAGCAGTTGATACACTCATGCAAGGCAGGTCTTTCAAAAGAGTTTGAGATGAAGGATTTGGGCCTCCTTCATTATTTCCTTGGATTGGAAATATGGCAGCGGGAAGGTGAACTATTTGTGTCTCAAGGCAAGTATGCCCGGGAGATACTGGAGAAGTTTCACATGCAAGGCTGCAAGCCTATCGACATTCCTCTTCCAGGAAATTGGAATAAAGAGGATGCTACATCGAAAGAGGTAGTGGATGCCACTATTTATCGACAGTTGGTGGGTTTGCTCATGTATTTAGTCAATACAAGACCGGACATATGCTATGCGGTGAACCAGCTTTCACAAGCAATGGTTAAGCCTACCAAGGTATTTTGGGAGGCAGGCAAGCATGTCCTAAGATATCTCAAGGGCACATCTGAGTATGGTTTATGGTACAGAAAGATGGATGAGGTGAAGTTGCATGGCTTCGTGGATGCAGATTGGGCAGGAAGCCCAACAGACAGAAAGAGCACATCAGGAGGGATTTTTAGTATCGGATCTACAGCAGGAAACAAAGATCCGTGGCACTCAGTTCAGCAAAAGCGAAATACATGGCAGCAAGTCAAGCTGCATGTGAGGCTATCTGGATGAGGAAGATTCTGGTTGGTTTGTTCGGTTCACATTTAGATCCCACAGTGATACATTTTGATAATCAAAGTTGCATTAAACTCTTAGTTAATCCTGTGTTTCATGATAGATCTAAACGTATTGATATCCGGTATCATCATATCAGAGATTTTGTGCAACGGAAGATCATGTTGCTTCAGTACATTCCTACGGAAGATCAAGATGCAGATATTCTGACGAAGGTGCTCCCCAGGAGAAAATTCGAATACCATAGAGGCAGGATCAGGGTGGGGGATAATCCCTATCTTGTTGAGAGGGAGTGTTGAGATTCAACAAGATGATGAGCTTAGTGAAAAGAGTTGCCTTCACTAAGTGGGCCCGCAGGCTATTTTTGGCGCAAGTCTATTTTTAGACATGGTGATCATATTTCAGAAGTTGCAGAATGCTATTTGTGGATGGTTTATCAAGTTGGAAAAACAGATGAAATTCTATTTTTAGAATATTGGGCAAATTCTATTTATAGATCGCTGATCTAAAAATAGATGCATGTTGATTATTATTAGCTCTTAATAATAATCAGACACTAAACATCAACTTATTCTGTTGGAGCACTTTGTTTCAGTGCATAGATGTGTCACATTAGTGGACTGAGGGAATTATGAAATTCCCAAGGGTTTACTGGAGCTAATGCATGGAGGACTCAATTAGAACTCAAGTGGCAGAGTTATGACACAGTTGGAAGAAGTAGTTATGGAGTTGTATTCAGTTTAACTCAGTTAATCTCAATTGAGCTAGTTGTATCTATTCTAACTGAATGATACACTAGTGAGAGTGGAGTGAATTAATTAGTTAATTAATTCACAAACAATAAATCATTAATCAATTGAACAATACAGCAATTAACTATAGTGCATAGCAGTTTCAGTGGAGACCCAGTGGAGAGATAGGTGAAAGGGAAAGATGGACTATCTATTGTGACTATAGTGATGCATTGATTGCATCACACACACATTGGAGTTTCCAATGAGGATTGTGCAGTCAATGCAAGAGTAATTCGAATTCATTCAGAGCTATTCTTCAGCAGGGATTGCACAGTGGAGACAGGCTAGCAGGAGGCAAAGATCGGTGCATGGATTTGCAAGATTGTTCATGATTAGTGTATGACGATTGTATTGTACTGAGAGCTTGATAAGCTTTGTATGAGGATTGTCATATGATTCCATGATACATAATATATAGTTGGGTTTTTCAGCTTCAGGATTTCCCGGTTAAAAATAATTGTGTTATGTGAGATTATTTTTATTTATGCTTTATATGTGTGTGAAATTGATTTTTCGCAAAACATTAACAAGTGGAATGATTCAGTATTCTGCAAGAAGTTAAATATTGTGAGATCAGGTGAATCTAGGACATATGCATGCTTAGTGCATAAAATTTCTACATCGGGGACCCTTATCAATTTTAACTTGAAATATTTTACTTTATTTTACTTATTCCAATCTATCACTCTCTTCTTGAATTACTAATTAATATATCTTCAATGTTCTCATTATTCTCACGTTGTTTAATAATAAATTTTTCCCCTAATGTTTTTTCCTTCCTATGTTTAATCGATCAGGTGCTCAGTGTAAAAGCTCAAAAATGAAAGTGCACATAATTGATTGGAAATTGAACGACAGAGAAGATATCGTCGCCATGAATTCGACGCAATTCGTTTCGTCAAAAACAGACTCCAGATGAAGAAGATAGAGTATGTTGTTCTTTTTCCTAAACAACTAAAAAAATTGCAAAACAAGACAGAAAGGTGACATCGCAGCCCAGTCAGCAGAAAAGGGATATTTTGGGAATATTCTGTCATTTTCGCACAATGACACTGTGACAAGTGTCACTACAAGATTTTCCAGATAGTTTGGAAGGTGGTTTTTTTTTATATTCACTCCTAAGGTCGAATTTGAATTTTTTTTTTATGGTTGGGGATAGTCCAACCAAAGGTGGACACATGGTGCAGCCAGGGGCCACCACGTGCCCCCTCTGGTCGACCAAGGTGGAAGGTTGAATTGAATTTCATATGGTCGAAATTTGAATTGCAAATATGGTTCAAATGTCATATTCAAAGTCCGAATTATATATTTCAAAGGTTGGATTCAATATTTTTATTGGGTGCATTTTAATATATGCCAAAGTTCGAAGAACTATGGTGAAAGTCCGAAGAACTATGGTTTTCCAAAGGTCAGTTTTAATATTATGGTATAGGGGTGGAAAAAATTATTTACCAATGGTTAGGCAGAGGTCAACGCTCAACCCCACGACCTCCACCACACAACGCTCTGCTCTTACCACCACACTGCGGCATCAAGTCTTAACCATATATGCATAGGACATATATTTGTTATTCAATGGTTCATCTGACGGCGGTATGGAGGGGGCCAGCCCCCTCCCCATAAGACCTCTCCAAAGAACCTTATGCCCGACCACGGTGGAGCACTAATGGTTAAGCGTGGAGATTAGTGTTAAATGCAGGTTTAATACCCATAATCCCATGTTTAAATGCTAACCTTTATGCTAATGTGGGATTACACTAAAACACACTTAAGGCGCATAACTCAAACTTATCCGATAATTAAACCCACTTATATTAATTAAATTGGAGTTTAAGATTGTGGAGAATTCGATGGAACCGCCAATTTCGGAGCTGCCCCGGATTTAGCGGCCTTAAATGGAGTCATTTCCAGATTTAGTGGAGATTTCCTATGCTAAACTGTTTTGGCCATAAATTTTGCAAAATTCGACCAAATTGGGAGAAATAAGAGTCATTCCTAAATGATTTGGACATTCTGAACACTTTCAAGTAGGTTTCAGGAGAATTAGGTGAATGTAAACAACACTTTTTACACATTTGAGCTAATACAGAGGCCCAATCCATGGGAGTTGGACCAAGGAGATGTAGCCCAAGAGGGGTGAACTCCTTCATCAAAATAGCGTTAATGGACCATTCTGATGGTTTGTTGTACATGTTATTGTTGTTGTTTAGCATTTGTTTTTAATGTTTTTATGTTCATGAATTTAACATAATCTCCATACATTTACCTGTTTTACACTCATAAACACTTCAAGAAGCCTATGCACATGAAGAAAATATCAACATTTTAAATATAAATATGAAGAAGAAATTAGCACAGAAAAACTAACATTCAAATTCAGATCATCTTTGGATTGCACTCTTCATATCAACATTTTTTATCTTTTTGTCCCTGATGATGGGTGTAGTGTTAACCCCAAACGTTGAACACCTAAATGAGAACACACATTATCCAGAAGAAACTCGACCACACAATATTCCAAAAGAAAATATCAACATCAAAATGTCAACTGTGAAAAAAAAAAATATATATATATATATATATAATGATGATGATGATTAGCGTCCACCGGGACCAATGAGGTATATCTTACCTTAAGAAAGAAAGAGATTAATTGATATATTTTAATATTTATTTATACGATCGAAGAGGAAGGAAAAAAGTGATCCTATATCACTATAGTTTTTCTATTGAACATGTCAAGAAGGTTGGTTGTGTGGTAGGTGTTTTAGAAATGGGAACATATGTGAGTAGAGTGAGGAAATCCAAGAGAAAGTGTTGTTCATATTCAACCCTCTTAGAATCGCACAATCGACAAATTATTTCATCCCAAGGTGTTTTGGGGATAGACCAATGTCCAGTTTCATTTCGAAGCTCATAGGAGTTAGTTCTTATCTTTGCAATGTTCGTTTTCTTCTTAGCACTAGTCAAGAAAAAGAGTTAATTTTGGTTGGCCATAGTGGGGTTGATCACCTCCTTATAATACCTTAGCTTCATTTTCCCCTCTAGCCCCTTATCATCCCACAATTTGGCCTTGAATTTGGAAGTAATAGTATTTTTAATATTAACTTTATTCTCCAAGATGATCTCCTCCTTTAACCCCAATAGTCGAGCCAAGACCGGGCATGCTTGTGCCAACCACCCTTTAGCTGGAAGTGGGGTTTTGGCTAGAGTTAAAATAAATTTTAGGGAAACTCTTGGTTTCCATATTGTAAAGATTCTTCTTATATATCAGATAGCGAAACATAACCATAATTTCAATGGGGAGAAAGCTAGCTTCAATATAAAAAAATAAGATAGAAAATATTATCTTTAACCTTAATATTATAAATTACTATAACTAAACATTTAATAACAATTATATACTCTAAACATTTAATAATATTTATACACTCACATACTAACAAAGGAAACTACTTTAAATAGAAAATTTGAAAACCCCTATCAGAAAGGGACAACTATAAAATCATAAAGAATGTTAGGAATTAAACCAACATAGATCTATCTTAAGTACGGATCTAACATTAGCTGAGAGGGATCAAAATTTTCCACGTGCAAACTTTTTTAGATTGTAAAATACAATGTGTCATTTTTCATTGTTTAAATTGTATTTTTGAATGCTAAATAGAGTATATATATATAGGACCAAATAATTTTTTTAACCATAATAACTTAATTTTTTCATGATATATAACATGTACATCTAGACATTTTATGACACAAATTAAAATGGTTTTTTATTATTAACATATTTTTAAGTGTATGTCAATATTAATTCTTATTAAAATATGTCATCAATAACCAAATTATAAAGTTTAAACATCTTACTCACACAATTTTTTTTCTAATTACTTCACAACATATTCATTTTAACTTTTATTTTTATTTTAAACAAGAACAGGTGGATGGACAAACTTACACATCCCTCATACTGGGCTATAGAATGAACTTCTCAATTCAATAAACTCTATGAAACAGGAAAACTACCTATCAAATGAGAACAATTATAATATCCTAAAAGGACAAGTACTATGTAACATAGTTGGTTCTCAGACGACGGACATGAAACCCATCACATAGGAATTTTCAGAGCAAGAAAAACATCATAAACTATATTCTTCTTAAATGATATTTTTTTTAAATCACCTTAATTATAACTTTAATAAAACTAATATGATGAAATCAATAAGGAATTAAATATCTACGCGTGTTGATATTATTATCCCTGCCACAAGGCAGGTATTACGCATTTGATAATGCGTTGAATCTCAAATAATTTTTTGTTGACCAAAATTCAGAAACAAATTTGTAATTTTAACTTTATAAAACATATTAATTTATTTTTACGCCGGAGGCGTTTTATTTGTGGGCTTGGGGTGAGCAAACACTGTTCACCCCAGCCAATGAGAAACACTTCTCATCGCCCTTGCAGCCAGTGAAATTTTGACATGTGGCAGCTCCTCAAGCAATAAAATTGTTATATTTGCCGACCAGCTGTTGATTTGAAATTTCAATCTCTGAAATTTAGATTTGCAGATTTCTCTAAAATTTATTACGTTTGAAATTGTTATTCAATGAGTGAAATTTACATGGCACTAGAGTTTGATTTTGTTCAATGACTGAAATTTACATGGCAGATTGAAATTTATTACGTTTGAAATTCTTCAATCACTGAAATTTACATAGATCTAAAATTCAATGTGATTGACATATTTTATCGCTGGTGGATAAGAACTATTTGTTGGTGGATAAGAGGTGACCGCACCTTCGCTCCCTGCAATTTTTTGTGTCTTTTCATGGCATCCGATATTAATTCCTGGAATCATGGTTTATCAACTCTAGCCACCCAACCATTTAATACATAGAAAACAAGAAACGCAACCATTTAATGCATTGAAGACTACAATACTGCCGACTTCCAGCTTGCAGCCGACTTCGATGTGCTTAAATGGACTTCGATCTGGCTAAACAGAGTAGTACCGACTTCCAGCTTGCAGCCCAGTTGTAGCCCAGTTCCAACTTCCAGCTTCCAGCCTGAAGAACTTGCAGTTGCAGCCGAGTTCCACCTTGAAGAACTTCAGATTTAGAAATTGCTGGTAAGCTTCTATTACCTACAATTAGGAAGAATATCAGTGCATTACGAATTTAGGAAGAATATCAATGGGATGTTTTTTAATGTTTTCATCGCACAGTGAAAAGGGTTACAATATTAGATGAGGTCAAACTGAAAATAATACAACTTTGTGGACAAACTGTTAAATTCAAACAGCATTGAAAATTTCAAAAACATTCAACAATGTCCTCTAAGTTACCTTCTTATAGCATAACTGAAGATGGCACCTTTGATTAAGCCATCCTTCTCCTCAATCTGCCACTGTAGTTCGTCCACCTTCGTCTGCATAGTCTCCATCTTAATAGTTGATTTCTCTGCAGACTTTAAAAGTTGATCCTCATTTTCAGACATGTGGAAAGAAAATGGGAGACGGTTATTATAAAACGAACATGGGAGTTTGTAGAGGAAAACAGGGACTAAAAATGAAAATGGGAGAAACAGGAGCTTTGTTTTGTTCAGAAAATATGCTCTGGACAACTGGTGAAAATAATTGGTTTGAACATAAATAAGTAGTTCGCATATGTATATTTTGGAAGCATAAGAAACAGAAAACGAAGTATAAATATCATTGTACTGTCACTGTGTATCCTGTTAGAACACAAAACAGGACTGTGTATCCTGTTAGAACACGAAACATGACTAAAAAACTGATTATAGAGTCCCTTAGTATTTCAAAAATTAGTATATCATCAATATACTCTAGGGTGTTCTCCAGTCAAAACTTGGTGTATAATCATTGGTGTATATGCATCTATTTCTTAAATCCAAACTCTCTACAAACACAACGAATTGAAAAACCAAACCCTTACCCACGCGAATCCAGAACCGCACAAACTCATGGAATCTCTGATTATTTGGCGAAACAAAACCCTTAACAACACCGAAGACGAGATGATGATTGTAGTGGGCTTAAGCTCCAAATCACAACTCGAGACGCCATATTCACACTAACTCTTCTTTCAATTAACCAGAGATTTCGATGGCTCTAACCTCAGGTTTAGGCTGAAGCTGTTGGGGACCGTAACAGTGAGCACTCCATTTTCTATTGTCGCCTTCACCTCCTCCACCTTGGCATTTTCCGGCAAACGGAAACGCCGAATAAATTTTCTGTGAGAGCGCTCAATGCGGTGCCACTTGTCGTTCTTTTGCTCCTCTTCTTTCTTGTGCTCACCACTTATGTGCAGAACTCGGCCTTCTTCCACCTCTATCTTTACCTCCTCTTTCTTTCATAATACCTAACCATATAACACTAAAACTTTCATAAGACTAAGTCATATATCATATATAAGCTATTCAAATTTCAGAATATAGATTTCTAAAAGGTAATTATCGATCATTCTAAACAATGTGAATTTTAAAATAAGAGAAACTTGCCCTTGTAAATTTACTAAAATTATCTAAGTCAAGCGATCTCTTTTTGGAAGGATTTAAATATGTCAAGCATATGTGGAAACCAATTATGATAATTTTGAAAAAAAAATACTCAATTTGAATGAGCATTTTAATAATTGTGATAGGATTTTCAATGAAATCTGGATTTTTAATGGGTGGCATAATAAATTTTAATTATTAAAATTGTAATATAGAATACTGGGTTTATTAATTTATTTACAATATTGCTAAAATTTGTAGAATTTTCTAATTCTTGACAGCATATGTATTACGGCCCCACGCCTTCCAACTTATTAACGAATTGAATTCAACGGTGTCCATACCTTTGTCAAATCAGTGCACCCATCCGATGGTCGAAACGACGTCGGATCAATTCGAAAGATCTGACGGGTCAAATCAATATCGCGTGAGTTACTTATACTATCGTTAACTCGCGATGAGAGAGGTTTTCCAAAATCACTCAAGGACACGTGTCACCCAGCCTATGGAATCGCTCCAATCTCTTAAATACAACTTACCTCCTTTGTGTCACGTGATAAACTGTCGGTCTTAGCTTTGAACCACGTTCACTCTTCTCCCGGTTCCACGTCCTTTCCTTCAGGGTTCCACTCCATTCGCTCCTGCTTACAATACGGTCATTCTCACCACAGCTCTCCGCTACGGCCTCAGGAGTTTAACGTGACCAAAGTCCGACCGGAAAGGATTATGCAATAAACCCTGACAGTTACAATACCAATGCTGGACTTTCTTTCGGTTCCTCTGAAAGGCCTGAACACACAATTAATTCTCAAGGTGAAAAGAGGTAGAGAAACATAGGAGTCTGTAACCATTTCATTTCAATAGAAGGCACTAGAACAATCCCGTGTGGACGAGCATTGGAAGGTTTGAGAAGCACTTCATTCCCGAACGTTCTACCCAACCCCGCCACTGCTATAAATTCTCCTCTGGTATCCCTTCATTGATCGCGAGAAGAAGAAATCGTTCAAGATTTTCTGGTATTCGTACTATAAATTTTCCAATTCGTTATTACTTTATGGTGGATATTCATTACAGGCATGTCTCTCGTTCCTCGCTTCTTTGGCAGGAGATCGAGTGTTTTCGATCCCTTCTCTCTGGATTTATGGGACCCTTTTGAAGGAGGGGCTTCTCCACTTTTCAGGGATATTGGAAACCCTGCAAGGGATGATGCCGCAGCCATAGCCAACACTCAGATTGACTAGAAGGAAACTTTTGACGCTCACATCTTTAAAGCCGATCTTCCAGGTTTTCAATCACGTCTTTTAGAGTTCATATTATTTTCTTTTCTGAGGGCAGGATTGGTATTTACTTTTCTTTCTTGACAGGTCGTACGTTAGTCTTTAACATAGGGTTCTACTTCACAAGTCTTCATACATAGATTTACTGGATTCGAGGCCCATTTATACAGGACATCGTTCAACTTAATTACAGAGGTTATTCACACTATTAATCACAGAAATTGGGACATTTTCACACATAACTTAGTTTGACAAATGCACCAATTACTGAACTGAATTCCTCATTCATATAATGAAATTACTTGCAGCTTCAGGCTCGGTCAGAAAATTAAAAATTAAATTATTAACAATGGAGGCATATTGAAAATTTATCTAAAATCAACATGATTAGTTCATAAACTAAATTATTAACAATGGAGATATATTCATAATTTCTCTTCATAAATATTATTTGAAAGTAATGTTAATGTTGTACAAATTTATTTAACATAATTATTTTCAATGCATCTTAGAAAATCTAGACCCCACAATCTATGATTTATTATCTTGAACTATATCATTGAACTATTTAGTTAAATTTCAATTAAGAAACACAAATATTAATTTTCAACCACCAACCACTAATTTTGAACATGAATTTTGCATTATTTGTATTTAAGACAACTTTTCTTCTTTTATAGAAATCAAATTTGTGATCATTAAGGCATGAAAGGTATCAAAATTCTTGTTATTTATAGAAGGCATAAAAATTTTAATAATTCCGGGGACTATCGATTTATCATTGTATAAGATTTTTCGTTATATTGGGGCATTCAAGGCACAATGGATTTATGCTTTAAGGTGAGCACCTAAAAAATTTAATAGAAAGTTTTTATGAATCTTGTCAATTCTTGTTTATTTCCTTCAGCTCTCTTAAATTGCGAACTTAGAAGTTTTCGTTCCTTTATGTACACATCCTCTTCTTCAGTTTCTTTACCTTCATATTTATATTCGCTAGCAGCACCTTCTTTTAACAAACCAGTTGCATCACCATGGAAACATCCTTGACCCGCAATGGGCTCTCATCGCTCCTTGCTGGTGCTATCGACCTGCAACCAACCCTACATATCATTTCAATTGAACAGATAAATTCTACTCGAGCTACAACGCCTCGCTACCGCGTATCACTGTCCGATGGTGCTCACAAGCACACTGTTCTACTCCCTTCTTCACATACAGAGTTTGCGCAGAATGAGGAGTTGCAAATAGGCTCGATAATTCGCCTCACAAGAAGCTCGTGCACATATGCACATCATTCCATGTAAGCTACGCACATGCCACCTCCCCGCTTCCTCCCCTTTATTGATTCTCCTCTTATGTCCCTTTTTTATCTCAATTCTCATTCCTAACATTTTACTTCCCCTCTTTGCTAATAAATATCTCATTCTTGTAGGTCACTTTGTCTCATCGATCTTGACATACTGCAGCGTGTTGCACCATTGGTTGGTGACCCAGCCCCTATTATTCTCTCCACTGAACAGATGATCCAAGCCACCTCGTCCTCCTCTTCTTCCTCTCCCTTTTCATCGCCACCCTCCAATGACATTCACTCCTTGTCCTCCCAAAACTCCACCCTAGCATATACAACTGCTCTCCCTTTTAAAGCACTCTCCCCTACCCAAAAATCTTGGTCCATCCAGGGCAGAGTCCTTTCAATGACACCCCTTCGTTAATATAGCAATGCACGGGGCACTGGAAAATCACTAGGGTTTGACCTTGTCAATCGCGACAGCGATCAAATCCACGTCTCTGCCTTCAATGAGTTGGCAGAATCCCTACATGCTCTCATTAAAATTGGACACATTTACAATGTTGAAAATGGGACCATAAAGATCCCCAACCCTTCATATAACCATCTCAAACGGCCGTTCGAAATCCTCCTCTTCTCTTCATCAACAGTGTCACAAATCTTCGTTGATGACCTTACAATTCCTTCCCATACCTATCAATTTGTGCCTATAAGTTCCCTCAAACTTTCACCTCCTAATTCAATCGTTGATGTCATAGGTATTGTCGTCTCCCTCTCTCCTGTGTCTATCATTCACAAACGCGATGGCTCTGAGACTCCCAAGAAAACTATAACTCTCCGTGATATGTCCGGGAGCAGCATTGATGTCACTTTGTGGGGCAAACACTGCCATGCTGAAGGTCGTGCACTCTCCGAAATGCGCATGGCTCGCGAAATTTATGTGCTTGCAATTAAAGGGGGAAGGATCGTCGAGTTCAATGGCCAAACTATCGGCACAATCCCAACCACTTCGCTACTTATAAATCTAGATGTCCCTGAAACAAGACAAATGAAAGAATGGTTTGATGGAGAAGGAAATAAAGCACCCTCACCGTCGCTCAGCCGCAAATACACAAGTACAAGCAAGAGCCCTTTGAGTTCGAAAACAATTGTCGGCATTTTGTCAATGCAACCTGACGAAAATATCCCATGGATTTCACTCCGTGCTACCGCTACCTCTATTAACATGGATGATTTCTACTTCCTCACATGTCCCCTTATCATTGATGGGATGCAATTCATGAGAAAGGCTTTACGACAAGATGACAACACCTACCGATGCTCGAAATGTGAAGGCTCGTTCAATGAGTGTGACTATCGCTACATTCTTTGACTCCATTTGCAAGACCACACTGGCCACCTCGAAAATGTTGTCGTTTTCGACGAATTCACAAATGCCCTTCTTGGCGTCTCCGCAAAGGACCTCTGCCTCCTCTCGACCGATCTTGCAAGTGTTTTCGACATATACAACAAAATCAAAGGACGACATTTCCTCTTCACACTATATTTAAAGAGGGATAGATTCAACAGTGTTGAACGACTACGCCCAACTCTTATGCACGCAGAAGAACTTGTGTACGATGAGGCATCAACTACCCTCCTAGAGGCCCTGCAATCAGGTCCTCCCGCCCCCCCCCCCAACCCATTCTAACACAAACTCTAGCCGTTTGTTTCTTGCTCTCACTCATCTCTCCCCCACCTCTCATTCAATACATACTTTCCCCATAAAAGCTTCCTGCTAAAATGCCCACCCTCTGCCACACATTTTGAATTCCTTCCCATCGTCCCCTTGCAGTCTTCTTAAACCTTGATTGTCATTCCTCATCCATTTTTCAGACATCTTTTGTAATCGTAACTATATATTTTCATTCCCCTTCTACTTTCTACTACTTCTCCTAAACGCTTGAGCGCCCACTCCTTTCTTCATGACGTTTTGTATATATGTCATTCCACTATGATTTAATGGATCTTTCTAATATATGAACATTTAATCACATGGTTTTGCCTTTCCTCCTTCATTGTTTGATCTTCTTTACAACACACACATTTTCTAAATGTACATATCAATATGCTATGCTTACTATAAAAAATAATATATAAATTGCTTCTTCTCTTTTTGTAAAATACAAAATATTTCTTCACTTTACTCTAGCCAATACATGCAACATGTAGTTGATTTCAAAATAAATGTTTTTCAATTTGAAATATCCAACACACATTTCTAAGCAACCCATACTCAATACATTTCTTCTTTAATAATCACTCGCAAATATACTTCATGCATTTGACATACCTTTCCTTACTTCCAACAGTTATGCCAACCCCACCAGAAAACAAGGTGGGAAGGGAACAACAACGACGCCACTACGCAATTAACAAAGACATCATCAATGCACGTCGTCGCCTCCTCTCTTCAAATCGTCGAACAAACCTTCACTCTCAAACCAACAAAACTCCCATTCCTTCACAAAATTTCGTCCTCCCCATACATCCCACCCAAACTTTCCAACTTCCCCTTCAATCTCCACTTCCTGACCGACCCTTTCGAAATGCTTCAACTCCTTCAAATCTTGCCTATCCTTTAGATATGCCACCTCATGTTCCTCCCTTTCCACCTCCCCAAGAATTTCTCCCCATCCTTCTCCAACATGCACATTTTCGCTTTCGTGAAAGGATCGATGCACTTTTTCCCATCCAAGTTTACTCAATTTATCTTGAAGCTTACCCATCCATGAAAACATAAACAAGTCATGGAATAATTTATTGTACCCGTTGTGTTGCCGAATGATCAACGCATAGTTTCTCCTCTACAAATAACATGGACTCAGGTATCCAACCACATGTCCTATCCTGCCTAACTCAAGTTGAAGAGATGCTCATTGCTCGTGTCAATCCCGTTCTTCAAGTCACCCATGCACGTGGTGGCCAATTGAAATATTTCGATCATACTATTAGCTTTCCACAAGATATCACAAATATTGTCACCTCTCTTCCTTGCATGTTGTCAGAACTAGACATCCTTGTTGTAAAAAAAACTAGCTATGATGAAAAAAACTATGCATTTTTTGTTAGTCGATCACATGTCCATGCAGCTTTGCAATTCAAACTACAAAACGACCCATGCTACAAAGATGTCCATATTAACCAACTTTCCCTCTCTGCTTTGCCTATTTCACCTACCAACATTTCCAACATGCTACACCATATCAACATAGCTTCCATCGCACTCCATGAAGCCATTCCAGAAATTCCTAATTTTGAACTTCCCCACTCATGCTCGTCTGACCTCCACCCATCCTCCTTTGTTTCAACTCTACCAAACTGTCATTCTGAACTTGATGAAATACTTGCCTACATAGATTCGTCCAATTCAACAACCACCCATTCACTTCAATGGCCGACCATTGGCCTCTCCCCAATCAATGAATACAACACAGAGGGCCTATTCTCCATGGCCTTCCCCACCCTCTTCCCCACAGGATCTGCCATGAGTAACCAACCAAGAATTGCAAAATTGGATATGCAATAATACGCTTTGCATCTAATGCGCTACAATGACAATCGTTTTGCACAGCATCCTCGCTTCCAATATTATTTGTACAACCTTATCATGCACCATCGCAGCTAAGAAACTGCCTCTGTCTTCATTAAAAGGGACCTTTCAAACACCCTTCCAGCAACAGTCACTGACCTTCGCCACCAACTCCAACAAACCCCACCTTGCACCATTCCAAACCAAATTATGTGTTTCGGGTCATCCTTGCATGGAAGTCTTTCTTTCTGGACCAGGGCTAGAGGGGAACTTACGGACATGATCATTCAAATTGGTACCCCTACCATATTCTTCACACTAACTGTAGATTATACAAAATGGCCTGACTTGCATAATTTGATGCCTTCCAACCCTCCATCCAATTCAAATGAGCACACTCGATGGAGAATCCAAAACATTGTTAGAAACCCACATCGTGCATCTCAATATATCCATTGTAGATTCACAATATTCTTGGAAGAGGTCCTACTTAAAGGATTCCTTGTAAAGGATTACTGGTGCAGGTATGCATATTATTCCTTCCTTCTCTTATCTTTCATTACTTTCACTTCCACGCATCCAATCTTACTATTTGTCCCCTTCCTTTATAAGGTATGAATGGCAACATCGCGGCTCCACACATATCCAAGGGTTTTTGTGGCTTCCAAATGCACCTGTTATGGACAATCTCGATTGGACCAACCCCACAGCTGTCCACGCGGCTACGGAATTTTTTGATAAGTATTGCATTGCTTGGAACCCTCGCCCGCTTCACAGTCGAGCTCCTGGAATAAATCATTCATATCTACAAGATCCATGCCTCCTTAGCACACATGAAATATTTGCAGGCAACCAGTTACAAGACTATGAAAAAGTCCTCAATTCCGTTCAAAGACACACAAATTGCCACTCTTCTACATGTTTACGCAAAATAAATAACACTACATCTTGCCGCTATGGAGCCACATGGGAGGTTCGCAACACCTCATCTCTTCACATTGATGGTTCTGGAAAAAAAGTGTACTCCCCTGCTAGAAATGATGACAAACTCAACGTGCACAATGCTTAGCTACTTGCAATATGGAGGGCCAACATTTATTTTCAACCAGTTCTCTCACGCCATGCTGTGTTGAACTACATTTCAAATTATGCAGCAAAATCAGAGGCAAAGTCTGAAAGCTACTACCAAATGCTCTCACACCTCTCACAGTGCTCCCCCCAGATGCTCCTACTATCACTATCGTCCGCAAAGTCCTCACCGAAATTGTTGTTGATCGAGACATTGGTGCACAAGAAACATGCCACATGCTACAAAAACTCCCACTAACAAAGTGTAGTCGCTCTTTTGTCTCCCTCAATGTAAAAAAACAAGTCTTCAAACGTGTATCGCATGAATTAGATGGTCATCTTCCATCAACACCTTTCATCGCCTCCTAGATGCAAAGACCACCTACACTTGAAAGTTTGTCTCTTATTGAAGTTGCACGCTCCTGGTCCTTCTCCGCCCGTCTAAAAACATCACCATGGAAACAAATATTCCCTCCCATGGTTGTCCACGTTCTTCCTCGTTACACCTCCATTCCATTGAAAGAATCACCATCCTATGTAGACTTCTGCTGGAACGAACTCTTTCTATACTTCCCTTTTCGTAGCCTACCTAACAATATTGGCATATCCGACGCAGGAATTGTTGCAAACTGGGAAGAAATTAGACATACATATCAACCTTGGCATGTTCACCACAAACCATCCACCCCGGACCTTTCCGACTCTATCTGTTCATCCCCAGACAACCCTCCCCATGCCCCCACACTTGACATGCATGAATGGAAATTTCTCTCTCAACTCCACCCAGGTAACAACCTCCTCCTCGATGAGCTTGAAATGCTTTGCCATCGTGAGTTTGACACAAACCATAATTGGGGCCACTCTACAATCCCTCCACACTTACAAGAAACAACCATCCGCTTCATCGACTCCTCCCGCTCCTCCACAAGATCCCACCAACTCCTAACTCCATGCGCACATTCCCTTTCCTCCTTGACCCCAACCCAAACCATTGCATTCAATGTCATTTTCTCCCACTTCCGCAACAACATTGCCAAAAAAACACTCAAAATGATAATCCAAGGCACTGCTGGTACCGGCAAGTCATTCCTAATTGAGTGCTTAAAAAATGCATTCCTTGAAAGCTCCACCATCGGAAAATACCCCCTGCTACTACTTTCTCCTACCGGTGTTGCAGCATTCTACATTAATGCTTTGACGATCCACTCTGCTCTTCGCATCCTTATATCCTCTATGGAGCCTTTAGAGGGTCAATCCCTCCTAAACCTTCAAGAACAACTTCAACATATCAATTACATTCTAATTGACGAAATGAGCTTCATTGGTCCTAAATTGCTTTCTCAAATTGATGATCGCTTGCGCGAGGCATTCCCATCAAATAGAAACAACCCATTTGGTGGACGTTCTATAATCCTTGTGGGTGACCTTGGCCAACTACCACCTGTAAAAGACACACCAATGTATGTAGGAACTTCTCGTGGCACTGCACTTTGGCAAAGCTTCAATATTGTGGTTACGCTTGCAACAGTGTTTCGGCAACAAGGAACAAGTCCTGCACAGATTTCCTTCCGCGAAATCCTCTCCAACCTTCGCAACGCAACCCCCATTGTTACTGATTGGAATCTTCTTATGACACGTTCAAAAACAAATCTTCCTGAAGCTGAAGTCCAATCATTCTCCAATTCAATGCATCTTTATTCAACAAATGAGGCTGTTGACCTGCACAATAAATTGATGTTAAAATTCTTAAATCAGCCAGTTGCACGTTGTTATGTTGCCGAAAAGAGGCAACTTGAATATAGGCAACCAAAAGATGATCAATTATCAAAGAAAATACTCCTCTGCATTGACCAACGTGTTATTCTCAAAAGCAATTTGTGGGTTGGCGCAGGTCTTGTTAACGGTTCGCTCGGCACCGTTCGCGCAATCGTATATGCACCAGGTTGTACACCACCAGAACTACCGTCCTTTGTTGTAGTTGCCTTCCCTCACTACAACGGTCCACCATGGGATCCTTCGAATCCTACATTTGTGCCAATCCCCCCCATCACAAGGGGTCCGCGCACACAGATGCCTCTCGGCATGGCATGGGGCTTAACAATCCATAAATCGCAAGGCATGACACTAGATAAGGCAACAATCGACATCGACAACATTGACCGGCAAGGACTCACTTTCACAGTTATTTTAAGAGTTCACTCGTTGAATGATCTCTGCAGCTCCCCTGCCTTCTCCTTCTCACGCTATTCACGAATGCAGGAGAACCCTTTCGTCATGCGCAGGAAACAAGAAGAAGCGTACCTTGCCTCCAAATCTATTACTCACACTCCTTGAAGAGCTCCTACTATTGGTACCTTCCCTTCACTTGCATTCCACTTTTACTTCTTTCATCTTCTTCCTCATAATAAGACCTTGCAAATTTCCTGCTTCATTTACATTTTCACTTTCCAATATCATTTCAGTTCATATTTGTTCCTACTATTTCTTTCTTATTATGCTTTCCGTTATTAGTGTAAAATTTTTACATGTTCACTTACATGCTTTTCCTTTCCTTGCAGCAACTATGGATCGCATCTACCTTTCTCAATTCAACAACTTCTACGAAGAAATCACTGAACAAGAGAATGCACTCCTCATTGTACAGCAACGCTTCTTAGTTCCACCTACTCTACCACTATATTGTTTGCGCCCAACATTGCAACTACTCCAAAAGATCAAAAAATTCATGCGTCTCCTCATTCATGTACATGAAAGAGATGTACACAGGCATCTTCGAGCATACTATCTTGGTCGCATCCCAACTTTGGACGTCAATTGGTGTTGTCGTTGTCGGGGCAACCCCTTGTATTTACGACTAGGAATACCCCCTACTTGCAACCGATCACCTTCCATGCATGATCAGTCTACTATGCTATCACTTGTTCCTCCTTTTTGTTCCAAATGGGTTTTCTTCTGTATTTAACAATATCACTCTTACTCTTTTTGCTTGTACCATGATGTAAAACTACCTACTACTGCGAGTTTTAATAACATGTACAACCTTTTTAGCATTACATTACTTCAATACAATTCAATGATGGCTTGGGAAAGATCTATACGATGCACAAGAGATCTATGGTCTACTATATTGTATGTTATCTATTTTCATCATATCAGTTATGCCTACATATCTAAATCTCACAAATTATTTCCTTTATACGATTATAAATCGATTCACAAGCGAACCTATTGTTTATTTTCAAATAGTTTGCTTCTAATTTAAATTACATTCGTGCAAATTTGAGTAAATTACTTCTACTATTATTAAGACATAATGATTTAAGATAATAACCACAAAGTTATAAAATTAAAGTCATGGAGATGAAATTACCTACCTTCTTTCTTCCTTGAAGTTGAGCAAATAACATATTTAATTTTCATAGTTTGAAATCTAAGAATTCATGTAATCAATCAATGGCAGATTTTACCCCTCATAAATTCACATTCATCATGTTCCCTAACATGTACCACAAAATGATTCATGTCTCCTCCTTCCGGCGTTCCCTTGCACTGTTGGGAAAAATACTGAGAGGGGGGGGGGGGGGGGTGAATCGGTATTGCATATTCAAATCTTTTACTTTTGCTTTACAAAGCCCATCGCTGCTAAAGTACGGACTCGCGTATATCTGTGAATACCAACTATGAAACCGCGTATACACGAGAGATCTAATTATGTCATTAATTCTTCACTTATATCATTCCATCATTCATTAAATAGATGTTCAATAAACGATAAACATGTGCGGTAAACAAGAATAAACAATCACACAAGCATCACACACATGAACACCACGATTTTAGGTGGAAACCCAAGTCGGGAGAAAACCATCGTTGTCGTTGCTCAGCCTTCAATATTTTATTACAGAGAAAACATCTTACAACATATGTGCTGGTGCAGACTCCTACCAGCACGCAAGCACCCACCTACACTCGTTTACCAACCTCTCCTGGAAGGGAGCACCAACCCCCTGCTCTCGTTTACCAGCCTCTCCTGGAAGGGAGCTACAACCCCCTGACTGAAGGCTACAACCCTCAGCACCTCTATGGACCACGTTTCATCAATTTTCACACTGGATCCAACCCACATATTTAAGCTCCATCATACAGCCAAACTGAAATAGACAACTCAGAACTGTAGAATACAGATAGCAGCAACACAACAGAACAGATCAGACATTTCATACCCCATGCTTCATCAAACCCTAGTTTGCATACGCGCTTTCCTTTCACTGATACCGCGTATATACGCGCCTTCTACCATACAAACCCGCGTATACTTCTGTGCATATTACAGAGCTAATTCCACTGCGCATACACACTTTCTCTTCAGCTAAGCCGCGTATATACGCGCTTATTCTTCGTCAAACTAGCGTATGGTTCTTCAAATTTTTAGGTCATTGCAATTCTTCAGAACAGACACATCACACAGATTTTACCCTTTACGTCAGACAGATGTTCGCCTCATCTCATATCTAATCATTACATAAACAGATGTAGCAAATACAAATACATTTCAGATCTAGATTCCCTTCTTCATCATTTTCTTCATAGGTGCTTCATGAATTCAGATCCATCATTCAACTGTAACCCTTTCCATTCAGATATACTTCGGAGAGAAGTATTCATACAAGCTCAGACATCTTGCACCCACATTCGTGCTTTGCACAATGAATTTCTTCTCCTTATATAGGTTTACCCTTTTTCAATACCATGAGCCAAAACCACATTACTTCCGATGGTATTCCTGGACGGGGTCACATAGACGAATCATTAATCAATACAATGGGTCAATACCATGGTGGTTACCCCTGGTTTTGCACTTTATGACCGCTTTCCCATCACAGCGACTTGTACGTTATTTCCCGCGTGCATACGCGACTTCTCCTAGACAACTCCGCGTATGCCTTGAGACATACTCTTTTCATCATAGATCTAGCACATACTGAATTCCTTTCTTCATTCCCTTCTGTACTCACTGTAGATACATCAGATTTACATCATTTAACAAGTCCATCAAGTCAATAATAACTTCATCAAGTGGATTGCCATCAAGGACAACACATGTCAATAGTCACATGTCTTCATCTTCATTCAGTGGGTTGCCATCAAGGACAACACTCTGCATCATATTGCCAACAATCTCCCCCTTTGGACTTGATGGCAACCACGATGGTGTTTGATCACCATGTCACTCTCCCCATTCTTTGACACCATTCTTTCTCTTCATTCAAACACCATGTCACTCTCCCCCTTTGACATCAAGGGCAAAGGGCGGATCAAAACCAACACAAGGTTTTTCTCCTCGTGTAGAAGGAAGCGTTCTGCAGATCTGATGTACACTGAAGTGACCCCCCCTGAGCTCATGCTGAATCTTCAAACATATTGTTCAATGAAGTACATGACTCTATGACCTTCCTATCACCAAAGACTCAGACATACATCAAATATCCATCCAAATAGATTTACATAAGAGACTCAACTACCCAACCAAGTGGGTTTACAAATTTGACTCAGCTACCCAACCAAGTGGGTTTACAAATTTTGACAAGACCTTGCATGACTGAATATTACAAGTTTACATCATGGGTCTCAACATGACCTTTTCATCAAGTTACAAATATGACTTTTCATGACCAAAACTAGAAATACCTCAAGAGAGATCATATATCAGAACCATCATAATGCCAACAATGCATTATACTAGGGCTCCCCCTGACAATGTGCATCCAATGCATCCTTTCCATATGGCCAAGGCTCCTCCTTAACTTGTGTAACCTGAACACTTTCAACAGCAAGTCATTAGCAACAAACTCTGCATGATCTGTCCATATCTCTGAAACAGAAGACTTTCATCTCATCCAACAGATACTCTTTATTAAGTAACAATTCAGGCTCATCCATGATCTTCAACATAAGAAACCAAGTATCATTTCATCATTATTTTGAGCTGAGAAAATAAGTTGATACAGAGTCAATAATGCAGTTATTAACAGTCAGACTGATTCTCCCCCTGAACCTCTGCTCCAGATCTTCAGCTATCATATAAATTCTCTTATCAGCAATGAATACACGACTGTGTCTGTTGTAACTCGCGTGTATACGCGACTTTTGTTCATGTAACCCGCGTATGGAAAGTGAATCATTGAAAACTTCACATTCCTTCATCTCCCCCTAAGTTTTTCCTTCCTGTACCTGACTTCTTGACATCAAATGCTCTGTCAGTGATAATCATAACCAGAATAACCAAATCAATACTGAAAAATGTTGACCCCAACCAAAAATTGTCAGCAATTATCCATACGCGGCTTTATGTTAATATACTTGCGTATATACGCGATTGTGTTTCAGTAAAACCGCGTATTCAAATTAATCTTCTGAATTTAAGCAGATTTGTTCTTTTGACTGGCAGAGACTACTCCCAGTTTCTGTCTTAGATACTCGAACGCTTCCCTGGGCAGAGGTTTGGTAAATATAT
Organism: Pinus albicaulis; assembly: GCA_034641835.2. Lineage (NCBI taxonomy): Eukaryota > Viridiplantae > Streptophyta > Pinopsida > Pinales > Pinaceae > Pinus > Pinus albicaulis. The sequence continues at coordinate 830,070,609 of CM076577.1, read as the reverse complement.
CATCAACTTGTTCTTTGGAGGGAACATACTCCAATTTCACCTTTTGTTCAAGCACTTGTTCTCGTAAGAAGTGATATTTGATGGGAATGTGCTTGGTCTTGGAATGCATAACATGATTCTTTGAGATATTGATGGCACTTGTATTGTCACACATAATGGAGATAGGAGGTGAACATTTTATTTGAAAGTCTTGTAAGGTTTGCATCATCCATAGAAGTTGAGTGCAACGTGATGCGGTAGCCACATATTCTACTTCTGCTGTAGATAAGGCAATAGAGCTTTGCTTCTTGCTGAGCCAAGATACTAACCGGGGCCCCATATAGAATGCACCACCACTAGTGCTTTTCTGATCATCAACATTTCCAGCCCAATCTGCATCAGTGTATGCATGAAGAGTAAGATCAACATTCTTTGGATACCATAGTCCAAAGTCTTGAGTTTCTTGTAGATATTTGAATATTCTTTTGACAGCCTGAAGGTGAGACTCTTTTGGATTATCTTGGAATCATCCAACAATCCCAACTGCATGCATAATGTCTGGTCTAGTCCCGGTGAGATAAAGTAGACTTCCTATCATAGATCTGTATTCTTGTTGATTCACCGTGGGAGAATCATCATGATAAGTGAGGTTACATCTGGTTATCATTGGTGTACTTACGGGTTTGCACTCTTCCATGCCATACTTCTTCAGAATTTTCTTAAGGTATTTTGCTTGTGATAAGAATATACCATCTATAGTTTGATGCACTTGCAAGCCAAGAAAGAATGTTAGTTCCCCAAGTAAAGACATTTCAAATTCTTATTTGCATGTGAAGCAAATTTTTGACTCATAGATTCTTAGATTACTCCCAAAAATGATAATGTCAACATATACAACCACAATCAATAGTTTATCATTTTCAATTTTTGTGTATAAGTTGCTATCAGACCCCTTTAATCCTTGTTGATGAAGATATTTTGTCAAGGCGATAATACCATGCCCTTGGAGCTTGTTTGAGACCATATGAGCCTTTAAGTCTACAAACAAGATTTTCATCATTTCCCAAAATGAATCCTTAAGTTCATTCTATATATACTTCTTCTTCTAGATCACCATTAAGAAAAGAAGATTTAACATCCATTTGATAAACGTTGATTTGTTGATAACTTGAAAAAGCAAGAAACAATCTTATGGCTTCAAGTCTAGCTACGGGAGAAAAAGTTTCTTCAAAGTCTATACCTTCTTGTTGGTATACCCTTTGCAAACCGAGTCCTAGCTTTGTTTCTTACAACATCCCCATTCTCATTTAACTTGTTCTTGAAAATCCATTTAGTTCCAATGACATTTTTATCATGTGGTCTTGGTGCCAATTCCCAAGTGTCATTCTTTTCAGTCCAAGCTCTTCATTCATGACTTGCTTCCAACATTCATCTTTGCAAGCTTGATTGACATTGTGTGGTTCAATTGTGGATAGAAATGCCAGATAGCTAGATGATCCCACAAGAGTCCTCCTTCTTTGTACACCTGATTCCTTGTCTCCCAAAATTTGAGATTCAGGATGATTCTTTTGAACATATCTGGATGGAGCATTTTCAGATAAATCATCTTCAGGTTCTTCATTGGATCCACTGTCTATATCATTTCTATTTGATGTAGAAGGACAAAAGTCACCATCATCTTCTTCTGTTGTTTGTTTTTCTTCTTTAGGGGCTGCAGGAGACTCATCAATAACAACATCAATACATTCAACAATCTTTCGAAGCCTTTTATTGTAACCTCTGTATGCTCTGCTTGTAGATGAGTAACCAAGAAGTATCCCTTCATCTGATCTAGGTTCAAACTTGCCAAGCTTTTCATCATTATTTTTGATAAAGCATTTACTTCCAAAAACTCTAAAATGCTTCACAGAGGGAGAATTACCATACCGGAGTTCATATGGAGTTTTGTCACTATTTACCCGAACATGAGCCTTGTTGAGAATGTTAGCTGCTGTATGTGCTGCTTCACCCCAGAACATGTCAGGAGTTCCAGAATCATCGAGCATAGCTCTAGCCATTTGTTGAATTGTTCTATTCATTCTTTCTGCTATGCCATTTTGTTGTGGAGTGTCTGCTACAGAGAATTGTCTTTTTATGCCATGTTGTTCACAAAATTCAAAGAATTCATTTGATGTATATTCTCCTCCTCGATCGGATCTAAGACACTTGATTTTTAGATCTAATTCATTTTCAACTAATGCTTTGAAGATCTGAAATTTTTCAAATGCTTCATCTTTGTGTTTAATGAGCCCGATCCAACACATTCTAGAGTAATCATCAATAAATAAGATATAGTATTCTTTCCCACGTGGTAAATTCAAGGAATTCATTTGATGTATATTCTCCTCCTCGATCAGATCTAAGACACTTGATTTTTAGATCTAATTCATTTTCAACCAGTGCTTTGAAGATCTGAAATTTTTCAAATGCTTCATCTTTGTGTTTAATGAACCCGATCCAACACATTCTAGAGTAATCATCAATAAATAAGATATAGTATTCTTTCCCACGTGGTGACTTTTTCCTCATAGGTCCACATATCTCAGTATGAATGAGTTCAAGAGGCTTACTTGATGATCCTTCTTTGGCATTAAATCGTACTCTCGTTTGCTTACCGAATTGACAAGATTTGCATATGATACTTTCTGGTAGATTAATATTGGGAAGACCACGAACCGCTTGAAGTTTGCTTGCTTTGTTGATTTGAGAGAAGCTTAGATGCCCCAGCCTTCTATGCCATAGCCAATTTTCTGAAGATTTGCTCAAGTAACATTGATCTTTGCAGTTCTTCAGTACATACAGGTTTCTTGGATTTCTTTTCCCTTTTATAATAATTTTACCTGTATCAAGATCACGAACCACACATTCTTTTGAACTAAAGACAACCTTCATGATTACTCATTTGACTTACACTTAGCAGAGGTTATGCCTTAATCCATCCACATACATTTCTTCGCTAGCCTTCACCTTTTCTTTATGAAGCTCTTGACCCTTTTCCTTTAATTACGGCGGGAGTATCATTTCCAAATGTAACTTTCTTCTTTTCCTTTTCTAGAGCATTATATGCAAGGAGTTTTGCTTTTGTCTGTCATGTGTCTTGAGCACCCACTATCCAATGTACCATTGATTTTCTTCACTATTCACCAAATAACGCTATCCCAAAATTTTCAACCGGTATTTCTTTCTTTTCCACACTTTAGAGCTTGAGGGAACATGTTCTTTTGGCTGGACCTTGCTCCTGCATTCAGATTCTTCATGACCAAAGTTATTGCAATAAGTACATTCAACTTCGTTTTGAAGAGGAGAAAAGTTGTTATAGGTGTTCTTCTTTGGTTCAATATTAATCCTTTTCTTTCTTGCTTCTCTTGTCATGATGGTTTTATATGCAACACATTGAAAAGCTTTATGACCAAAATTGTGACATGAGAAACATTGTCCATTGAAGTAGAAATTTCTGCGATCATGAAATCTTCTATTTGAATTTACCTGTTGGTTGTAGCTTATTTGAAAGATCTCCCTGTTAGTGTTCCTTGAATTGAGATGATCATGCTTTACCTGTAAAGATCCTTTGTTCCCTTGCTGAGTGGCTGAATGTAGTGAACCAGCTGTGGCTGCTTTCAGATAATTTGGTGCTGAAGTCTGGGAAGATTCCCCAGTATATCCAAGACCTGTTTTTATAAGAGGAGACCATTATACCTTGATAATCTCATCTAAGGTTTCTGAACCTTTAGCAAATCTAAGATTGAGAGATTTCACTTTCTCATTATCTTTCCTTAGACTTACTACTTCACACTCCAATTCCTCAATGCGTTTTTCCTTTGCTTCAAGCTGATTTTCAAGAGTCTCTATGATTATGTTCTTTTCTTCTAGGCTTACTTTGAGTTGATTGTTTTCTTCAAGAAAATCATTGTCTTCTAGAGCATCCACAAAAGTATCATTTTCTTCTCTAGATTCTTTTGCCATGAGCAATCTAATATCTTGTTCACATTCTTCCTCACTATCAGATAACCCATCACTGTCTTCATTAATATAGTAACTTTTTCTTGTGCTAGATCGATTCTTATTCCGTCTTGCTACTTCTTTCCCTTTAGCAGATGTTTCTTTATAAGGACATTTTGCAGCATAATGACCAACTCTTCCACAATCAAAACATTTGAACGGAAGCTTACCTTTGAATCTTCCGGTTCCTAGTTGGAGTCTTCTCACAAAATTTGCTTCTTCTTCTTCTTCAGATATATAGCTGGATTCCTTGACAACTTCCTTTTCTTTTCCTTTTGCGGACGCCTTAAAAGCAGCTTCTTTGATTTGAGAAGGACCTCCTTGTCTCATTTCAAAAGCAGTCAGGATACCATGTAATTGAACAACAGTAAGAGTTTGCAGATCTTGCCTTTCTTCAATAGTTGAAACTTTAGAGTCAAATTTTGAAGTCAAAGATCTTAAGACTTTTTCCACCAGAGTAGTATCGGTTATGGTTTCACCCAAATTCCTCATTCGATTTACAATATCATCTAGACGAAGAAAGAAACTGGCAATACTTTCATCACTATGCATCCTTAAGTTTTCATATTCAATTCTGAGAGTTTGGAGTTTTGCACTTTTTACCTTTGTATCTCCTTCATAGCTCAGAATGATTTTGTCCCATATTTCTTTTGCTGAATTTAGCTGCATCACCTTAGCAAATTCTGGTTCAGACATGCTTCCTAATAATACATTCACTGCTTTGGCATTGATTTCATACTTCTTCCTTTCAGCCGCATCAGTAGGAATACTTGCCGGATATTGATAGCCTTCTTCCACGATTTCCCATACTTTTGCACCAAGACTTTGCAGATATGCTTTTGTTCGTACCTTCCAGAATATCAGATTGCTTCCATTGAATAGTGGTGGCTTTAGAGACATTACTCCTTCATGACTTCCCATTGCGACGAATCTCCTTCAAGCGATCAAGCTTCTGCAGAAGAACCTGCTCCGATACCAATTGTTGGGAAAAATACTGAGAGGGGGGGGTGAATCAGTATTTATTGTATATTCAAAACTTTTAATTTTTCTTGCTTCTAAAACTCATACTCTACTTTCTTGAAACAGACTCGCGTATATACGCGGATACCCTTTATGAAATTCATGTATACACAGAGATATAATTATGTCATTAATTCTTCACTTATATCATTCCATCATTCATTCATCAGATTTTCAATAAATAGTAAACATGTGCAGTAAGAATAGAATAAACCATCACACATGAACACCAGGATTTTAGGTGGAAACCCAAGTCGGGAGAAAACCACCGCTTCCGTTGCTCAGCCTTCAATATTTTATTATAAATAAAACATCTTACAACATATGTACTGGCACAGACTCATACCAGTACGCAGGCACCAACCTGCGCTCATTTACCAGCCTCTCCTGGAAGGGAGCTACAACCCCATGACTGAAGGCTACAACCCTCAGCACCTCTATGGACCACGTTTCATCAATTTTCACACTGGATCCACTCCACATATTTAAGCTCCATCATACAGCAAAAATAAAATAGAGAACTCAAAACTGTAGAATACAGATAGCAGCAACACAGCAGAACATATCAGACATTTCATACCCCATGCTTCAGCAAACCCTAGTTTGCATACGCACTTTCCTTTCACTGACACCGCGTATGTACGCGCCTTCTACCATACAAATCCACGTATACTTCTGTGGATATTATAGAGCTAATTCCGCTGCGCATACACGCTTTCTCTTCAGCTAAGTCGCGTATATACGCGCTTATTCTTCATCAAACTAGCGTATGGTTCTTCAGATTTTTAGGTCATTGCATTTCTTCAGAACAGACACATCACACAGATTTTACCCTTTACTTTAGACACATGTTCACCTCATTTCAGATCTAATCATTCCATAAACAGATGTAGCAAATACAAATACATTTCAGATCTAGATTCCCTTCTTCATCATTTTCTTCATTGGTGCTTCATCCATTCAGATCTATCATTCAACTGTAACCCTTTCCATTCAGATATACTTCAGAGAGAAGCATTCATTCAAGCTCAGACATCTTGCACCCACGCACATCATTTGCACAATGAATTTCTTCTCTTTATATAGGTTTACCCTTTTTCAATACCATGAGCCAAAACCACATTACTTCCGATGGTATTCCTGGACGGGGTCATATAGACGAATCATTACTCAATACAATGGGTCAATACCATGGTGGTTACCCCTGGTTTTGTACTTTATGAGCGCTTTTTCCCATACGCGACTTGTCACGTTATTTACCGCGTGCATACGCAACTTCTTCTAGACAAATCCGTGTATGCCTTGAGACATACTTTTTTTTCATCATAGATCTAGCACATACTAAAATCCTTTCTTCATTCCCTTCTGTACTCACTGTAGATACATCAGATTTACATCATTTAACAAGTCCATCAAGTCAAGAATAACTTCATCAAGTGGATTGCCATCAAGGACAACATATGTCAACAGTCACATGTCTTCATCTTCATTCAGTGGGTTGCCATCAAGGACAACACTCTGCATCATATTGCCAACATGCACCCCCGGTGCAATTGCTAGTTTTAATTATATTAATTTTATATTTTTTTGAGTTGCGATTGGTCAAAGGAACTGGGGTCTTATTTGGTAATGATGTCGTTTCCGCCAGATGGTTTGCAGTGTGACTTAAGTTCAATGACATGGATATGACTATTGATGACAGATGATGTACGTTAGCCACTGCCCTATAATTCCAAAAACTTTATGGTCATGAACCACTCTGAATGAGGGAGATCCAAGATCTCTCTCCTCTTCATTTTCGAACGATCAATGTTGAACAGGTATCGAGGCACAATTTTTTTGTTGTAAATGATATGGTATTTCTAATTTAATATTTATGTAATTATTATTGAGAAATAAAATAGGTATTTATGCTATTTATTTAAAATTAATTCTTCCATCATTATCGTGAAACCAATGGGTTGACTAGTAAATATAAAGCTCTTACAAAAAATAAATGGCTTCCAAAAGAAATATTGCCTAACGTTAAGATGATAAACATTGACCCGACAACAACACATAATGAATGAATGAATGAATGATAATTTATCGTCCATGAGATTAAAAATAGTCTATGGGACCACCAACTTCCTTGTCTTTTGCCTTCTGTAATTTAATCTTTTTCTTATTCAAATTGATGATGAGTTGACCCGAATTTTTAACAGTTCCTTCACTAAAAAATACAATGCGGTGGAATTGATGTTAACATATTGCGGTAATTGTCCCTGGTGTCTCTGAAAGTGTCACATTCCAAAATGAAATTTTTTTCTCATTCCACTGCCCCAAAAGTGCAAAAAGTACATACCCTTTCCTCCCAAGCTTCTTTAGGTCTCTTCCACCACCCTATTTCACACCGAAGTTGATGTGAGTTAGTTCTTAATTGAGCAATAAGAACCTTTGCTCTCCACGGAATGTTAGCTCCAATAGATTCTTTTTGTTGAATTCCTGAACATAATACTTCTTCTTTCTACCCAACTCTTTTCCCCATATATCCTTACGGAACTTCTCCAACACAAAATTATTTAACTCCTGGCTATTTGTGGGACATGAATTCAGGAAAATATTCCATTTTTGCATCCATTTGTTATTTTGTCTCATCCATGATTTCTTTCTTTCACTCATACCTTCATTGAAGATAACTTTCGGCCATCTACCTCCTCCCCGTTGCTCAATTCTTTTTAGATACCTTATAAGACGCACCATGGAAATTTCTTCAACAGTATTTGCCCCTGTTTCACTCAGCATTATCTCATAAGGAACCGAACTTTTTGTTTTGAACTTGCTCATGATCAAACATATTTGAATTTTTTCAATTTGTTTCCATTTTGAAACAGGGATGCTGCTAGCCCACAATTCACACCCATATAATAGCACTGGACAAACTAGGAATCCAAAAAGTACTTTGACCATGTTCTAATCCCATAACTCTGCCTCGCTACATCTATTTTGAAGTGCATATAGTGCTTTCCACCCTCCTAAAATTCTTTTCTTTCCGCAAGCTTCCCAATTAAGCTTGTTGTTGAAATTGATCCCAAGATACTTGTATTCATTTACTTCTTCAAGAATGTTGCCTTCAAAGAAGAACGAATGTTGGCTTTGCTTCCTTTTATTAGAGAAAATCATTATTTTGGTCTTACTGGTATTGACTTGCATCCCCGCTGCTTTACAAAAATGCTCAAGGGCACATAGGTGCATCTGCAATCCATGGGCCGATTTAGCAACCAGCACAAGATCATCGGCATATAAAAGAGGCTTTATCACAAACTCCCCCAATCGAACACCATCCCCACCTTGAAAATTTAGCCACTCTTCCATTTTTTCAATGTATAAACCAAAAAGGGTAGGGGATAAAGGGCAACCTTGTTTGACTATGATGTCACTTCTAAAAATTTCTAAAATCCCTAATGAAGTTCTAATTTTGACTTGTGCCTCTTCATAAAGCCTATGGACAACAGCTCTATATTGTAAAGGAATTTCGATTTCTTCCATTCTACGCCACAAATTTTCTCTAGGGACCATGTCAAATGCCTTTTTGAAGTCAACAAAGCAGCAAAATACTTCTTCTTTGCTCCCCCAAACTTTTTCAACAATGTGTCTCAGTGTGATACCATGATCTACTGTAGAATGTTTCGGTCTAAAACCTGCTTGCCCTTTTGCCCTCTTTTATTTTACTTCTACCCACTTACTGATTCAAATTTCTACCATGCCACTGAAAAGATTTGCAAACAAAGGATTGATCATAATGGTTCTATAATTGGAAGGATTATTAATGTCTTCAAATTTAAAAAGGGGAATTGCTAGACGAGTTGTCCAATCCCTTGGGAATCCTTGTTGAATGACGTTGTTGAATATTTCCATGATGTGGGGTGCCAAAATTTTCATTCCCCACTTTAGATATTTTGCTTGAATTTTAACCAAGTCCTTTGCCTTCCCTGTTTTCAAATTTTTAATTCCTGCCTCCACCTCATGTACCGTGAAAAGCTTTGTAGATGTGTTCATCTTGGGAGGAGGCTCAACCTATAATTCTTTTTCATAGAGTTGCCTTGCATACTCAAACCACTAATTGGCTATAACATATACAAATCAAATATTTGTAAGAAGAATATCAATACACCACATCTTAAATCTTCTACAGTGAGAAGGAGTTGTACACCAACTTGACCTATAACTTTGCATCTTGTAATTGCAATGAAATATAGATGCCTAGTCTGGCATCTGGATGCTTTTATCAGTATGCATGCAGTTGTGGTGTTATATTGTTTGGGCTTGATACTTAAACTAAGCAAGAGTATCTACAATGTAACCCTTGTTCAAACACAACAGTTAATTCATACATTTCAAGGTTCAATAATTGAACTAAGCGACAGGGAATGCTAGCTAAGCGACCTTGTTAAAATTGTTTTTTATTTTGAAATAACTTTAAATTATTTTTTCCTCACTACTCTTTTTTTTGTCGAAAGTAAGAAAATAGGTTAATAATTGAAGATTTAACTATAATAAAATATAAAATTTAATAATTTATAAGAAGAGTGAAAGTCTATTTCTTATAAATAATTGGTAGATCATTGTTGAGATTCTAGGTGGGGAATCTTAGTTGGTGATGTTGGAGTTAGTCATTTCTGGGTGAAAAATGTACTCCAAGTGAACAAAGTTTACTAAATGTAATCAAAACTGGTCTATTCTTATTCCATAGTTTTTTCCCATGGTATTCTTCTATAATGTAGCCTATTTAAAGGCTAATAACATTTTACTAAGCCCTTAGAGGGATCAAATCTCTTTAAAAGAGGTTTGCAGCTCAAGAGAGAGATTCAGAATTAAGATAGATATACATTGGTGACAAGTAATGTAGCTTTCTCTTAATATGGATGATGAATAAATCCATATTTATAAATACCAGCCAATGATAATCCTTCTCACTTAAAATTGAATTATAATAAATTTTGTTACAATCTCAAAAAATAATAATAAATAAACAAGATTTAAAAAAAATAAAAATAAATAAATTTAACATTATGAAATAAATAGTAGTATGTTCCATTTTATTTTTTAATTTACAGGTACATGTTTTTGTCTTTATGGCATTCACAACAAAAATTGAGTGATATAAAGCAATATGATAGTCCTTTCTTTAAAGTGTTATTGTTCTATTTGCATTTTGAATTTTATTTTTTTTAAGTGGCAAATTTGTTATAATTTAATTATTGATATAATAAGGATAGTTATCTAATAAACATTAATTGATTCATTTCTATTATTGAAAAAAAATTATGCTCGTTAAATTATTTATAAGAAACTAGACTTTACTCTTGCCAAATACCTTTAAGTTGTAGGTCATTAAAAATAACCTCTTAACCATTATTATATCTTGCTTTATCTTATAGATTATAGATTATAGGTTTTTGGTCCTATCTCACATCTTTATTATCATCCCTATCGTAGCAGGTATTACGCGGTTTACGTTGACCATCTATTATTTTTGTAAAATGTATTAAATAATTTTTTATTTTATAAAGTTTAACTTTGCCAATTGTTTTTTTATTTATTGTAAAAATTTTAATTAGTATTAAACTATAATTGATGATCTTATTAAGATGCCTCGGGATTCGAAGCTAGTGGTAACATTTATCATAGTCAGACTACACAAATATACAATCCACACGCGGCGGAAGACAAATTTAAAAAACATTACATGTCACATGGTCGACAACATTAAAAAACAAAATGTACTTGTAGACATACAATTGTTAACATATATTATTTGGCCAAAGTGTACTCTCCCACATACCATTCAAACTATAATATCGAAATACTTCAAATAATGCAGCATATTCCTATATCTTGGCTTATAAAATATGATGGTTTTCATAAAAATCCTTTGCACTCGTAAGTATGATGTGACAACATATAGTTCCATTGAGGAAGGAATTCGACTTTTCTTTTAATCTTATGTGCTCCCCATGCCAAATCTGAATACATATTCCAGGTAAGAGAGTGATTTAAAACAAAAGCGAAAGTGTTAAGTTTTTAATGTTACTTTTCCTAATGTAGTTTTTTTTCCATATATCATTTTCATAATAAGTGGTTACAACATAGTTACACGAAGGCATTGGAGAGCACGTATTTTAATTTTTTTTCTTTTTGGGATTTTGGGAGTTGTTAGGAAATTTTTCAAAATCATTGGGAGCTTCAACGGGTATTTTGGAGCTTTTCAGGAGCTTCACTGCAATGAATAAGTGCAAACTTAGGTGTATTTGACGTTGCTAGCTTCGGTGCTGCTTAAACTGATGAAACCATGTGAAGGTAAAGATATGTCGTTGGGTCTAGATGTGGATATGGGTCTAGAACTAAACGAAATAACCCTTTTATGGAAAGCCCTTCTATGAAAATGAAGATGAGGCGTCTGGCCAATCTTGATTGGAAAGATTTGGATAGAAATAAGTAAATTATTTTATTTTTATTTTTAATATATTATATTATTGTCGCTCCCAACTCGACGTTTCCTGTAAATTTGGGCAAAACTTATAGCTATGTCGGATACTCATTCCTGCGTACTGGGAGTACCCACGTACCAGAAACTCGTGCAACATAGGGTTACAGTGTTAATGTAAAAGTAAATAAGAACTAGAGAAAAAAATAATAATAATAAATTAATTAATTAATTAAAAATTTAAATAATAATAATAATGAGAAATATATATATATATATATAGTGAAGAATGTTAAATTTTCATATTACTTTATTTTTATTTTTATTTTAAAGAGTATAAGAGATTTTTGTTGAAATAGGCTCAACAATTATTTTTCCTATTTGGATTGATAGGTTCTTAATTATTTTGTGATTGTTTTGTGTTTTGAATTGGAGGGATTTCTATGGTTTAACTAATACACCATTCAACTCTCATATTCCTAGCATTCTCATATGGATAAATACCTTAAAATTGTTGAATCCCAATGGTTATTTTGATCCCAATGGTCATATGTATTAATAGTGTACTTTATGTGAGAATTAGCTCTAGCTTAATCCTTAAATTTCAAAAAAAAAATAGCTTAGATAGTCCATTCAATTTGGGCCTAAATCAATGGTGATCACAACTTGATCGTTCTAGTTATTCTTCTAATTTCTAGCTTTTTCTCACCTATAATTAGCAATTAGAATCCCCCATCCCTACTTAGATCATTGGGAAACCAATAGGTCATACAATGTCCATACACAATTGTTGGTGGATTGTGCGGTTAGTCGAATTTCAGTCAGCTCGTGTGTAAACTGATGTTTTGTAAAACCTGTAATTAAATGATAAAATTTGATCAAACGTAATACATAATGGAAAAAAAATCATATAAAATAATGTTACATATTTACATATTAAATTTTTTGGTGAACTATCTTAATTATATTAAGAATTTGTTAAGAAAATATATCGTTTACAAGTCAATGTAAGAGTTAATTAGTTGAATAATATTCTATACAGTTAGTTTTTTAAGTCTCTTAAAAACAAATTATACTTCAAAATAATCAATAATAATAACAATTACAAATAGCAATAAAAATTATAAATATAATCACATATACGCCAAGATGAAGTACACATTCCAATATGTAATTATCATTCTATGTTTCTTCAATTTTCTTTCAATTGATCTCATTTTCATTGTCTATGGTCTTTGTGGTTGATTTGCTTTTCTTCATTTGTTGTCTTCAAATTACTAGGATCCACTTCAATGCATCATTTGTGTTTATTCCGTGTTCACTATCCTCATGTCAACTTGGTGCTTTGAATGATTTCCATTATTTTACTTACTTTCTTTCAACATAAATTCTCCTAGGTTTTTATGGCTTACCCCTCACCATTGCATTATAACAATTTTTGTTTTTTTCTTTAATCTTTATAATTCTCAAGTGGTTTTAGCTAAGGTGAGTCATACATTACATAAAGTGATTTTTAATTCATTAAGAACTTTCTTTTGTCAATAATAATTAGATAATTTGTTAAAAATTATGTCAAGCTTCTTATTAGGAACATTTACCAATCAATAGAATTTAAATTGAGCTAAATCTAAACTTTAACAATAACTTAAATTTAATATTTTTACTTTAATTTAATTACATTTAAACTAAACCTGCTACATAACCCTTGTTTATTAAGCATTCCCTCTTTCAATTTATTATCCTGAGGATGTTTTTTAATTTAAATTTAAAACATCAACCAAAAAAATATCTACTTTAAATTATTTTCAAAAGTTTGTAATCCAATAATATACACCACCATAATATTAAATATGCTGTAAACTCTTAACCATTAAAAATAATATTATATTTTTGTCATATCTATTTAACCTTATTATAACCATAAAAAAATATTTTTATTTGTCATTGTTCTTTAAATTAAAATAATAATCAATGAAATATAAAACTATATTTACCTCTCCCCTAGTTCATTAAATTTAAAATAGTGAACCACATAATTTGTTGGAACTTACCAAATAAAAATCTTCCTTTTCCTTTATGTTGTTAGGCTTTACACGGTTGGATTGCAAAAGTAGTGTTGAAGTTTTCAAAACATTACAATATAGTATCGTCCTTTTTGAACTAGAATCGTGCAATTTCTCTAACCTGAACATTACAATATAGTATCGTCCTTTTTGTTTTAAATTTTCTCTGGGTGAACATACAACGAATGTTAGGTTTAACAGATAGTTCGTCGGTGGCAGTTCCTTGCCCATATTACAATTTCGCATCCCATGGAAAATTGGAAAATTGTAGTTTTGAAATAGAACACACTTCCCTAAAGCTCGAAATGGGTGTGACAAAGACATAAAACCTTATGTTGCTACCTATGTCTTATTGTGTCTAATTCAACGAATAGGTAGAGAATTGGCTTTTCGATTAATGAATATTAATTTTAGAAATTACCAGTGATCATTGATGACAACAAACCTTTGGTGGAGAACTCCTACTTCTGCAACATCCATCTACTCAGAAAATGTAATATGTATCAGTCCATTGTCTAACTATTGGTGGTTGTGAATCGTGATAGTAAATTTGCAATTTTGTTGTGGTACTGCATCACATGTTAGACCAACATAAATAAGTCATCTAGATCATGTAGCATGCCTTCTTAATTTTGTTATGTCAAGGAACTAGAGAGTTACGGTCATTGTGCACTATTGTCCCTTTATTGAGAAAATAATTTCATCAATGTTTCATACCTTGCACCAATGGATACCTATGAATATTATAAACTAGATAATTTAAAGCATGGACAAAAAATTCTCAAGGTGGTATGTGACAAATATTCAATTGCATCAAAACTACACACATTGTGTATCCAAGGACTAATCAAAGATAATTGTCAAAGTTGAAGAGGACTTTCAAGTCTATGTTGGCCACTAAATGTCTGCCAGACCGAGAAGGTCAATGTTAATTCTAATACTCTGATCAGTACGGATCTTGATGTACCTGTACGTTTGAAAACAATGGACTCATCAAAAAATGTCGGAGAATTTAGCCAGGCGAGTGTAGTGAGTAAACTACTGGGTACTTTTGGCTGGAAGTTTGTTGAAATATTGTAAAAGAAACTCTACTGGAAAAGAGTTTTGGATAGGTCAAGCATTATTAATTCATTGACATCTAAAAAACGGCTCCAATTTTTCCTTGCAAGGCTATGGTCACCATGTTCATTAAATATATGTTTATGTTATACTCTTCCAAGGCTGCCACTTGATAGGCCCAGACTTTCTAGTTCAAAAAAATTCCCATTTCACTCAAGTGCACATATCTGAAGTTTTCTCTTAGTGTCGTCTATGGATTTGCTCAAATTTGTGATGCAAAATTCTACACAATGTCAACTTCTTCTTTAATAACACCTGATGATACTCCAATTCAATTCTCAAAAATGAGACCATCTTTAGCAAATCTCCCAAGCTAATACATGTGCTGCTTTCCAGCAATTACCAACAGTTTACTAAAATAATTAAATCATGTAGTCACTTGTGACTTCTTGTAGATTGATCTAATATATTTCATGGATCCAACCTCATATTTGATGGTGTTTTTCTACTGGTCCAAAAACATATATCATTAGCTGTGCAATGCATGCAACCATGTCTAGAGTGTGCAAAGAGAAATAAATAATGGCATTGCATACCATAGGTCCAGGGGCCCTTTGTTTGAAAGAAATCCTAGTCTCGTCCAACACAGATTGGGTGGTAAGCCTTGGTACATGACCTGCACAAAAGCACAATTCTGTGAATAATTAAGTGCCCTTGTTTACAAATTAATATTTTTTCATAAAAGGTTTCACGCACATTCTAGTAATATTAGGATAGAATCCCTACAATTAACATACAAAGATAAAACAAGAGAGAAAAAACAAATACTTTCGATGCATAGAACTAAATATCCTCTATCATGGAAAATAAAGCAAATGTCTTCGCCATCTTCGTAAACATATTGGCTGCATCTGAGATTTGGGTTTTCTACCGACAGGAGGGCTTGCCCCATGATTTCTCAGGCTTCACTTCCACCACTGCTTTGTTTCGGTAAATTCACATGAATTATTCTTCTTAAATTAACCTTTTAGATCTTTTTATGCTTCTTCACCTTCATCTAGTTGCAGGGTTGCGAGGGTTCAGTACTGATCAGCAGTCCGTCTACCTAGAGAAGTGCACCTCCAAATCTTATATTGAGAGGATTCCAAGCCATTGACTGCACCAAGACAAAACTTCCCCATTGCAGCACTTGAAGTAATGCCCAGGATTTGTTATATATACTATACTCTCCATTGCATCACGGGATGCAATAGTACCGGTAACTATCACACTTGTGTTTGCATTCCTTGTATATATTACTTTTCTACTCCTCTGGAGCATCTGCGTCCATGAGCTCTCGGCCTCAATTTAAATCAAAGTTGGGGCTTGCCTTCAAATCCAAGTTTGGTTTAGCCCAAATCCCTCATTACTGCTTACTGGTGTGCCAATTTCTGTCAAATAAGGAGGACAATTGTGAAAGATCGATGGCTTTTTTCAATATCTCAGACACCTGAAATCATAGTTATCAAGTTCGATTCGGTATGGAAAAAATTCGATTGCTTGGAAAAAAATTGGAAGTATACTTCTTAAAGCTTATAGTTTAACATTTCTAATAACATTCTGTAAGAAATTTTTTGTCCATATAATGAACTATATCATATATTTATATCATGTAATTTTCAATTTAAACAAAATTTCTATACAAATTCCACATTACAATGTACAATATAAATTCCACATTATCATGTATTTTATCATGTATTTTATGTTTAGAATAAAATCATATATTAAATATGTGCAAACATTTTTCAAAATATAAATTACTAATTAA
This sequence comes from Pinus albicaulis, assembly GCA_034641835.2. Taxonomy (NCBI): domain Eukaryota; kingdom Viridiplantae; phylum Streptophyta; class Pinopsida; order Pinales; family Pinaceae; genus Pinus; species Pinus albicaulis. The sequence continues at coordinate 830,054,174 of CM076577.1, read as the reverse complement.
TAATTAATTAAACCAAACCAAATTTTAATTTGTACTAATTACTAACATTTTTTATTGTATAAAATATAAAATTTTAAATCTAATAATTTTATACTTCATAAAAAAAAATCTACCCTTGAAAAAATATCATAAAATATAAAAAGTCATAAAATTTTGCTGTCATGATAATAGTTTATTTTTATTTAAATTTAAATTTAATATTTCTCACACCTATTCACAAATTATTAATATGTAAATTTAAAATAACACATACATTTTAAACGATAGCGTAGTTCTTGGTTACTTTAGATATTACTACGAATTCATTAAAAGCTTGTGTAGTAACTGACGCTGCAAAATTCCATTGAAACCTGCGCTGCAACTCTGTATTATTCGTATCGAACTACGAATAAACGTATTATTCGACGAACGGAATCGAACGACTGCATTTTCGATTTTTTCCGCCAATACAGTCGAATTTAGTAACTATGCCTGAAATGAGATGCATGCAAGGTTTAGATGACAACTCTTTTTTATTTTAATTTAATTGAATTTGTTATTTTTCCAATTTTTTATTAAAATTTTAAAATTTTTTATATGCATAAATTAAACCCCAACTATGCAATGCATGCAACCATGCCTAGAGTGTGCACTACATGCTACCATATTTTTTAAAGCATTTCTCACAATGTGATAACCTATACTAGGATCGTGATAACCAACCAATTTCATGATTTATTTATACCAGGATCATGGACCATTTATAGCCGCATTTATTTATACCAGGATCATGGACCATTTATAGCCGCATAGAATATATAAATTTCCTATTGATTGTCGTAGTTGCAACTATATAGACGTTGGGATACTAAAAACTCACACATTAATTTTGTTCGAAGTGAGTGGTAGTTAGTGCAGCCACCGTTAGATATATAAAGAATTAAAAGACCCAAAAGACAACATCTCGAACTTTTTTGAATAAAACTAAAATAAGCCTTGCTCAACAACATTACATAATTCAACTTGTTTATAAAATAAATGGCATGCCATGTTCTTGCGCTACTTAAATGCCTAACTATTATTTAGATTCTATTATAGAATGTAATGCATCAAAGCGCTACTTAAATGCTCAACTATTATTTAGATTCTATTATAGAATGTAATGCATCAAATACGGGTATTGGCCTTGCATTGAAGGAATTAAATCTCGTATGTAGAATGACATCGTGTGTGTTAATTTTGAATGATACTTATTAGTTGTTCTTATTTTGTTATGTAGAATAACATGTGTCTCAATTTTGAATGATACTTATTAGTTGTTTCTATTTTGTTATTTTATTATGTAGAATAACATCTTGTGTGTCAATTATGAATGATACTTATCAGTTCTTCTTATTTTGTTATGTAGAATGACATCGTTTATTTTGTTATGTAGAATGACATCGTGTGTGTCAATTTTGAATGATATTTATTAGCTATTCCTATTTTGTTATGTAGAATGACATCTTGTGTGTCAATTTTGAGTGATATTTATTAGTTGTTCCTATTTTGTTCTGTTGGCAGGGACTAGCTGCTTCGCGGTCCCTCTTGTTCAATTTTGATTTGCGAATTTGGTATTTCTTATTTTGCTAGTTTCTTCTTCTAATGGTGGATCGATATTGCTTAAATAGTTTCGAAAAATACATTAAATTTTCACATTTAAAAAAGGCCATGACTTTGATCAAAAGTATTGAATAATTAGAAAAAATAATCAATTAGTTAGAATTAATAATCTATTTAATTGTGATAAGTATTGAATAGTTGGAATTCATAATATATTTTAATTGTGATAGGGTCAATACAGTTTGTACAATTATTATAAATGTGAGAGAATGTTCAATGTAAAAATTATTATTATTATGAAAATATTATATGGTTTTTTCATTGAAGTTGTTGTTATTAAAAGAAATAATGTTATTAAAAGCTCTTTTAAATTTGTTCCAAATGTATATCATAAATTTTTTTATTTTTTTTTAATGAAAATATTATTTATATTCTTGTCAATAAATATGTTGTTGCCATTTTTTATGGCCTTAAATGTTGAATCACATAAGATTATTTTACAAGTATAGTTTTGTAATATATCCAATCTGTGAGATGAGTTTAATGAGAAGGGGGTCATTAAAAAAAATCTTCTATTGTCTTATGCTAGGGAAGGGATTGCAATGATATGAATTTCATTGGATTTTGAATTTGGGGTACAAAATCATAGTCCTTTGGGCAATCAACCATTTGTGCCAACTCAACATGAATGTATTAATGAATGTACTACTGACATGTGGTAAATGACATGGCACCGAAATCCACATGTCACTTTATGGGTGGTGCCATCTCAACACTAATACCACGTCATTCTGCCATGGCATTCCCTAATTTATACATAAATTCATTATAATCATAATACACATAAACATGTATTAAGAAAATTATCAAGTCAGTGAATTTCACATAATTATTACTATTATTTATGTTTATTATATAAAACCCTTTTTTTTCCAAAGAAGATTTCACCCTTATTCCCCAAAATATTTTCGAATCCTTCCAAAACCTTTATTAATTTATTAATAATTTCAGAGTCAAACCATTAAGTAATTTGTCAAATCATTTAAATATAATATGAATGTAAATAGATTTCATAAGACAATGTAGAACATTATTGAAGCAAATCAACTAGGGACATTTTATCATATATTTAGTTTCATATTCCCTCTAACTCCCCATGAGACACGCACCCACATGTGCCATGCTAATGGGCCTTCCTTAATGGCCCTTTAACTCTCATCATTTATATTGCTCCAATGGTGTGTGCCCATGCTTACCAATGTCATGCAGATGGGTCTTGTTTCCAAACAAGATTTAGACCATTGCTCTACACAACATCAACATCATTATCATTATTATGACTGAAAACTTGTCAAGCCTCACCTCGACATTTAAATCTATTTATAAATATGTTATGTGATATTTATATAACATTTATTATTATTTTATTCTATTAAAGGATCTTCATCAAAACAACCATGTCGAAACTTTTTGATTTGAAATTACTTTCATCATTTACCTTGAAGGCTTGTGCCTCATACACTTTCCAAGTGTCATGTTGGTAGATCTTCTTTGTCGAAATAATTTGCAAATCCTCCTCTTCAACCCAATGGCTTGTATCTCATATACTTGTCACGTGTCTTTCCTTTGAAACAAAATATTGATAAATAAAATTCATGTTTCATTTATATAAATATTTACAACATATTATAGCAAGGGCATTTATGAGGGAGTTGATTTTAGTGTGATTTTTTGAAGGTTTTTTTGGTGGATTTTTCCGGTCTAATTTCTTTAAAATTTGGCAAGAATTTATTGAAAACAGAAATTTGATGGGTAACTTGCACAATCGAAGTGTCCTAGGGGTTTTTTAGGGTGCCGAATCTATATTTACCTATGTTGCACGAGTTTCTGGTACGCGGGTACTTCGGGTACGGGGGAACAAGTATCCAATACAGCTAGAAGCTTTGCCCAAATTTACAAGAAACGTCAAGTTGGGAGCGGCAATAATGTAATATATTAAAATTTGATATATATTAAAATTGAAAATAAAATTATTTCTTTCTTTCCATCAAAACTTGCCAATTAAATTTCATCCTGTAGATTCCATCTTGTAATGAAATATGTAAAAGATTGAACTTTGAAACACTGCCAGAAAAAATCGAAATATTAATCCATCAACAACTTGCCAATGAAATTCCTTGCCAACAAAGAAACATGCAGTACCCCTAAATCGAAAAAAGGCTATTATTACTTGATTATTATGTGATTTCATGTAACACTATATTATATTCAAGTTTGGAAATTTATAAAATGAAACTTACTAACACACTACTATTTCTCGTTTAGACCATGATTGTAATTTGCTGAATATTATCATTAAAGCTTCAAGATAGACTTCAAGAAATTAGACTTATATACAATTATGGAACTTCAAGATTTTCAATAGAAGCTGACTACGAATGACTGGCAACTGTTTATATTTTGTTGAAACTTTTGCTACATCTCCAAATCTCTATCGCTTTACAGAGCCCATGCAATCCAGCCCCCTAACCTATCATGTATCACTTAGAAAATAAACAAATGATTACTTCTCTGCTCAAAATAGGTACTCGGAGCGTCAACATGTGTTGTAGTGAAGCTCCCGAAAAAGCTCCAAAGTACCCTTTGAAGCTCCCAATGATTTTGGAAAGTTTCCTACAAGCTCCTGAGCTCCCAGGAGCGTGGGAGCGTGGGGTACGTGCTCTCTAATGGCGGGGAGCGGTACCCGTGTTACTATGATATTTACATAAAAAAACTAGTTTAAATAACAAAAATCAAGATTTTGCCTCAATTTTTTTCACCGGATTATGACACCAGAAACTCCAAAAATTTGCACTAAAAACTACTCCATTTATGAAAGCTTATTAGCCCTTCCTTTCAAATATCCTCCAACATCCCATGAGTCACACATTGCCATGTGTCTTATACATATTTACTATCTATCGTTTATTTATCAATTTGTACTCATTGAAGCTACTTGATGAGCATCTCCTCCAAGCATTTAAATATTATTATATTATATTTCTATGATATAATATAATATAACAATTTGCAAAATCTAAATCGAAATGATAATTGTTGGGACTTTTTAATTTGAAAACCCTTTCATTTTCCATGAAAGCTTACGCCATATACACTCATTGAGTGTCATGGAGATGAACCTTCCTCATTAGGTGATCCATAAAGGGTTTACCTTGTTCCACTTTAACACTCATGCTCATATGTTGACCACATCTCATGCAGGTGAGTCATCCTAAAATCGATTTCATGTGTGTGTTGTTCGACGCCATCATTGGCATTAATTTAATATTTATTCACCAACTGAAGGAAATTATAAATTTCTCTCTCCATATGTAAATTTTACACCAAAATCTCACTAACGTAGAATTCCTAATTTCTCTTCTACAAGTAAGAGCTTATAGCTCCAAAATTAAATCCTTACCCTAATAAATACTTATACTTAATCTCTAGACCAAATAAATGAACTTTTATAGTATTTATTGTTGATCTATTTTTGGGTACCATCATCATTATCATGTATTGCTTACCCTAACTCCAAATTTCATACTTATTGAATTTTCTAAAAAATAATGTTTTGAATTTTTTCATGTCCCTACATTCTGCATAACTCCCCGCATTTCACACGTTTCCGTTTCACTCAACTCACATTACTCCATACTTAGCCATTTTTTTAAAGTGTGGAAAACTTACAAGTCCATTTCTTGCACACACCATTTCTTCAACACACTCAATCTCTTGCACATACTTTTCTTCTACACAACTGTTAGGTCCCTATATTACTAGTATAGTCCCTTATTGTTGTTAGTGTAGCCCCCTTATTGTTATTATTGTACCCTTGTAACCCCCATATTGTTATTATTGTGCCCTTAAATTATTATTGTTAGGTCGGCTAGGATTACATTGTGACCCCACTAGGATTACATTATGGCCCCATGGACTCCTATATATAGAAAGTAGGTTTTGTAAATTGTATCATCCAAGAATTTTTAATTTATGTAATGTATTGGAGGTTGCCCCCTCGAAGTGGCTTATTTCTAAGACGTTGATATCTCTTTTCTTCTATTTTTGGAGCTGGTTACACAACATTTGGTATAAGAGGTTTGGATTATAGGGTTTCGCTGCTCTAAACAGGTCATCGTGGCATTTTTGCTATAACTTTTTTTCTATGAAGGTTCAGAATCTGAAATTTTTAGGGCGCGAAGCCGAAATCCTGAGGAAACTCGTCAAAAAATTTCAGAGCTTAGTTTGCAACATTTTTGGAGATATGATTTGTGGAAGGTAGTGTTGTTTCATGCTCCCAAATTTCATCTCAAAGAGGTGATCGTGGGAAAAGATTCATAACTCTCTCTTTGAGCATCAGATTGGAGTACCGTAAAAATTGGTCGCAAGTACACAGACTGTAGTTTCTTGGCTATCAATTTCAGAGCCGAAGGGAGAAATAGTGACACGTGGCAAGTCGAACAAGTTCGCCCTACTGAACCAGTCCATAATTAGGTCATTGTGGGAGATTGGACACAACTCTGTCTTGGAGAATCCAAATCAGGTCAGACCTGTGGCATTCGAAAGAGAATTCAGAGGGCTACGTCAGTACCGAAATTCAAATATTGAAGTGCTGCAATCACAGAGATAATCCAATTTCAGTATCGAGCTCCTCAAAAGCAAGAAAAAGGTGTGTATTTTTTTTTTCCGAATTGCATAAGTCTTGTTTGAAGAATCAATCTGAATTGATTCCAAGGGCATATTTTAGAATAGATATTAGTATTGGGTTCTAAAATATGCCTCGTAAAAATAATTCAACACCCATTAAGCCTTCGAAAGGCTCTACTATGACTCATGAAGATGAAGAATTGCAACATGATCTATCAAAATTACAAGAGCAAGTGCAACAAATTTCACTCTCACAAAGAGCAACAAAAAATGAAATGGAAGTTTTGAAGAAAGGCGTGGAAGCTAAGATGGATGGCATGGAAGCTGGCATGGAAGCTAAGATGGATGACATGGAAGACAACATGGAAAACATGAAGAATGATCTAAAAGCAGACATCGAAGGTTTGACAAAGTTGATACAAGAAATGCTTCCTAATGGTGAAAAGATAATAGAGGAAACTCATGATGAGAACAAAATAAATGTTAATCGTGATTTCATAAACTCTAATGTTGGAGGGAAGAACCACCATATTCCAAAAATGGATATGAGGAAGTTTGATGGAAAGGATCCTGTAACATGGATACTACGGATGGAGCAATATTTTGATCTCCATAATGTGCAAAACACACAAAAGGTACGCATTGCAACTTTACATTTAGAACAAAATACATTTGTATGGTATCGATGGCTTTGCTCCCGTAAAAAAATTGTCACTTGGTCAATTTTTACGGAGGAAATGATAGCACATTATGAGGATACAAAGCGCAACACCTTCTTTAGCCAATTGATAAATCTCAAACAAAAGGGTTTAGTGGGGCAGCACATTGAGGACTTCCAAAAATTGAATATAAGGGTAACTGATATTCGAGAGGAACACGGGATTGATCTCTTCATAGGCACTCTAAAGGATAACATCCAACATGAAGTTCGTGTTTTGGAACCTCATTCATTAGAGAAGGCATTCAGGTTGGCAAGAAAAGTTGAATGTAAAATTATGGCGACAAGGAAGCCTACCACTCAATTCTATAAAGAAGGAAGTGTTGCTACGCCTAGATTTCCACAACCTACAAGGTTGACACCACAACAATTGGAAGAGAAAAGAGCAAAAGGGCTTTGCTACAGTTGTGATAGAAAATACACTAAAGGTCATAAGTGTGCTGAGAAGAAATTATTTTACATAGATTGTGAAGAGGAAGAAGAAATGAACAAGAAGAGGATATACACCAGGAACCAGCCCTAGAAGAGGAAGAAATGAATCCGACCATATCGTGTAATGCACTGGCAGGAATTACCACTCCTCAAACTCTCAAGATAGAACGACATATCAAGAAGAAAAAGGTAATAGTGTTGATTGATTCAGGTAGCACCCATAATTTTATTCATGGTAAGGTAGCCAAGGAATTAAATTGTTTCCTATACCCAGCACCAGAATGTCAAGTGATGGTTGCAAATGGAGGAACTATAAATTGCTCTGGAAAATGCCATAATATCAAGCTAACCATGGGGGAATATATATTGACTAGTCCAATGCTTTCCATTCCTATGGGAGGTGCTGATGTTGTACTAGGAGTACAATGGTTACAATCTTTGGGGAAGGTAGCTTTTAATTTTAAAGAAAATTTCTTGAAATTTTTTTGAGAAGGAAAGGAAGTCGAATTACGGGGTATTGCTGGGAAGCCGGGAAAGATAATAAGCTCTAATGTCATGACAAAGCTTCTAAAGAAAGAACAACGAGGCGTAATTGCACAATTATGCTCACTAGAAGTTCCAACATCAAAATCATCTATTTCTGGAGATCTCCAACAAGTCTTGGACAATCATTCCAAGGTGTTTGAAACTCCCAAAGGACTCCCACCTATTCGTGATCATGATCATGCTATTCATTTGATTCCAGGAAGTGTTCCTCCAAACATCAGGCCTTATAGATATCCTTACGTCCAAAAGAGCGAAATTGAGCGTATGATTGCAAAAATGTTAGAGGCGGGTATAATTCAACCTAGTCAAAGTTCTTTCTCTGCTCCTGTAGTATTGGTACACAAGAAGGATGGATCATGGCGAATGTGTCCGGATTATAGGGAGCTCAATAAGCTTACCATTAAAGATAAATTTCCCATTCCTGTGATTGATGAATTATTGGATGAAATACATGGAGCAATTTATATTACCAAGTTGGATCTTCGTTCAGGATATCATCAAATTAGGATGAAGACTGAAGATATTCCAAAAACAGCATTTTGAACTCATGAGGGTCATTATGAATTTTTGGTCATGCCTTTTGGCCTTACCAATGCACCTTCTACATTTCAAGGGTTGATGAATTCCATTTTCAAACCCTTCCTTAGAAAATTTGTGCTACTATTTTTTGATGATATACTAATCTACGATAGGTCTTGGAAGGATCTTGTTGAACATGTTGACAAGGTGCTCAAACTATTGCAGGAGAAACAATTATATGCAAAAACATCCAAATGTTTCTTTGGAGTACAAGAGGTGGAATATCTGGGTCATATTGTATCTCACGAGGGTGTTAAGGTAGACCCTAACAAAATTAAAGCCATTAAGGAATGGAAAGTCCCCACAACCATAAAACAGTTGCGAGGATTTCTCGGGTTAACAGGGTATTATCGCAAGTTTGTTAAGAATTATGGGAGAATAGAAGCACCTCTAACAACATTATTGAAGAAAGATGCATTTTCATGGACTCCTGAAGCAACTAAGGCCTTTGAACATCTTAAAGAGGCAATGTGTCGAGCACCAGTCTTAGCTACGCCAGACTTCACAAAAACCTTTATTGTGGAATGTGATACCTCAGGAAATGGAATTGGTGTTGTTTTAATGCGGGAAGGAAGACCCATTGCTTTGGAAAGTCATCCAATCAAAGGAAAGTATTTACAGAAACCTATTTATGAGAAGGAAATGTTAGCAATACTGCATGCACTAAAGAAATGGCGAACTTACCTAATGGGAAGACACTTCAAGGTAAAAAATGATCATGATAGTCTTAAACACTTTTTGGAACAAATACTATCTTTCGAAGAGCAGCAAAAATGGGTCACAAAGATGTTGGGTTATGACTTTGAAATATTCTACAAAAAAGGAAAGCTTAATGTTGTTGCAGATGCACTCTCAAGAAAGAATGAAGAGGTGGAAGCATTTCTTTGTGCCATTTCTATTATCCAACCAGATTGGATAATTGAAGCAAGAGATGAATGGAAGAAGGAAAAAGATGTATGGACACTCATTCAAAAGTTGCAGCAAGATCCTAGTACATCTGATACATTTAGTTGGAAAAATGATTCCTTATGGTACAAAGATCTCTTATATCTTTGTAAGAATTCCCAACTAAAACAAAAGATTCTTCTGGAATTGCACACTTCTCCTTTAGGAGGACACTCAGGATTTTTAAAAACTTACCACAGGGTGAAGAAATAATTTTTTTGAGATGGCCTTAAATCTGATATTCAAAATTTTGTGGCGAAATGTTTGGTTTGCCAGCAGAATAAAGTGGAAACAATTAAGACCCCGAGACTTCTACAACCTTTATCCATTCCAAGTCAACGTTGGGAGGAGATTTCAATGGATTTTATCACGGGTTTACCTAAGTCCGAAGGAAAGAGTGTCATCATGGTGGTAGTTGATAGACTTACCAAGTATGCACACTTTTGTGCATTATCTCATCCATTTAAAGCAAGTACGGGTGCTACTACATTTATGGACAGAATTCAAAAGCTACATGGAAGCCCAAGGGTTATTGTGAGCGACAGAGATCCCATTTTTACTGGAAATTTTTGGACGGAGTTATTTTCTTGTTTGGGTACTCAATTAGCTCATAGCTCAACTTATCATCCTCAATCTGATGGTCAAACTGAGATAGTAAATAAATGTTTGGAAGGATATCTTCGTTGTTTTGTATCTGATAAACAAACACAATGGGTCAAGTGGTTACCTCTCGGTGAATGGTGGTATAACACTTCCTTCCATACTGCAGCAAAAATGACCCCATTTATGGCACTTTATGGATATCATCCACCATCCATCACATCATCTTTAAGGGAAAATTCGAAGTTTCAAGCAGTGGAAGATCACATCGAGCATCAGCAAGAAGTTCTCCAACTCTTAAAGGATAACCTGAATTTGGCACAAAATCGAATGAAACAACAGGCAGATCAACATCGCAGCGAGAGAAGTTTTCTTGTAGGAGATTGGGTATTTTTACGGCTACAACCATATAAACAAATGTCCCTCAAGCAAGTTAAGAAGGATAATAAATTATCGCCAAAGTACTATGGTCCTTACAAGGTGTTGCAAAAGATTGGTACTATGGCATACAAATTGGAGCTTCATGCTTCTTCGTGAGTACATCCAGTTTTCCATGTTTCATGCTTAAAGAAGGTTATAGGTGAAAATCTTCCAGTTCAAACAATATTGCCAGAACTTGATGAGGAAGGAAAATTCATATTGGAACCAGAAGCGGTCATGGAAACAAGAACTCGACAACTACGGAATCGATCAATTTCAGAGTATCTCATCAAGTGGAAGAACTTACCCACTGAAGATTCTACATGGGAGGATGAGAATTTTATACGAAAGCACCCAGAGCTACTCAAGCATTGAGGACAACACTTTTTTGAAGGAGAGGGGCATGTTAGGTCCCTATATTACTAGTATAGTCCCTTATTGTTGTTAGTGTAACCCCCTTATCGTTATTATTGTACCCTTGTAACCCCCATATTGTTATTATTGTGCCCTTAAATTATTATTGCTAGGTCGGCTAGGATTACATTGTGGCCCCACTAGGATTAAATTATGGCCCCATGGACTCCTATATATAAAAAGGAGCTTTTGTAAATTGTATCATCCAAGAATTGTTCATTTATGTAATGTATTGGAGGTTGCCCCCTCGAAGTGGCTTATTTCTAAGGCGTTGATATCACTTTTCTTCTATTTTTGGAGCTGGTTACACAACAACAACCCATTTCTCCACACATATATTCCTATGCACATGTAAAGTTTGTGCACAAAACATACTATAACACTCTATCAAAGTGGTTTCTCTACTTATACTCCACACTTGGTGAAAATCAGTTCTTTTCTCTTTTTAGGTTAATTGAAATCTCATTTAGAAAATTTGATCTCCAAGGTGAAAAGGCATGGATATTGTACTCCATAAATTATCCATCGGTACACCACTTAAAGACATACCATGGGTACATGATGAAAGGATGTGTTACATATATGCTACCATAAATCGAGCACAACTAAGAGCTCCATAAGGCCTCATTAATATTTCACGTACATCTAAGTGTATTGAACAAATAAGAAATGTGGTGAGTAAAAGTAGGAAGGATCCCATTTGTGGGGATACAACTAATTCACTTGCATGAAAGAATAAGGACTTTCATTGGTTGGTTGTCGATTAATGTTATTTGAATTTGGGTCTAGAGGAGAAATAAAATAACAAAATTTGGAATATTGGGCTGGCCAATGTTGCATGTGTTCCAGATGTATTTGGTTTTACGAAATTTGTTTATTGGTGCACCGACTGATTTGATCCTAAGACCAAACCATTAAAATTTCTCTACAGAAGAAGAACCATATTCTATTAACTCCTAAGGTTTTTAGAAAGATGTTTATTTTTTTTATAGCTGAATAGGAAATTCAAATTTCCCAAAGCTAACAAATTATTTGATTCTCATGGAAATGGAACAAATATCATCTAGGAATTCATTCTCCAGTCTGCACATGTTTTGGCCAATATTTCTTATAATTATATTTCATTATTAGCAAATCCCTATAGATACTTCACATGGTTATTCTCTCACATCGTGTGGCGTGAACTGACTTCTCATGTACCCATGCCATTTATATATATACTATATTTTTCTTTTAAAATGGATGTTATATTTGACTGGGTAGAGGTTATCTCTAAAGAGATTTCCTTCCAATTGGTTAATTTCCACAAAACCCAAATATTTTTTATGATGGCCTACCTAGTGCTGGTCATTTTTTTCCATAATTTACTCAATGAGTAACCCCTTAAAAAAAATATGAACCTGTAACTAGAACTGGTATAAGTTTCGTACCTTTTTATGTGGAGACAGAAGGCTCCATTTCACTTTTTCCTTATCCAGGACTAATTTGTAAGAGAATTAAGACACGTGCTAAAAGGAAATGAGCTCCATTTGATATCTTTAGGACCTTAGGAGTTCCTTAGAAGAAAATAAGTAAGCGTGGAAGAGGAAAATCATACATACAATAGGATTTATTGTTATGAGGATAAACCACTATTTCTACCCGTGTTTGCTTTAAACAAATAGTTTGTTGGAGAATTTTGTAAACAGTACCACTCTTGGTCAATTCTATTTGACAAGAAAAATAAGAAAAAAATTATTCAATTACCATTTACTATTAGAGACATTACAGTGAAGAATTTTGAACATCCTGTAGAATCATCTAAAATTTTAAATCATTTCAATTTAGATAAAGTTGATCCCACACAAGTATCCAATCCTGAGGGAATATTTTCAAGGAATTTGGCGGTTGTGCCATAATAGGGCAATTTATTCACAAATATTACATGAGGAAGTGGACAAAATGAAGCAAAAAAATCAAAGGAAAAGAGGAAATGACAATACCTAATGTTGATGTAGTGACTGAAGTGAGCACCAATTATGAAGAAAAGACCAAGCAAAGAAGGAAAAACAGTTCCAATGCACAACCCTCTTCAACCCCATAAACCCGTCGGAGTTCCTCCCAGGCCCATAAAATACATGAAAGCATTACAATCCAAGGAGAGAGTAATGAAAGATGATAAAATGGAGAGGATGGAAAAGAACCACCCCCTCATGTCATCTTGGAAAGGTACCATATTGTTTTTTCTTCCAAAAATAAGAGTTTGAGTAAAAGAGGATCACAACAAGTATAAGGACTTGTAGACATGGAAATGGATAGCACTACCATCCCATAATGGGTAGCATCATGTTTGCTTAGAGTCAAAATTTATTCGAAAATTTAATAACTTAAGAGACAGTCACTTTTGAAGAAAAATCATTAACCATGCAAAACACCAATTACGACAAGGTTGATAGAAAAATATAGTTTGAATAGGTGCATGTTAAAAATTAAAAAATTACTAAAACATGGAAGTCAAAAGTTGGCATCTTATGAGTAAGACCTATTGTAATCCTGAAGTTACACATGATTACAAGGGATACACTTGCTCACTTTGTTACTGAAGAAAAGGTTGAAAATATTAGGTTAAAAAGAAATATAAGTGAGTTGGAGTAAGATCTTAGTCCTCAAACTTTATTTATGCCCACTTTAGTTATTTAAGCACCTGAAGCTATAAAATAAAGTAGCAGAATTGTTAAATGGTATAAAACTCTATGTCACAATAAATATTAATAAGCCACTAGGAACAATTGAGGAAGCATGAGAAATTTCTTTATACTTACGAAATTTGTCTTAGAAGATTTTTTCATTGTCTCATTTGAAGAAATATTTGGATCATGATCAACAATTCACTGAAAATTATTTAATTAGTGCTCGTAGTGATTTTTGGAAGAACCAACAAGGGCTTCTGTCAGGGAAGAGAATCACACAGATCAAGGTAGGTTGGCATGCAAGGATTAAAACGCTAGATGTTATTTCTTAATATTCAAGTATTAATTATCGTAAAAGAAATAATTTCTTCAAGTCTATCATAAAGTTTTCGATGAATTACAAGGGTGAAAAATGATTAAATATTATATGTTGATTAGAAAATACATGTTGCAAGAAGAGTTGAATATTACTAAAGCATCAAGGGGTAATGATTTCGACAACTTGACTAATTTTCTAGAGGATGATATAAAGAAGTGGTTGGTTACATTTATCAATGACAAAAAATACCAACTAGTAGCTACTCAGCAACTATGATCAAATGAAAAGGACATAAAGGAGAAAATATTTACCCTAAGAGTAAATAAAAACATAATCATCGCATCAATGAAGAAGTACATTGAATAATGTCTTAGAAAATATTTAAACAAAATTGTTAATCCTAAATAAAAACCTTAGTAATTAGATTAACATACATTCAGAAACCAATATATAATCTGGCAAAAATTGTTGCAGAGAAGATAGAGGATTCATTCCAATGGTCATCCCTTTGCAATTTTGTGAGTGTCCTTGATCTTATTTTGAAGAAATTCCCTTTCTTTCTTTCTAGTCTTTGAACAACTAGTTGATGAATTTTCTTATATATCTATAAACCTAATCTCTAAATCCAATTTATATTTTTCTTCTAGGTAACCTCATACTAGTTTTTCCATGGGATCTAAATCCAAATCCCTTAGGGATGAACATATTTACTTTTATGCTTAAGTATTAGGAATTTCTACATAAATTTAAACACTTACTTTATTCAAAACTTGTGAATTCGTCAGGGCCTGAAGCTTTATTCTTCGACATGCTCATGACTACTTCCTCTACTTCTTTAAAGGAGATTGGTCTCGTTATTGCTTCATTGTGCTCTATTTAAACCAGGAAAGTGATGGACATTGTGATTCATCTCAAAGACGTTGATTTGTTATCTTGGGTATTGGATAGAAAATGGTGGTAGAAGTTTATCAATTCATACTCCATGTCCTTGTGATCGATGACATTTTAACCTACTCAATTATGGAGAGAGAAGATCTTGTTTTGGTGACAATGCTTGATCATGGATTTTTCAAAGAGGCTAGATTATTGTTCACCATATGTTGTGTGATTTCTAACACCAGAGGATTTATTCCTAGATGCGGCACTCTTCAATTTGACGTAATGCTGAGCCTTGAACCTTAGCCAAGTCCTTTATGTGTCCTTCCAGAATATTTTTTTGTTGTGTTTGCTCCATGCAATTTTTGAGCTCTTGTTTGGCTTGGTATATGTTTCCAAATTCATTTATGTTCTAATGTTTAATCTTGGTTTTTAGATATTTTATTTTTGTTGTAATTGGAACATGGTGGAGCTTGGAGGGGGAGTCACTTCCTGCCACCATTGGTCGGATTTGTCTAAGAATGAGGGATGTCTAAGCTAGAATCAATCAAAATGAAAGGGTTTTTTCTTGGGTATGGACCTGTTTTCAACGTCCAAACACATCATCCAGTGGTCGGATCCTTGACATGGAAAAATGAAGCCACCACAAAAATGTCCTTTTCCTAGAAGGACTCAGATACAAGAAATCAATCCAAGCTAGATGCAATTTGATGTCAACCCCCACACTTATAATTCCATGAAAATAATCCATTGGAAGTGTCCATGTTTATGAGATGAACTTTTAATGTTAGGTTCTGAAAGAGTTGAGCATCAGAGTCCAGCATTTGCAATCCTCCTTTATTTTCTTCTAGTGACTTGATTAGGTTAAAATATTTGTCATACACCTAGAGATCATTAGGGGCTAGGGAGTGTATGTGTTCAAGTTTGTGAAGAAAACTAGATTTTTCATTGGGATCATTTGGTCCATAAGCGGTAGCTAGTCTACCTATAACACTTGAACATGTAAGTTATAATTGGCCAGAAAGGATCCATGGGGATGCAGTTAGGTTTGTTATAGAGATATGGGTTGGGTACCAGATGATGGATACACCACCTATTTGATATATAGCATCCATAGTTGTGCAGACACATCCTTTCCAACATTTGTTAGCAACTTCTTCTAAACACTCCCTTGAGCATTTGGTTTCTTGCAACATGATTACCATGGTATTTTCCTTGTGGATTCATTCCTGTAGGAGCCTTTGTTTTCCTTTGTTTATTTTTAAGGTGTCTTTCACACTTATAATTATTTTTATCTTTTCAACTCTTATTAACATTCATCATTCAATAATTACACAGAAATAAATCAACCACATAGCATATAAGACAGTAAGAACATAAAGAGACAAATGCACAAGAACACATGAGATTTACCCTACGAAAATCCACATGGGAAAAACCCAACAACCTTTTTCAATAAATAATTATTCAACTTAAAAAAGACACATCTAAGTCTAACTAGGTCAAACTTGGTCTAAGATCCATCCTCCTATCAAGTCATTCTGGCCCATATGCTAGTCTATCCTTCTTCTATGAGATACCATGCTTCAGAGATATGTGAGCTACCATGCTTCAAATACATATCTTCCTTTTATGACACAGATATATACTACTCGTTGCCACATAATATCATATATTAGTTGCCATGAGACACATCTTTGTTGCCCCAGGAGACACAAATGCATTCCCTCATAATGTATATATTTGTTGCCTCAAAAGATATATATTCGATGCCTCTGAAGATATACCTTGTTGCCTAAGAAATTTGAATTGCCTCAGACAAAAACTTTGCTAGATCAGATATGTATTATGTGCCTTATACCTTTGTTGATGACCTCAAATTAGGCCTTTCATACCTCTGACAGATGTAATATCTTCTTGGCTTAATGGAGGAATGATTAGGCCCTTTATAAAAATTTTACTTAGGCATAATAGACATGTATTTTGGATGAAGCCAACTTGACTAGGAGGAGGTCGGCTTTAATTTTGGAGCCAAAAACCTTAAATTTCAAAAATTCATTTTTTTTTTCTTTTGAAATTCGCAATGGGAATTTGACTCTAAGCATTTAAATATGCTTTACAAATACATAACTCAATCATACATTATGAATACCATCCATAGATACAAAAATCAACACTCCCTCTTAACTAGGGAGGTATTCATAATGGTTATCCAAATGTTCTCGTGTTGACAGAATTTATCTAGGAAAATGTTATAACAGATCATCAACAATCTAGTCACCATCTCTGACATTATCAACATCATCTCATCATAAACCACTAGTTGCAATCTTGGAATCATTGTCGTCATCAACTAGTACACATCTTTGACATTTTCATCACCATCAACATCTGTCAATGGCCATATTCGAGGTGGTACCAAACCCATGGAATATCATCAACATATCAAGACTCACTCTTCCCCAATGATCGGTCCTAGGACTCACTTTCCCAGAGTTATCAGTCCTCAAATATAGGACTTTCTCAAAGTGATGAGTCCTCAAATATCAAGGCCTCTCACTAGAAAAAAAAATGTTGGGATACTACAACTAGCAAGCACTCACTCACCCTTCTTGGTGATCACTTTGTGCCAAGACCTCACTAAAACCATAATGGCTGGTGATCAGTTCTATATGTTGAAAATACCTTACTCCACCCTACTTGGTGTGTAATCAAGATCCAGGACCTCACTCCATTTTACCTGTTGTGTGATAAGGGTCTAGGACCTCACTCCAAACCTACATGATGTGTGATAAGGGTCTAGATGTTGAAGGACGTTACTCCACCATTCCTATTGTATGATCAGGGTCCAAGGCTTCACTCTAGCCTAATTGGTGTGTGATCAGTGTCCAAATTCTAAAGGACCTCACTCCATCATTCATGGTGTGTGATCAAGGTCCAAATGCTAAAGGACCTCACTCCTCCATTCCTAGTGTGTGATCAAGGTACACCTCCAAGAGGCACTCACTCAACCCTACCTATTGAGCACTCTGGGCCTCTTGGACCCATTCTCCATACCAGGTGAATGTCCATCCATGTTGTATACATATTATTATTCCCTCTCAATGAGAGGGGTAATCTCCACGAGTCTCAGTGTGTCTCTGAAGTATGCTAACTTGTTAGATGATCCAAAAATAATTTTATCATAGGTTATAGTATTAGAATAAAATAATTATTAATTTAAGATATTAAATTAATAATTATTATTCTAGAATATTTAATATATTTAGGAGATATTTAGAATTAGAAATTTGTTAATGAAAATTAGGAGTCGTTTCTTAGGCTCTAAATTAGGAGTAAAGTTAGTATTTTTGTTAAAATCTCATTTATTGTAAATGGACACTTGTTTAATTTCCAAGTGATCCATAGAGCTTATAAATAGGTTAGTTTTCCTATTTTCTTTGAATGTGTAATGAGAGAATGAGTGTGTGAGTTTACGTATGTAAACTCCTGCAATTTGCCCTGTAATTTTTTGCTTGATCAATAAAAATTGTGTGTCTGAGGACACTTCTGCTCTTTCATGTGGTATCGGAGCCACGGTGATGCAGTGAGGAGGAGATTCCAGCTCTGTCAGGTCGTGGAAAACTCAACTCCGTTGAAGTGATCAGCAAAAGATTGGTATGAGATTTGTAAAAAAAAAATTGATTTTAGATCTGCAAATTCTAAAATCATTTTTTTTAAAAAGAGCCACTGGAAATCTGTGTGATTTTTAAATTGTTTGAGTGAACAAAAAAAACAAAAAGAGGAAAGTGCTCTTGCCATTTCCTCACAGGGTTTATTTTTTCAGATTGAATTAGTTTATAAAATCTGCAATTGAAAAATCGATTTTGAAAGATCGATTTTGAAAACTTTCAATCTGCAATTGAAAGATCAACTTGCAATCCTGAATATCGATTTTGCAATATCGATTCTGAATATCAATTTTTGAACATTGTAAAACGATTATACCGATTCTGGCAAATCTGCAATCTGCAAATCGATTCTGGAAAATCTGCAATCTGCAATTGAAGAAGAGCAATTTGCAATCTACAATTAGAAGATCGATTTTGAAATCTACACTTCCAGCATTCTGCACTTCCAGCATGCTGCCTTTGAACCAGTGTTTTTTAAAACAGAGTTTTAAAATAATTGAAACAACAATTAGAACCAGCGCTTGGCAATTAGAACCAGCGTTTTTTTAAAGGTCCATTTTCTGCATTTGACATCGATTCATATCGATTTTGCAATAGCAGTTGGCTATTAAAAAAGTGTGTTTTGAAATCTGCGTTAAGAAGGTGTTAAGAACAGTGTTGAAATCTGCAAGTGAAACCAACGTTCCAGCATTCCACGTTTCAAAAGTTCTGTGACAGCGTTTCAGAAGTTGAGAATATATTTGAAAACAGTGTTGAAATCTGAAACCAGCGTTTTCTGCACAATAGAAACAGCGTTCCAGCATTCCAGCATGTTAAATGTGTTGAACAGCGTTTCAATTGAACAATAGAGCATTCTGCACAGTGTTTTTAATCAGCGTTGATGCACAACTTCAAAAAGCGTTTTTGCCAGCGTGTTTTTTTTTTTTGCCAGTTTGAAACAGCCTCTTTAAAATACTTTGCAGCATTTTGCAATGGAAAGAACCATCGCCCTCCAGCAATAAAGATCCAGCGTTCATTACATTTGTTGAGGTGCTCATTTCACGTTCAATATTGTTTATGCATTTAGTCTTTTGCAATGTTTCATTGAAGTGATTTGTTCACTTTGTAATTGGAGTTTTTTTTTGTGATTTGTAATCATAATTGGAGCGATAAGGTGGAACTTTGTATTTGGAGGAATAAGTAGATTTTTTTGTGAAGAATATTATAATAGTTTTTTTTGGAGTGATAAGGGTATTGTAATTTTCTGGAGTAATAAGGAGATTTGTGTTTGTAATAGTGTGACTCAAAGTAGTTTTACTTTGAGGGGGGGTAATTTTATTTTTTTACCAGCTTGTGCAGGAGCACTATTGTAAAAATCAAATTTTTAAAGTTGCCTTGTAAAAACTTGAGAAATTAACTAGAGCCAAGTGCAAAGCTCGGTCAATTTTCTCCTTTTTTGACGATTATTCGAGGGTCAAGGCCAAGCCCCGATAGTTCGTTTTTTGCGTTGTGTGTTGCTGTTGTGTTGCGCATCTTGATTTATTTTGGAGCTTGATTCGTGGTGAGAATTCTTAACGCTACAATGTCTAAGTTGATAAATTTCTTTTCTGATTCCGACAAACTTGAAGGCTCAAAATCTTACAAAACATGGCAACGCCTCATCGAAAGCACTCTTGTTTATAATGAACTATGGCATGATATTTGTGATGGAGATGTAAAGCCAAATAAACCTATAGATGCAGCTGCGCTAGCAAAATGGGAAGTTAAAAACGCCAAAGCATTAGCTCTCATTAAATCCTCTGTCAATGATGAAATGTATGTCCATATCGAAAATGCTAAAGATGCATGGTCTACTTTGAGAACTTTTAAAGACTTGTTTGATACTCAGCCTCAATCAAAAAGAGTTGATCTACAATTAAAATTGTTGCATCAAAAATTGACTGAAGACGGAGATATTCTTGAATACATCTCTAGACTTAAGAATATTAAGCAGGAAATTGTTAATGCTGGTTTTCAAGCAGTTGATGATAGTTTTATGGTCACAATTCCAATTGCTGGACTTCCTTCTTCCTACACACATTTTTTAGAAACTTTGCAACTCACTGGAAAGTTAGAAAAGCTAAAGTTTGATGAGCTCTGCGAAATGTTGACTCAACATGATAAAACTTTTGGGAAGAAAAAGAAAGTTGGCGAAGATGTTTTTCTAACAGAAGCCAGTACTAGCAACTCCCCAGCTGACAATTCCAAAAACAAAGGTAAAGGTAATTTTAATCAAAATCAAGGTCTTGGTCGCAGTCAACAAAGAGGAAACAACTCCAACAGAGGCTTCAATTCAGGCAGAAACAATTCTCAAGACAGAGGCAATAATCAAAACAGAGGATCTCAGCAAGGTACAGGACAGAATCCAGGAAGAGGTCAATCTCAAAACAGAGGAAAAAGCAGAGGGCGAGGACAGTCTCAAGGCAGAGGACAGTCTCAAGGAAGAGGCATTGATTTGAGTCAAGTTGTTTGCAGGCGATGTAACAGAGTTGGTCACTATGCTTCAGATTGTCGCACATCTATCAATAAAATTTCTAAGTTTCAACAGCCTTCAGCACAGTTTGCAAATGATCAAGATCAAGATGATAATGACACAGAATATGTCTTTACTTCTTCACCAGCAATCCAAATTTCCTCTTATGTTAAGAGTGATTATGAAGATGCTTGGATTTTGGATTCAGGAGCAACTCAGCACATGACATGTAGACGGGATTTCTTTTGGAATTTTCAAGAGTGCCATCTTAACTCCATCTTTCTAGCAGATGATACAAAACATATGCCTTATGGAAAAGGTGCAGTCAATTTTTTTCTCCCTGACATTGGAGAAAAATTGATTTCCAATGTGTGGTATGTACCCACCTTTAAGAAAAATTTGTTGTCCTTGGTCATGATTCGACAAGCAGGGCATCAAATAATTATGGAAGATGGCTTAGTTAAGATTAATTCAGTCAAACAAAACTTTCAAACAGTGATGACAGGATATGAAGACGGAAAATTGTTAAGGGTGAAAGGAACAGTTATTCCAAGGCATTTTGATTTTGCAGGGGCAGTTACTACAGGAATTTCACCTATAAGACTATGGCATGTAAGATATGGACATTTGAATTTTGACAGTCTTTCTCAATTGCAGAAACAATGGATGGTTAAAGGACTTCCGACTTTCAACAAAGAAAATGCTAAGTGTGAAGCCTGCATTTATGGCAAACAAAGTCGAGAAAGTTTTCCAACAAGTACATGGCGCGCAAACAGGTTGCTACAACTAGTTCACAGTGATGTGTGTGGTCCACTACAAAGTTCATTAGGTGGTTGCAAATATTTCTTGCTATTTATTGATGACTTCAGTAGAATGACTTGGGTTTACTTCTTGAAAAACAAGTCAAAAGCATTTGAGAAATTTAAAATTTTTCGACAACTTGTTGAAAATGAAGCCAAAGAAAATATAGGTACTCTCAGGACAGATAATGGGGGAGAATTCAACTCAAATTAATTCAAAACTTATTGCAGTGAAAATGGCATCAGAAGGCATCTTACAAATGTTTACACTCCACAGCAAAATGGAGTCGTAGAGAGGATGAATCGCACATTGTTAGGCATGGCGAGATCCATGTTAACTTTCAAAAGGTTAAGTCCAACATATTGGGTAGAAGAAATCCATACAGCTGTCTATCTCAGAAACAGATCTCCAACTGCTTCATTAGAAGGAATCACCCCTTATGAAGCTTGGTTTGGCTTCAAGCCTAAAGTTAAACATCTTCGAGTTTTTAGATCCATCTGTTATGCCTTAGTTCCCAAAGAAAAGAGAACTAAGCTTGATTCAAGAAGTTTGAAATGCACCATGATTGGCTATTCAGATGAAAAGAAAGGGTATCGTCTTTTGACCAGTGGAAAATTTATTGTGAGCAGGGATGTCATTTTTGATGAAACAGAGAGTAAGAGTGCTGAAGAAATCGAAAATCTTCTTCACAAGTTAGAAACCAAGGGAAGTAAAAGGAAAGGAAATATGCAAAGTCAACCAACTTCACAAAATTGGTATGAACTTGATTTTCCTTCCTCTGAAGATGAGTCATCCAGTCCATCTACTTCACCAAAACCATCTGGGTCTTCTAGTAGTTCATCAGCATCTCCAACCAGCAGCAGTTCTTCTGACAGTGATTCTCCAGATTCACCACCTGAACGACCAACATCATTTTACATCAATCCCCTCTACAATGACGGAGACTTCTCAGAACCTCAAACAAGTGAGCAACAACTTCCAAAATGGGCAGTTCAACTCTTGAAAGATGTAAGGCCTAATGAACAAAACAAAACAGGAACAAGGGGATCAAGACGAAATGAAGGAAATTTTGCTTTGATAGCAAATGATTTTAATGAACCTTCTTCTTTTCAAGAGGCAGTAAAACATAAAGCATGGCAACAAGCAATGGTTGATGAATATCAGGCAGTTCAAGACAACAACACTTGGCAACTTGTTGATTGTCCTCAGCATGTTAAACCTATTGGATGCAAATGGGTTTATCGAATTAAGTACAAACAAAATGGTGATATTGACAAGTATAAAGCACGTCTTGTTGCTAAAGGATTTGCGCAGCAGGAAGGAATCGATTATGAGGAGACCTTTGCTCCCACAGCCAAATGGAACACCATCCGCCTCACACTTGCCTTAGTAGCTCAGAAAGGGTGGAAAGTTCATCAAATGGATGTCAAAAGTGCTTTTCTCAACGGGGACTTACAGGAAGATGTATACATGACACAACCACCAGGGTTTGAAGTTAAAGGGCAAGAACATAAAGTCTGCAAATTAATCAAGGCTTTATATGGATTAAAACAAGCTCCCCGCGCCTGGTATGCCAAAATGGATGAATACCTTCGCAAAGTTGGTTTTCATCGCAGTGAATCCGATGATACTTTGTATGTGCGCCAACAGGGAAAATATCTAGTCATTCTCATTATGTATGTTGATGATTTGATCATTACAGGAAATAATGATGATCACTTAGAACAGGTCAAAAAGGAGTTGCATGCAAGTTTCAAGATGACAGATTTGGGACTACTTCACTACTATCTTGGAGTTTAAGTAAGCCAACGTCCACATCAGATCTTCATTTCCCAGAGAAAATATGCAGCAGAAATTCTTCAGCGATTTGGAATGCAGGATTGTAAGCCTGTCCTTACCCCTATGGAAGAAAACTTAAAACTTTCAAAATTTGAAGGGGGGGAAAGAGTGGATAGCACGACTTACAAACAATTGATTGGCAGCTTGATTTATTTGACCACCACTCGTCCTGATCTATCTTATGCAATCAGTGTTCTTTCACGTTTTATGCAGGAACCATTAGACAGCCACTGGAATGTAGCCAAAAGAGTTCTTCGATATATCCAAGGAACAAAAGATTTTGGTCTTCTTTACAAAAAGACTAAAAATTTTGTACTTGGTGGATTTTCAGATGCCGACTTTGCTGGCAGTATTGATGATAGGGCATCAACCTCAGGTTACTTAATGAACATGGGGTCAGCTGCAGTTTCCTGGAGTTGCAAGAAGCAAAGTACAGTGGCCACTTCTTCAGCAGAAGCAGAGTACATTTCAGCATGGGAAGCAACATGTGAGATTGTTTGGTTACGTCGAGTTTTACAGGACTTGGGGATTCCTCCAGCAAAAGCTACTTCATTATTCATCGACAATCAATCAGCAATAAAGCTTGCTAAGAATCCAGTTTTTCATTCAAAGACAAAGCATGTGGACACCAAGTATCATCATATCAGCTCTCTCATTGCAAAGGATGTCATCAAGCCAGTGTTTTTCCCTTCAAAAGATCAGACCTCCGACATTTTCACAAAACTTCTTGGCAGAATAAAGTTTACTAAGTTCAGGGATGAACTTGGTATCTGTTGTAATGTATCTTTGGATCATGGGGGGAATGTTAGATGATCCAAAAATAATTTTATCATAGGTTATAGTATTAGAATAAAATAATTATTAATTTAAGATATTAAATTAATAATTATTATTCTAGAATATTTAATATATTTAGGAGATATTTAGAATTAGAAATTTGTTAATGAAAATTAGGACTCTAGAAAAGAGTCGTTTCTTAGGCTCTAAATTAGGAGTAAAGTTAGTAGTTTTGTTAAAAGCTCATTTATTGTAAATGGACACTTGTTTAATTTCCAAGTGATCCATAGAGCTTATAAATAGGTTATTTTTCCTATTTTCTTTGAATGTGTAATGAGAGACTGAGTGTGTGAGTTTACGTATGTAAACTTCTGCAATTTGCCCTGTAATTTTTTGCTTGATCAATAAAAATTGTGTGTCTGAGGACACTTCTGCTCTTTCATAACTTCTCCCTAAGAAATGAATTCATCAGAACATTAGTTGGTTTCTCATTAATGGAGATGTACTCGAGTCTTATCACTCTCTTTGCGCCATGTCATGGATGTAGTGGTACTTGATATCAAGGTACCTTGACCTATAATTTTGTTGTCATTTTCACCTAATCAATCAATCCTACAAGTTATAGCCACATTTCTTGCCTTTCAAGTTGCAACATACTTTGACTTTGAATGCAACAGATGTTTGCTTCCTATTCATCCTCATGATTAGAGCCTAGTCAGAAGAGATATATTGTTATGAAAACAACTCACAAAATAGAAGAAAAGATAGATCAATGACCTATAAATCAGCCCCTTCGAGGGGTAAACCTCCTTTACATTACATAAATGAATAATTCTTGGATGATACAAATGAAAAAACATACCTTCTATATATATGAGTCTAAGGGGTCACAATATAGAAATATGGGGACCACATGGGCACAACAATAATAATAATGGGGCTACACATATGGTGCACAATAATAACAATATGGGCACTACATGGGCACAACAATAACAATAATGGGGCTAAAATAAAAATAATAATAAGAGGATACACTAGTATTATAGGGACCTAACATGCCCCTCTCCTTCAAATAAGTGTTGTCATTAACGCTTGAGTAGTTTTGGATGCTTATGTATAAAATTTTCATCCTCCCATGTGGAATCTTCAACGAGTAAGTTCTTCCACTTGATGAGATACTCTGACATTGATCAATTTCATAGTTGTTGAGTTCTTGTTTCCATGACTACTTCAGGTTCTAATATGATTTTTCCTTCCTCGTCAATTTCTGAAAATATTGTTTGAACTGGGATTTTGTCACCAATAACCTTCTTTAAGCATGAAACATGGAAAACTGGGTGCACTAGGGAAGCCACAACCAATTGGTAGTTGGGATTGTTAGATCCCTATATTACTAGTATAGTCCCTTATTCTTGTTAGTGTAACCTCCTTATTGTTATTATTGTACCCATGTAACACCCATATTGTTATTATTGTGCCCTTAAATTATTATTGTTAGGTCGGCTAGGATTACATTGTGGCCCCACTAGGATTACATTATGGCCCCATGGACTCCTATATATAGAAAGGAGATTTTGTAAATTGTATCATCCAAGAATTGTTCATTTATGTAATGTATTGGAGGTTTCCCCGTCGAAGTGGCTTATTTCTAAGGCGTTGATATCTCTTTTCTTCTATTTTTGGAGCCGGTTACACAACATTTGGAATCATAGCTTTGGATTCTAGGGTTTCGCTACTCCAAACAGGTCATCATGGAATTTTCGCTATAAAATTTTTTCTACGAAGTTTCAGAAGCTGAAATTTTTAGGGTATGAAGCCGAAATCCCGAGGAAGATTTTCTAAAAAATTTAGAGTTTGGTTCGCAATATTTTTGGAGATATGATCTGTGGAAGTTAGGTATTTTTTCAGGCTCCTAAACAGGTCATCGTGGAATTTTCGCTATAAATTTTTTTCTACGAAGGTTCAGAATATGAAATTTTAAGGGTGCGAAGCTGAAATCCTGAGGAAACTCGTCAAAAAATTTCAAAGCTTGGTTCGCAATATTTTTGGAGATATGATCTGTGGAAGGTAGTGCTTTTTCAGGCTCTTGAATTTCATCTCAAAGAGGTGATCGTGGGAAAAGTTCAATAACTCTCTCTCTGGGCATCAGATGGAGTGCCGTAAAAAGTGGTCACAAGTACACAGACTTTAGTTTCTTGGCTATCAATTTCAGAGGTGAAGGAAGAAATAGTGACACGTGGAAAGTCGTACAAATTTTCTCTACTGAACCAGTCCATAATTAGGTCATTGTGGGAGATTGGACATAAATTTGACTTGGAGAATCCAAATCAGGTCAGACCTGTGACATTCAAAAGAGAATTCAGAGGGCTACTTCAATGCTGAATTTCCGATATTGAAGAGCCACAATCACAGATATAATCCAATTTCAATATCGAGCTCCTCAAAAGCAAGAAAAAGGTGTGTATTTTTTTTTTTTTTTCCGAATTGCATAAGTCTTGTTTGAAAAATCAATTTGAATTGATTCCAAGGGCATATTGTAGAATAGATATCAGTATTGGGTTCTTAAACATGCCTCGTAAAAATAATTCAACACCCATTAAGCCTTTAGAAGGCTCTACTATGACTCATGAAGATGAAGAATTGCAACATGATCTATCTAAATTACAAGAGCAAGTGCACCAAATTTCGCTCTCGCAAAGAGCAAAAAAAAATGAAATGGAAGTTTTGAAGAAAGGCGTGGAAGCTAAGATGGATGTAATGGAAGCTGGCATGGAAGCTAAGATGGAAAACATGAAGAATGATCTAAACGCAGACATGGAAGGTTTGACAAAGTTGATACAAGAAATGTTTCATAATGGTGAAAAGATAGTAGAAGAAACTCATGATGAGAACAAAATAAATGTTAATCGTGATTTCACAAAATCTAATGTTGGCAGGAAGAACCACCATATTCCAAAAATGGAGATGAGGAAGTTTGATGGAAAGGATCCTGTAACATGGATACTACAAATGGAGCAATATTTTGATCTCCATAACGTGCAAAACACACAAAAGGTACGCATTGCAACTTTACATTTAAAACAAAATACATTTGTATGGTATCAATGGCTTTGCTCCCGTAAAAAAATTGTCACTTGGTCAATTTTTATGGAGGAAATGATAGCACATTATGAGGATACAAAGAGCAACACCTTCTTTATCCAATTAATAAATCTCAAACAAAAGGGCTTAGTGGGGGAGCACATTGAGGACTTCCAAAAATTGAATATAAGGGTAACTGATATTCCAGAGGAACACAGGATTGATCTCTTCATAAGCACTTTAAAGGATAACATCCAACATGAAGTTCACGTTTTGGAACCTGATTCATTGGAGAAGGCATTCAGGTTGGCAAGAAAAATTGAATGTAAAATTATGGTGACAAGGAAGCCTAACACTCACTTCTATAAAGAAGGAAGTGTTGCTACGCCTAGATTTCCACAACCTACAAGGTTGACACCACAACAATTGGAAGAAAAAAGAGCAAAAGGGCTTTGCTACAGCTATGATAGCAAATACACTAAAGGTCATAAGTGTGCTGAGAAGAAATTATTTTACATAGATTGTGAAGAGGAAGAAGAAAATGAACAAGAAGAGGATATACACCAGGAACCAGCCCTAGAAGAGGAAGAAATGAATCCCACCATATCGTGTAATGCACTGGCATGAATTACCACTCCTCAAACTCTTAAGATAGAAGGACAAATCAAGAAGAAAAAGGTAATAGTGTTGATTGATTCAGGTAGCACCCATAATTTTATTCATTGTAAGGTAGCTAAGGAATTAAATTGTTTCCTATACCCAGCACCATAATGTCAAGTGATGGTTGCAAATGGAGGAACTATAAATTGCTCTGGAAAATGCCATAATATCAAGCTAACCATGGGGGAATATGTATTGACTAGTCCAATGCTTTCCATTCCTATGGGAGGTGTTGATGTTGTACTAGGAGTGCAATGGTTACAATCTTTGGGGACGGTAGCTTTTAATTTTCAAGAACTTTTCTTGAAATATTTTTCAGAAGGAAAGGAAGTCGAATTACGGGGTATTGCGAGGAATCCGGGAAAGATAATAAGCTCTAATGTCATGACAAAGCTTCTAAATAAAGAAAAACGAGGCGTAATTGCACAATTATTCTCACTAGAAGTTCCAACATCAAAATCATCTATTTCTGCAGATCTCCAACAAGTCTTGGACAATCATTCCAAGGTGTTTGAAACTCTCAAAGGACTCCCACCTATTCGTGTGTTGTGTAACCAGCTCCAAAAATAGAAGAAAAGCGATATCAACGCCTTAGAAATAAGCCACTTCGAGGGGGAAACCTCCAATACATTACATAAATGAACAATTATTGGATGATCCAATTTAGAAAACCTCCTTTCTATATATAGGAGTCCATGGGGCCATAATGTAATCCTAGTGGGCCACAATGTAATCCTAGCCGACCTAACAATAATAATTTAAGGGCACAATAATAATAAAATGGGGGGTACAAGGGTACAATAATAACAATAAGGGGGTTACACTAACAACAATAAGGGACTATACTAGTAATATAGGGACCTAACATGCCCCTCTCCTTCAAAAAGTGTTGTCCTCAACACTTGAGTAGCTCTGGGTGCTTCTGTATAAAATTATCATCCTCCCATGTAGAATCTTCAGTGGGTAAGTTCTTCCACTTGATGAGATACTCTGAAATTGATCGATTCCGTAGTCGTCGAGTTCTTGTTTCCGTGACCGCTTCTGGTTCTAATATGATTTTTCATTCCTCAATAAGTTTTGGCAATATTGTTTGAACTGAAATTTTTTCCTCTATAACCTTTTTTAAGCATGAAACATGGAAAACAGGATGCACTCGCGAACAAGCAAGAAGCTCCAATTTGTATTCCATAGTACCAATCTTTTGCAACACCTCATAAGGACCATAGTACTCTGGCAATAATTTATTATCCTTCTTAACTTGCTTGAGGGAAATTTGTTGGTATGCTTGTAGCCATAAAAATACCCAGTCTCCTACATCAAAACTTCTCTCGCTAAAATGTTGATCTGTCTGTTGTTTCATTCGATTTTGTGACAAATTCAAGTTTTCTTTTAAGAGTTGGAGAATTTCTTGTTGATGCTCGATGTGATCTTCCACTACTTGAACCTTCGAATTTTCTCTTAAAGATGATGTGATGATTGTTGGATGATATCCATAAAGTGCCATAACTGGGGTCATTTTTGCTGCAGTATGGAAGGAAGTGTTATACTGCCATTCAGCGAGAGGTAACCACTTGACCCATTGTGTTTTTTTATCAGATACAAAAAAACGAAGATATCATTCCAAACATTTATTTAATATCTCAGTTTGACCATCGGATTGAGGATGACAAGATGAGCTATGAGCTAATTGAGTACCAAAACAAGAAAATAACTCCGTCCAAAAATTTCCAAAGAAATGGGATCTCCGTCTCACAATAACCCCCGGGCTTCCATGTAGCTTTTGAAAACTAGAAAACTTGTTTCCATAAATGCATTAGCAACTGTACTTGCTTTAAATGGATGAGATAATGCACAAAAGTGTGCATACTTAGTAAGTCTATCAACTACCACCATGATGACACTCTTTCCTTCGAACTTAGGTAAAAATATGATAAAATCCATTGAAATATCCTCCTAATGTTGACTTGAAATGGATAAAGGTTGTAGAAGTCCCGGGGTCTTAATTGTTTCCACTTTATTCTGCTGGCAAACCAAACATTCTGCCACAAACTTTTGAATATCAGGTTTAAGGCCATCCCAAAAAAATTCTTTCTTCACCCCGTGGTAAGTTTTTAAAAATCCTGAGTGTCCTCCTAAAGGAGAAGTGTGCAATTCCAAAAGAATCTTTTGTTTTAGCTGGGAATTCTTACAAAGATATAAGCGATCTTTGTACCATAAGGAATCATTTTTCCAAATAAATGTATCAGATGCTAGGATCTTGCTGCAACTTTTGAATGAGTGTCCAAACATCTTTGTCCTTCTTCCATTCATCTCTTACTTCGGTTATCCAATCTGGTTGGATAATAGAAATGGCACAAAGCAATGCTTCCACTTCTTCATTCTTTCTTGAGAGTGCATCTGCAACAACATTAAGCTTTCCTTTTTTGTAGATTATTTCAAAGTCATAACCCAACATCTTTGTGACCCATTTTTGCTGCTCTTCTGAAGATAGTCTTTGTTCCAAAAAGTGTTTTAAGACTATCATGATCAGTTTTTACCTTGAAGTGTCTTCCCATTAGGTAAGTTCGCCATTTCTTTAGTGCATGCAGTATTGCTAACATTTCCTTCTCATAAATAGGTTTCTGTAAATACTTTCCTTTGATTGGATGAATTTCAAAAGCAATGGGTCTTCCTTCCTGCATTAAAACAGCACCAATTCCATTTCCTGAGGCATCACATTCCACAATAAAGGTTTTTGTGAAGTCTGGCGTAGCTAAGACCGGTGCTAGGCATATTGCCTCTTTAAGATGTTCAAAGGCCTTAGTTGCTTCAGGAGTCCATGAAAATGCATCTTTCTTAAATAATGTTGTTATAGGTGCTGCTATTCTCCCATAATTCTTAACAAACTTGCGATAATACCCTGTTAACCCGAGAAATCCTCGCAACTGCTTTATGGTTGTGGGGACTTTCCATTCCTTAATGGCTTTTATTTTGTTAGGGTCTACTTTAACACCCTCGTGAGATACAATATGACCCAGATATTCCACCTCTTGTACTCCAAAGAAACATTTGGATGTTTTTGCATATAATTGTTTCTCCTGCAATAGTTTGAGCACCCTGTCAACATGTTCAACATGATCCTTCCAAGACCTGTTGTAGATTAGTATATAATCAAAAAATAGTAGCACAAATTTTCTAAGGAAGGGTTTGAAAATGGAATTCATCAACCCTTGAAATGTAGAAGGTGCATTGGTAAGGCCAAAAAGCATGACCAAAAATTCATAATGACCCTCATGAGTTCGAAATGCTGTTTTTGGAATATCTTCAGTCTTCATTCTAATTTGATGATATCCTGAGCGAAGATCCAACTTGGTAAAATAAATTGCTCCATGTAATTCATCCAATAATTCATCAATCACAGGAATGGGAAATTTGTCTTTAATGGTGAGCTTATTGAGCTCCCTATAATCCGGACACATTCGCCATGATCCATCATTCTTGTGTACCAACACTACAGGAGCAGAGAAAGAACTTTGACTGGGTTGAATTATACCCGCCTCTAACATTTCTGCAATCATACGTTCAATTTCGCTCTTTTTGGAAGTAAGGATATCTATAAGGCCTGATGTTTGGAGGAACACTTCCTGGAATCAAATGAATAGCATGATCATGATCACGAATAGGTGGGAGTCCTTTGGGAGTTTCAAGCACCTTGGAATGATTGTCCAAGACTTGTTGGAGATCTGCAGAAATAAATGATTTTGATGTTGGAACTTCTAGTGAGCATAATTGTGCAATTACGCCTCGCTGTTCTTTCTTTAGAAGCTTTGTCATGACATTAGAGCTTATTATCCTTCCTGGCTTCCCCGCAATACCCCGTAATTCGACTTCCTTTCCTTATGAAAAAAATTTCAAGAAAAGTTCTTGAAAATTAAAAGCTACCGTCCCCAAAGATTGTAACCATTGTACTCCTAGTACAACATCAACACCTCCCATAGGAATGGAAAGAATTGGACTATTCAATACATATTCCCCCATGGTTAGATTGATATTATGGAATTTTCCAGAGAAATTTATAGTTCCTCCATTTGCAACCATCACTTGACATTCTGGTGTTGGGTATAGGAAACAATTTAATTCCATGGCTACCTTACAATGAATAAAATTATGGGTGCTACCTGAATCAATCAACACTATTAAATTTTTCTTCTTGATTTGTCCTTCTATCTTGAGAGTTTGAGGAGCGGTAATTCCATCCAGTGCATTACATGATATGGCCGGGTTCATTTCTTCCTCTTCTAGGGTTGGTTTCTGATGTATATCCTCTTCTTGTCCATTTTCTTCTTCCTCTTCACAATCTATGTAAAATAATTTCTTCTCAGCACACTTATGACCTTTAGTGTATTTTCTATCACAACTGTAGCAAAGCCCTTTTGCTCTTTTTTCTTCCAATTTTTGTGGTGTCAGCCTTGTAGGTTGTGGAAATCTAGGCGTAGCCACACTTCCTTCTTTATAGAATTGAGTGGTAGGCTTCCTTGTTGCCATAATTTTACATTCAACTTTTCTTGCCAACCTGAATGCCTTCTCCAATGAATCAGGTTCCAGAATGCGAACTTCATGTTGAATGTTATCCTTTAAAGTGCCTATGAAGAGATCAATCCTGTGTTCTCTGGAATATCAGTTACCCTTATATTCAATTTTTGGAAGTCCTCAATGTGCTGCCCCACTAAACCCTTTTGTTTGAGATTTATCAATTGGCTAAAGAAGGTGTTGCTCTTTGTATCCTCATAATGTGCTATCATTTCCTCCGTAAAAATTGACCAAGTGACAATTTTTTTACGGAGCAAAGCCATCGATACCATAAAAATGTATTTTGTTCTAAATGTAAAGTTGCAATGCGTACCTTTTGTGTGTTTTGCACATTATGGAGATCAAAATATTGCTCCATCTGTAGTATCCATGTTACAGGATTCTTCCCATCAAACTTCCTCATATCCATTTTTGGAATATGGTGGTTCTTCCCGCCAACATTAGAGTTTATGAAATCGCGATTAACATTTATTTTTTTCTCATCATGAGGTTCTTCTACTATCTTTTCACCATTAGGAAACAATTCTTGTATCAACTTGGTCAAACCTTCGATGTCTACTTTTAGATCATTCTTAGATCATTCTTTCATGTTTTCCATGCTTGTCTTCATGTCATCCATCTTAGCTTCCATGCCAACTTCCATGCCATCCATCTTAGCTTCCACGCCTTTCTTCAAAAACTTCCATTTCATTTTTGTCAGCTTCTGCGAGAGGAAATTTCCCTCAGCACTTGCTCTCAGAATCTTTGATGTGATCATGTTGCAATTCTTCATCTTCATGAGTCATAGTAGACCTTCAAGGCTTAATGGGTGTTGAATTATTTTTACGGGGCATCTTTTAGAACCCAATACTGATATCTATTCTACAATATGCCCTTGGAATCAATTCAAATTGATTCTTCAAACAAGACTTATGCAATTCGGAAAAAATAAAAAATAAAATAAATAAATAAAAATACACACCTTTTTCTTGCTTTTTAGGAGCTCAATATTGAATTTGGATTATCTCTTTGATTGAAGCACTTCAATATCTGAATTTCGATACCAACATAACCCTCTGAATTGTCTTTCGAATGCCATAGGTCTGACCTAATTTGGATTCTCCAAGACAAAGTTGTGTCCAATCTCCCACAATGACCTAATTAATAAATTATGGACTGGTTCAGTAGAGCGAACTTGTACGACTTGCCAAGTGTCATTGTTTCGTCCTTTGTCTCTGAAATGGATAGCCAAGAAACTATAGTCTGTGTGCTTATGACCAATTGTCATGGCATTCCAATTCGATGCCCAGAGAGAGAGTTATTGAAATTTTCCCACGATCACCTCTTTGAGATGAAATTCAGGAGCCTTAAAAAGCACTACATTCCACAGATCATATCTCCAAAAATATTGCTAACCAAGCTCTGAAATTTTTTGACGAACTTCCTCAGGATTTAAGCTTCGCACCATACGAATTTCCAATTCTGAACCTTCGTAGAAACAAAGTTATAGCGCAAATTCCACGATGACCTATTTAGGAGCCTGAAAAAATACCTACCTTCCACAGATCATATCTCCGAAAATATTTCAAACCAAGCTCTGAAATTTTTAGACAATCTTCCTCAGGATTTCTTCTTCGCACCCTAAAAATTTCAGCTTCTGAAACTTCGTAGAAAAGAATTTATAGGGAAAATGCCACGATGACCTGTTTGGAGCAGCGAAACCCTAGAATCCAAAGCTCTGATACCAAATGTTGTGTAACCAGCTCTAAAAATAGAAGAAAAGAGATATCAACGCCTTAGAAATAAGACACTTCGAGGGGGCAACCTCCAATACATTACATAAATGAACAATTCTTGGATGATCCAATTTACAAAACCTCCTTTCTATATATAGGAGTCCATGGGGCCATAATGTAATCCTAGTGGCCACAATGTAATCCTAGCCGACCTAACAATAATAATTTAAGGGCACAATAATAATAAAATGGGGGTTACAAGGGTACAATAATAACAATAAGGGGGTTACACCAACAACAATAAGGGACTATACTAGTAATATAGGAACCTAACATCGTGATCATGATCATGTTATTCATTTGATTCCAGGAAGTGTTCCTCCAAACATCAGGCCTTATAGATATCCTTATGTCCAAAAGAGCGAAATTGAACGTATGATTGATAAAATGTTAGAGGCAGGTATAATTCAACCTAGTCAAAGTTCTTTCTCTGCTCCTGTAGTATTGGTACACAAGAAGGATGGATCATGGCG
Organism: Pinus albicaulis; assembly: GCA_034641835.2. Classification (NCBI taxonomy): domain Eukaryota; kingdom Viridiplantae; phylum Streptophyta; class Pinopsida; order Pinales; family Pinaceae; genus Pinus; species Pinus albicaulis. The sequence goes on along the minus strand of CM076577.1, from coordinate 830,019,249 downwards.
AATGTGTCCAGATTATAGGGAGCTCAATAAGCTCACCATTAAAGATAAATTTCCCATTCCGATGATTGATGAATTATTGGATGAATTACATGGAGCAATTTATTTTACCAAGTTGGATCTTCGTTCAGGATATCATCAAATTAGAATGAAGACCGAAGATATTCCAAAAAAAACATTTCGAACTCATGAGGGTCATTATGAATTTTTGGTCATGCCTTTTGGCCTTACCAATGCACCTTCTACATTTCAAGGGTTGATGAATTCCATTTTCAAACCCTTCATAGAAAATTTGTGCTAGTATTTTTTGATGATATACTAATCTACAGCAGGTCTTGGAAGGATCATGTTGAACATGTTGACAGGGTGCTCAAACTATTGCAGGAGAAACAATTATATGAAAAAACATCCAAATGTTTCTTTGGAGTACAAGAGGTGGAATATCCGGGTCATATTGTATCTCACGAGGGTGTTAAGGTAGACCCTAACAAAATTAAAGCCATTAAGGAATGGAAAGTCCCCACAACCATAAAGCAGTTGTGAGGATTTCTCGAGTTAACAGGTATTATCGCAAGTTTGTTAAGAATTATGGGAGAATAGCAGCACCTCTAACAACATTATTGAAGAAAGATGCATTTTCATGGACTCCTGAAGCAACTAAGGCCTTCGAACATCTTGAAGAGGCAATGTGCCTAGCACCGGTCTTAGCTACGCCAGACTTCACAAAAACCTTTATTGTGGAATGTGATGCCTCAGAAAATGGAATTGGTGCTATTTTAATGCAGGAAGGAAGACCCATTGCTTTTGAAAGTCGTCCAATCAAAGGAAAGTATTTACAGAAACCTATTTATGAGAAGGAAATGTTAGCACTACTACATGCACTAAAGAAATGGCGAACTTACCTAATGGGAAGACACTTCAAGGTAAAAACTGATCATGATAGTCTTAAACACTTTTTGGAACAAAGACTATCTTTAGAAGAGCAGCGAAAATGGGTCACAAAGATGTTGGGTTATGACTTTGAAATAATCTACAAAAAAGGAAAGCTTAATGTTGTTGCAGATGCACTCTCAAGAAAGAATGAAGAAGTGGAAGCATTGATTTGTGCCATTTCTATTATCCAACCAGATTGGATAATCGAAGCAAGAGATGAATGGAAGAAGGACAAAGATGTATGTACACTCATTCAAAATTTGCAGCAAGATCCTAGTACATCTGATACATTTAGTTGGAAAAATGATTCCTTATGGTACAAAGATCACTTATATATTTGTAGTAACTCCCAACTAAAACAAAAGATTCTTTTGGAACTACACACTTCTCCTTTAGGAGGACACTCGGGATTTTTAAAAACTTACCACAGGGTGAAGAAAGAATTTTTTGGGGATGGCCTTAAATCTGATATTCGAAATTTTGTGGCAGAATGTTTGGTTTGTCAGCAGAATAAAGTTGAGACAATTAAGACCCCGAGACTTCTATAACCTTTATCCATTCCAAGTCAACGTTGGGAGGATATTTCAATGGATTTTATCACAGGTTTACCTAAGTCCGAAGGAAAGAGTGTCATCATGGTGGTAGTTGATAGACTTTCCAAGTATGCACACTTTTGTGCATTATCTCATCCATTTAAAGCAAGTACAGTTGCTACTACATTTATGGACACAATTCAAAAGCTACATGGAAGCCCAAGGGTTATTGTGAGCGACAGAGATCCCATTTTTACCGGAAATTTTTGGATGGAGTTATTTTCTTGTTTGGGTACTCAATTAGCTCATAGCTCATCTTATCATCCTCAATCTGATGGTCAAACTGAGATAGTAAATAAATGTTTGGAAGGATATCTTCGTTGTTTTGTATCTTATAAACAAACACAATGGGTCAAGTGGTTACCTCTCGTTGAATGGTGGTATAACACTTCCTTCCATACTGCAGCAAAAATGACCCCATTTATGGCACTTTGTGGATATCATCCACCATCCATCACATCATATTTAAGGGAAAATTCGAAGGTTCAAGCAGTGGAAGATCACATCGAGCATCAGCAAGAAGTTCTCCAACTCTTAAAGGATAACCTAAATTTGGCACAAAACCGAATGAAACAACAGGCAGATCAACATCATAGCGAGAGAAGTTTTGATGTAGGAGATTGGGTATTTTTACGGCTACAACCATACAAACAAATGTCCCTAAAGCAAGCAAAGAAGGATAATAAATTATCGCCAAAGTACTATGGTCCTTACAAGGTGTTGCAAAAGATTGGTACTATGGCATACAAATTGGAGCTTCCTGCTTCTTCACGAGTACATCCAGTGTTCCATGTTTCATGCTTAAAGAAGCTTATAGGTGAAAATCTTCCAGTTCAAACAGTATTGCCAGAACTTGATGGGGAAGGGAAGATCATATTGGAACCTGAAGCAGTCATAGAAAAAAGAACTCGACAACTACGGAATCGATCAATTTCAGAGTATCTCATCAAGTGGAAGAACTTACCCACCGAAGATTCTACATGGGAGGATGAGAATTTTATACAGAAGCACCCGGAGCTACTCAAGTGTTGAGGACAACACTTTTTTGAAGGAGAGGGGCATGTTAGGTCCCTATATCACTAGTATAGCCCCTTATTATTGTTAGTGTAAACCCCTTATTGTTATTGTACCCTTGTAACCCCCATTTTGTTATTATTGTGCCCTTAAATTATTATTGTTAGGTCGGCTAGGATTACATTGTGGCCCACTAGGATTACATTATGGCCCCATGGACTCCTATATATAGAAAGGAGATTTTGTAAATTGTATCATCCAAGAATTGTTCATTTATGTAATGTATTGGAGGTTTCCCCCTCGAAGTGGCTTATTTCTAAGGCGTTGATATCTCTTTTCTTCTATTTTTGGAGCTGGTTACACAACATTGGGATGAACAGGAGGATGATGATGAAGAGGATCAATCAGAGACCTCTAGTAGGAGTATAGTTCGATCCAATTGGGCAGAGGGAGCACATGAAACCATACCTCCGGTGTGAGGTAGGGCGATGTGAAGCCATAGTCCTAGGAGTGCAGAAATTTCGGCAGGTTCCATTGAGGTGTTGTTGTCTCATGGATCAGTAAATTGCTACGGGGGCCCACAATATTCAGTGGTAGGAGGATCAATGTCAGTCAGATACCAAGGAGTGAAGAGGAGTCTTGAAATCAGAGCAGGAGGCTCAGTAGCAGATTCAACAACAACACATTTTTACAGTAGACATTTGCAGATTGATTCAATGATTATTTTTATTTAATTATTTTATTCTTAGTTGCATATGTTGCAGTAGAAACAACTACAATGATAAGTGTTGCGTGCAATATATTCCAAAGGTGATGGATCGAGATAGATGTGAATCCCTTACTTGTTGATAGGGAGTGTTGAAAATGGAAACAAAAAATTCTTAATTTAATTTTCCCTTGAATTAAATTTGGAGAAAATAGTAATTCCACAACACAAGACAACTTGTATGAGTTAATTAAGTTTTTTTTACTAAGTTGGTTCAGTTAATTCAAATTGACGACCTAGCTTGAGTCATGTGGAGTGGTTCCTAAAATTTAGGAGCCTAGGTTGAGTTTATTTTGAATTGTAATTAATTAATTCAGTTAAACTGAGTTAAAGTCAGTTAAACTAGTTCTAACTGTTAGAGGAACTAGTGGGAGGTCTAGTAGTAGGGTGTGTACTCAATGATCAACCAGTTAACTGATAAATCAACCATAAATAACTCATACATGCATGAAATATGAGTTACCCATTTGAGATTGGATTTCAAGGGAAGTGTACTATCAATTGTATAATCATCCAGGTTGTACAGATGGTGCATGCAATCAGAGAAAGAGCCTAAAGGAATTGTGCAATCCAATGGAGGAAAATTACTATTAAATAGTGGCATAATTCCTCATTGAACAATGCAAGGAAGTAGGGACTTGGCCAGCCTTGTATTTGGTTAAGTATTGACCAGGACTAGCTTGTGAAGCAGTGAGATAAATAGAGATAATACAGAGGTTGCTCACGCTCTAGAAAAGCATTGTAATCTTCTCATATTTTCTAACTAATGCAATATACATATAGGAGGGGTTTTTAGTTGTGGATTTCCCCATGAAATCATTGTGTAATGTGTTGATTGAATTCTTTATCTTGTATGCTTCATGATTTCATGATCGTTCAATCATTTCCGTAGTTGGTAGAGTAGATCCAAGTCTATTGTTTTAGTAAATTACAATTAGCAGTTGAAGCTACAGTGAATTTCTACAGGTACCATTAGCTACGTAGTCAAGATCCTTCATCTAAGTTCAAATCCCTATGAAGCTGAGCAAGGGTTCCTGGAGAGACCTCTTTCTCTAAACCAAATATTATAGCCAATGCAACTCCCTTTGACATATGATATTTGTTGCTTTTGTCAACAAATCATGTAGGATCAATCACCAATATAAGTGCATCGACTTAGAGGACCTTGTACGAAGCCTTATTTATACTTACAAGTGTAGGACTTCTTCATGTACCTCACCATCTTGAGGTAGTTCACTTTTTTCATTGAGAAATGTGATCCTTGCATAAATGTACTTTAAAATATGTCCTTTTATAGTATTCTTTAATTTTGTTGAGATAATCCATAGCCTTGTGCTTCTTTCCATCCAATCATATTTTTTATTTACAAAAAACAAAGGCAATTTGCTCCCTCTGAGTCTAGATCTCATTTATTACAATATATATCATCACAAAGAGTCTCTTCATCACAACTTTTCTTTTTTCTTCCATTTGCTGCCAAAAAACTTGGTAGTCTTCAATATGTACTGGCATTCCTCGTCGGGAGGCCATGGAATACACATCACAATTAAGAAAAGAATTTAAAGACAAGATACCTACTACTAGTAAAATCAACAACAATAATAATAATAAATTGAGAGAGATGTAAAATACTTATCTTTTGAGAATATATAAGTTCCCTCTTATTCTTTAGTCCCTTTTCATTCAAAAATTTTTATCGGCTTCATCCACATAATTTTCATGATGCCATTCCCTTTTAGGTTTCTTCTTTCAACGAAAAATTTTGATCCTAGGGTTTATCCCATGAACCCTTGGCTTACTTCTCCAAGCCTTTTTGGTTTAAAAATGTTTATCTAGGGTATTTAACCCCAAACCATAGACTGTTAAGAGTCCATAAACCCAAACCCTTTATGTTTACTAGGGTTCACTAACCCTAATTATTAAAAACCTTGGAGTGCCCAATCTTTCATACCCTAGATTTTCATAACCCCTGGGATTTACAAACTCGTCCTTGCATTCATTTACAAGTCAAAATGAAAAATGTTCAACGCTATGGGGTTGAAGATTTTTTGTGCTTGAAATATATTTATCATACCAAGTCTTTGAGGGGCTATCTTCCTTCTTCAATCTTGAAGAATAACTCAACTTATTTTACGTAAAAAACTCAAAATACTCACAAAATCTCTAGTAGTCCTTTAAACAATGAGAGATTATTAAACTTTTGGAGTCATGAAAGTTCATCAAAAGTATTTAAAAGCATAGGATAAATTAGCGGTTTCAAGAGCTTGATTAGATATCCATAATGAAATTCACCTTTTTCCTACTTGACAGAGTACTTCCAGAAGATGACATGTTCCAATTTAAGGCAACTGACTTACAATATTTTATCTATTCTCTTTGTTTTCCTCTTCATGGTTGATCTAAAAACCATTGGTCACTAACTTCACACAATCTGGAACTTTCCTTTACTATAACAAGTTCTAAAATACTTCACTAACATCGACCTTTGGAAACAAAAAACTTTGGAAATATCAACCGTGTCGACTTTTGCAATGCATTTAGGTCTCATAATAGAATAGAATATCTATAACAATTCAGGTTCTCCTTTGAAGTTGCTTAACCTTTCTAATTTAGACAACATATCTCAGTCACAAAAGATATAATCCTTGAGGTCATACTTAGTCATCAGTCCAAACATTCTTCAAAGGAATTGATTTTGATCCTTGACACGAATATCAAGAATAAATTTCTTCCTTTCAAGCACTTCAACCTCAAGGAATTATTACAGATATAAGACTCGGATACAAGACTTATATTTCAAGCGACAATCTTAGATTGGTATCCTTGTTGGTTTTAATATAAGACACCATTTTCTTGCCTTAATGTCATTTGAGCAATTGTAACATTTTTTGCAAACCTTGTGAGAGAAGTGATCTTGTTAGTTGCCTTCTTGTAGATGAGATAAATATTTACCATAAAGACAAATCAAATGGGTAGAAATTTTTTATTTTTATATGAAGTAGACATAATTTTGAGATTTTTTCTTCATAAATTCAGCCTAAAGACACTAGATCTTCTTAGAGAGGGTTTTAGATCAATTTGTTTTCCTTTTGATAAGAGATTGAGGTATCTCGAATAATGAGTTTCATTCCCTTAATTGAGGCAATATTTGAGGTACTTTAACTTCTGAAATCTATGGAAGACTCTCAATGAAGCTTTAATCTTGAATTTGAACTCATATTAGGACTTTAATAGGAATAGTCCATGATTTTTTTATTTTACGAGAATTTCAACCCTCCTGGATAGAAATATTTGTAATGAAGGTATCTCCTTACAGGGAATCTCACACAAAATTATTGAATTGCAACAACGGTGGACTCAAATCTTCACCATAGATCATGCCATTCAGGCCAGTATTATAGAGAAAAATTTAGGCTTCGTTGGAGGAGAATGCTTAGAGGTTGGTTTCCATTTCACATAGTAAAGCCACAAAGATTCGATCTTGAACTACATATATTTTCTCTTCTTTCTAGGGCTTGTGACAGAACTCAAAATACATCCTCTTTTAGGGATACAGTTCTCACCTTGGCTTTGATACCATGTTGATTTTTAAGGTGTTTTTCACATTGATAATTATTTTTTATCTTTTCAACTCTTATTAGCATTCATCATTCAACAATTACACAGAATGACATCAACCACATAGTATATAATACAGTAAGAACATTAAAAGATAGATGCACAAAAACACAAGAGAGTTACCCTGGGAAAACCCACATTGGAAAATATCAACGACATTTTTTCAATAGAGAATTCTTCAACTCAATAGAGACACATCTAAGTCTAACTAGGTCAAACTTGGTCTAAGATCCATCCTCCTGTTCAAGTTAGTCTAACCCATATGTTGGTATATCCTTTTCTATGAGATACCATTCTTCATAGATATGTGAGATACCATGCTTCAAAGATACATCCTCATTTTTATCACAGATATACACTTCTCGCTGCCACAAAAGATCATATATTTTCTGCCATAGAAGACACATCTTCGCTACCTCACGAGGCACATATACATTGAATCAGAATGTATATCTGTGTATCCTCAAAAAATATATCTTAGTTGCCTCAGAAGATATATCTTGTTGCCTCATAAATGTGAATTTTCCTCCATCAAAAACTTTGTTGGATCAAATATAGAGTGTGTGCCTCAAACCTTATTTAATGACCTTATATTAGGCCTTTCATACCTCAAACAAATGTGAACTTTTCTTGGCTTGATGAAGGAATGAATAGGCCCTTTATATGTTTTTTCCTTAAGTCGAATAGACGTGTATTTTGGATGAAGCTGACTTGAATAGGAGGGGGTTAACCTTAATTTTGGAGCCAAAAATCTTAAAATCTTAAATTCAAATTTCTTTCTTTTCAAAGTCACAATGGGACTTTGAGTGAAAATATTTTTCTTTTGACTCTAATCATTTAAATATGCTTTACGAATACATAATGAATCAATCATACATTATGAATACTAACCATAGTTACAAAAATCAACATCCTTTGTAGGTTAGGCCTCTAATATTCTGAGTAATCAACTTAATCGAGAAGTGTGGGGGATGGAGGGGAAGAACTTCATCATAAGAACTCTTTACTTGTGTTAGCTAGCATATCACTTGCTTCTTTCAAGAGATATTTTCTAATTTTTTGACCTCTCTTCCTTATTTCCCTTTGTGGATTTGTGGTCTCCTTGAAGTTGTGGGTTTGGATGTTGTGGTTTGATGGGTTAGGGTTGTGGGAGGATGAGCCATCAAGGTTGCAGAGATAATTTTCATGCCTATCATAATGGACACCATGACAACCATGTGGTTTTCCACGACCTTAAGAAAGCGAAAGTACATTTTTTGTGTGAAAAAGTAAAGTGGGACGACAAAGACATTGGTCATGTCTATGTTGAATACTTGGAGTGATCAAATTTGGTAGGGTTAACAAATTCCATGGAGGGATTTCATATTTTACACTGCATTCATTAATCCTAACTCATTTTCATATGATTTTGCTTCCATTCATAGAAATTTGGGCTATTTCTGAGTCAAACGTGTCTTGATTATCCTAGACGTCATATTTATGTCCTTATTGTGACTTGGTATCCTTAATAGTACTCATCATAATGTTTGTGGTGTGTGGTTTCCTTTATTTATTCAAAGAGAAGCCTTAGTGTCATTCGGATAGACCTTGAATGAGGCGGTAGTTATTGGGGTTTTGAACTTTGTGACATTTGTGGAATTTATGTTGAGCTATATATTTGCATGAATGATATTATATATTGATAGTCAAACATATTAGTTAAATTAATATAGGAACTTTGCCAATATATTTTGTGGTAGCATTCAATATCATTTTACATTCAATTCACTTTTGTTATTCACAATCCTATCATTTTAGATATAATATTTCTTTGTATATTTGAATGTTGAGCATGGACCAAGGTTCTTGATATTGACAATGTTGTATCACTAACTTTTACATTTTGCGTAAACACTCTATTCTCCTTACTGAATCCTTGCACATTTTATACACACTCTTGTATTATTTATGATGAAACCATATGTAAACATGAGTGTATAACCAAATCATTATTATTTGTATGTATCATTGTTTAGATGTAAACAACTCGTATTTTTATATATGAAAAAATCCTTGTAAATATGAAAAATAATTAAAAATAATATGTATATAGAGAGAGAGTTCTACTTTGATTTGTCTCACCATAAATATCCAACTGTATTGGGCCAAGTAAAACCATTGATTTTATACATGGTAGTGTAAATAAATAAATCTAGAAAAAGGTAAGATATGTTGATTTTTGTATCTCATACAAGTACTTCTTCACACACCTTGTGTTGAGTAGTGCAGAAGTCACTTGCACTCTCCTTAGAACACTTAGCCTAAGTCTAACTTACGAAAAAAAACATATTAGTATGTTAGCTTATTAAGCCAAAATAAACTTAGGAAAAATCAATTAAATTACTTTAGTTATTTTGTTTTAATCTTAGTTGTTGATCTCAAGTGAGGCGAGATCTAATATCGGCCATTAATCACTTTGAGATTAAGGTTGAGGTTAGGGATTTATATCAATGTAAAGCTACAAAAGCAAGGTTGAGGAGAGGATAAATACACACCATATAATGCCACTAGCCTCAAGAGGATGAGAAGTGTGATACTCCAAAGTGTCGAGTCTGATGAAGTACACGAGGGAGCTTGAAGATCCAAATCTTCCAAGGAGATTGATCATTAATCTAGAGCAGATTTGTTGGATAAAATCAAAGGTGTTTGTATTTTTTTATTTCCTTAGTCATGCCATTATCCCAGGACAAGAGCCCAGGTAGGTTATGAGTCATTGTTAACGATGAACTGATTTAATTGGGCAGAAATTTGTTATGTCATTTTGATTGAGATTTGAATATTTGTTTTCGCTAGATTTTATTCTGTTAGGAACCAGATTGTGAATTTAAATCAGTAGATCAATTTTTACGCTAGGAATTTAAGTATCGGGTCCTAGGTTCACAAGAAATCTAATAAGATATGGAGATATTTTTATTACAATTCAAAGCAACTAGTAACAATTCATATTTAGTTGAGTCGACATGCCATAGAAAATAGTTAAAATGTTAATATCGACTTATAAAACTTGAATTTAGGAATTCAATTATTGAAACTATAATTTGAAATGAAACGCCTCTTCCCTATAAATAATATTGATAATATTTTTACTTGTTCGTGTTGGTGGACATTGAAGTTGAAAAAAAAAAAACTCATTTTTAAAACTTTTACACATTCTCACAATTTTACATATTGTACCAGCATAGATCCATCTTAACTCTGGATTTACTAAGCACCAAGAGGGATCAAATCTCTTTTCACTCTAAAAGAGGTTCGCAAAAAAAAAATTCTTCTTAAGAGATTTGATCCCTCTCAACTTAGTAGATCTGGAGTTAAGATGGATCTATGCTAGATTAATTATTAAATATGAATTATAATTATAATTATAATGATTAATTTTATGTCTTTTTTTTTGTTACCTAATTTGACCGAGTAAAATGTTTTATTGATAATTATAATTATTAATTTAATATTTTCTTTTTAAATTTAAATTTTATTTTATTTTATCTTGACCAGGTCAAAATTTTAAACATTACAACATCTCTACCATAATGGGTTGGAGAGTGCCCCTTGGTGCAACAAATATTAATTAAAAACAATTATAAATAAACTTTAATAGTGTATTTTATACAATCATCTATTTTGTGAGCTTAATATCAAGAGAATTATTGCACAAACCAGAGTCACACTTTCTAACTTTACACACAATTACATTCACCTTGTAGCTTCCCCCTTATAGAATTTGCAAATTTAGCAGTATTCTAACCATTGCAATATGTTTCTGATCCGTAAACTATAGTGGATATTCCATTAGATAATTCGTCGCAATAGACATGATAATATTATATTTAAAATATTAAATTATACACTCACAATTTTATTAGATTTTTGGATTTGTATATTTATTGTTAATAGTGCATGCATGTGAATTAAAAAATTATGCAGGAAATAGAGAACGGAAAAATAAAAGCTTGCACACGCATTTAACACAAGATATGCTTTGGAAAACCCTTTCTGAAGAAAAACCCAACTGGAAGGTAAGGTTGCTCTGCTTTCTTTCTCTGAATAGAAATATGGGTGTGAGTAAAAAGAAGTATGGCCTATGGACCATGGGCTACTACAATGCACAAATCCTCCTTGTGTGCTCTACCTTCTATTCCTCTTGGCTATTTTTTCTCAACTATGGAACAAATGCACTCGAAAGAATGGAATCAATTTTCCTCCTAATGGTATGATTATAGCACAACCTAATCGCCTACTAGTGGTCAGGTTTGACTGCTTAAACTCTTAAAAAGAGTTACAATATAGACTCTTCTAAAGTATTCTACATCATAATCATATGGATAGCCCCTTTTCCATTAATAATGGGGGCTGAAATGGCATCCTCTCGAATTATGGTGGTAAAAACAAGAAGTTCAACTTCTCAGTGGCATAACTTTCGCATATAGACTCTAATTGACACAATTATTGTGCCATTGGAAAGGTATTCGTGTGTAGAATAACATGAAAAGGTGTCGTGCTAAAGTGACAAATTTTTACCCCAAAAAGCATTGTTTAATGCCTCAAAACAATCTTGGAATGTTTCAGATCCTGTTTTGCCAAACTGGGCCTCGGTAAACATGGTCCCATGAGTTGATTCCTCCACTTTTTCCACTTTGAAAGCATCTATATGGATGACAAAATAATATAATTATCCAATCTAGATCACACCTCCTCATTTTGGGAGGCTTTTGGTCCCCAAAAGCTTCTAATGAATTAGGTGAGAAAAAATTTCCTCCACCTTCTCTTTGGTGTACCATTTAGCTTTTGATGTAAGTTGTTCCTTTCGACCCAATCTTCCAAAGGTCATGTTTCCCCCATCTTGTAGTTATACACCTCTTCTTCAAAACTATAGCTTTTGCCAACTCTCCCTGAGCATCTAGTGCCAAATTCTCTATAGAAGATAGGACATGTTCCTCTTCTTGATCTAGCATGGAAGGCTCGTAGAGTTTCAAACTCTCTACATTCACAACTAAGTAAATGTGCATATATGGTGGTAAAATGAGTCATTAGGCATTAACACCCACCTTTTCCAGTATCTCAAAGGGACTACAACTCAAAGTCTTCATTTTCTTACCAGGCACCTATAGTCTCTCCTTGTTCAACTATAGCAATACTCTGTCTCCCACCTTGAAATATTTCTCTTCTAGCTAATCATGCATGGCCTTATATTTCTCCTGTGATTTTTGCATAGTTAGCCTCACTCTCACATAAAACAATAAAAAAGTCCAAAATAATTAAAATTATAAAACTTGGATTTATTCCTACTTGTGTATTCTAGAATGTGATTGTTCCTCAAATTTGAGAGTTTGTTTAGGTCTAGTTGGTTGAGAGATTTTCTCCAACTAGTAAAGCTCCTAGATTAGTGTATGCTTGACTTATTTACTCAACCAAAGTGATTGAGTATTTGAGATAGACGTATCTTCACACATACTCTTGATATATTAATATTGTACCATTCTCATTATTTTGTAGTGTGAGAGAAATACAATACACTGAGTATTTATGCCTTTTGGCCATTGCTCCAGCTTCTCATGATTTCAATTTTTTATTAGTTTTAATATCTTTTAATTGGTATCAGATCTACGGTGAGATTTATCAGAACCGAGCATGAGGTTAAGGGTTTAGGAGTGGAATATTTTCTGTGTGCTTTGTGCGCAGCTTGAGTGGAAGTAATTTTGGTGTAGCATTTTGGGGTTGTTGTTGTTGGAGCTGATCTAGAATGCTGTTGAAGGTTTTAACGATTTCACCAGCCATGGTAGATGATATTGTATGATAACGGATTTGGGTATTCTATGGTGGCATCGACGTGGCTCGTAACTTGCTGTGATGTGTTGCAATGTGTTGAATGCTTTGTTTTTTTATTAAAATTCGATTGGACGGACTGGTATAGACCTGGATTGGAAACTTTCAAGATCTAGCATTATTTTCAATTATTGTTTCTATTGCCATAAAATCCCTCATCTCTCAGCAAAAAATTGGTTGCTTGGATTTCATCAATATATGTATTGTGGGCACAATGCCAATCGATGCTTCTACTTTTACAATACTAATCTGTAGGTCTTTGGATTTCTAATCAGTGGTCAAAGCATTCTAATCAGTCTCAAAGTGTTTTCACTCTAAACGCAACCACCATTGGATGGATTTCAAAAAAAATTAGGAGTGCAATTTATTGAGCGAATCAATATTGAAAGGGTGAGTCACTTGAAGTAGCGTTCATTGAATTTTTAGCCTCATATCAAATGTTACTTTCTTAGCTCAACAGTCTTCTTAAGTTATTGAAGAGCTTCTCCGATTATATATAGTATTTTGGAACATTTCCGATTATATATAGTATTTTGGAACATTTGTGGACATTTCGAATCTCAATGGGGATCCATTTTCAAATGTCTTGAAGATGAATCCCCATTTAAATTCAAAACGTTGACAAATGTTCAAAAATACTGTGGATAATCCATAAATCTCTTCAATAACTGAAAACCACAAAAAAACTTAAAAACCAAAAAAAAAAATCTCTTAAATCTTGATTTGGTTCATAGAAAGCTTAAATTTGATAAATGCCTTGCTTCAGAGGAAATACTATGATGAGCTCATTGCCAATGTGGTGTACATAGCTACACATGGGAAGAGAATTATGAGAGCACTAGAACCATTGGAAAACGGTTGGCGAGTATTGATGCGTAGAACATTGAAACTGATAGGCGTCCGCTGAGGGAGTCACTGTCCCTGATGCCTTGCAGTGTTTAAGTGGTACAGTTCTGTTTGAATAAATTCTTTATCAGAAGACTGCAATCGAGAAGCCCTTTTTTGATGTCCTTCAGAGCTTGGAGTTGTTTGATTGATCCGCGTGGAACCTGCAAGTAATGTTGAGCTACATTGAAGCATTGATGTGTTTTATATTCAAATAAGAAGTGCCAGACTCTATTTCGGCTCAAACCACTAGATCGTTGCAAGTTCTGAGTGATAGAGAGTTTGACAATAAACAAATTCTGAATGCGTGAATGTGGAAAGCATTGACTGTTGAAGGTATATGGTGGAAAAACTTTCATAAAAAAATCAACAAATCTATGAGCCGTTGTTATGTGGGAGAGTTGATGTTGGCACCATGGCTCTCTGAATTTAAAAACCAATAGTATTTTGCATGGAAGAGCTCATGTTTGGAAGATCGTTGAACAACGTGGAGATTAGTTAGCATAGATGTGACAGCTTCATTAAAGTTAACTAGTGTTAACTAGTTAAAGACAATTTGTTTAGTTTCTTTTATCTGGCAAGAAAAACTTAAATCATTACTGTTGATAAAACAAAATTATTGAATTTGTTGATTTATTAATTAGGAGAAAACAACTAATGAAAAGAAAATCTTTTTTAAGCTGATGGTAAAAATGTTTCCAAGAATAGGAGGTGGTTGGGGACAGTTGGAAAGACAATTACCTACTCCTCTAAGGATAAAGCTGAAACCCAGGGGAGGAGTAGGGGTTTTGTGCAAAGATGGTGAAGGGAAGTATTTTCTAGAGTTGGTTGTGATCAGTTGAAAATAACTCACAGCAACTCTTGTGAAGCCAAAAACTTTCTGAGTTTGACTGGATTGGCCATCCAGAGGTCATAGCAGAAAGAGAATTCATTCCACTGTTAACCCGGGACACCGTCCAGATTCTGGAGCTAGGGGGCAAGTGGAGGACGTAATAGCCTCCCTTGAATGGTTGGGAGGACCACAGCTTGAATCTATTTAATCCAGATAAGTATTACTGTGAAAATTTAGACAAGTTAATACTGAATTGAAAGGTTGTCCACCATATTGCAAATGTGTGGAACATTGTTTTATTTAAAATATATAATTGTATGTATATGCTAGAAGCATAAAAGTGAAATCTATGTGTAGCACTTCTCTTTCCTGTTATTATAATAGGATAGAACAATCTAATAATAATTCTAAACCTTTCCCTGTTGTCGATAATTATTTATGTTATGTGAAAGATAACAGAGAAAGTCGAGTATGAATAGCAGTTGAAAATAATAGAAATGCAGGATAAAGATGTAAAAGTATTAAGTACAGTATTCTATGAATGCTACTGTAATGTTTGCAGGAATATATTTATTTACATTTCTTATCAAGAACAAAATAATGTTCAAAGAAAAACGCTATTGAACTTTTTGCAAATATAGACATGAGTAAGGTATTAATGTGCTCATCGAACTGTCGATTTCAGTTCTGGGTAGGAACCCCAAACCGAAATACATCATCCGCAGTCGTTACACTAGACAATACACGGACATTGTCATGTGGTGGTCCGGTCACCTTAGATTGAAATCGAACAAAGTATTGCAGAGGAGAAACTATGAAACAAACTTCTGTGAAAGGAATAATTGAAAAGAGCGAGGGTATGGAACCCATTTAACCGTAAAAACTTTGCATAAACCCTGCTACATCAGAACGAAAATTTACATGAAAACAAAGGTAAAGTTTAATTTGTAGATTTCATTCCTTTTAATCATATCCAGCGGTGATATAACGAATAGTTCAAATTTTACTGATAGCAGTACAAAGAAAAGACAACATGCAACCAGGAGGGATGTTGAGAACTAAAACAAGAATCTTTTCTTGGAACCCAGAACAGTAATGTCTAGAACAGTTAATACCTCTAGCGAAAACAATACTTTGATTCCAGAACGAAATGGTAACCTTTAGAGTATAACATTACAATGAGGGTTTAAAAACGAACTGTAAGGAAAAATGAAAATTTTTAGAGAGCTCCATAGAGCTTAATAAAATTAGTGAACATTCTCTTATCAACCTAGGCAAAAAAAAAAACCCTAAGATTCTTCTATAAATTTTATAAAATATTATTACAAACTTTGAAACCCTAGGTCGGGTTTAAAACCCTCCTCATTGCATATTTCATCGAAACAACTAGAAAAGCTCGAAATACATTAAACAAGAATCTGAGCCGAAGCCTGAGAACCGAGGTTACGGTCTCCATCAAAGACTCAAGGTACCTGTGTAGCCATGATTTGAGTGGTTAGCCGAGGACGAGAAGGCGGCCGTAACGAATCCACAGGAAAGATTTGTTGCTAGAGGGTTTGGTCAAGGGTGAGACTAACTTGCACAACAGTCATACCATCTGGTAAGAAGAATCAAAACTATAAAAAAATGAAAACCCTCAATAAGTTGAAAGTTTGAGCGAACTCTGAGGAATGCGGATAAATACCTGAGGAAGGGAAGTTTACACTTACCTGACCTGCAAAACATAGAATCCAGAGATCATAACGCTAAAATGAAAAAAATAGAATAAAAAAAAAAACGAATGATACAAGCTAATTAAACTCTGCGGTAGAAATTAGAGGCATGAAAGCCGAGAAGATATAACATACTGTTCATACTATGATTAGTGCCCTCTTCTCCTCGCTATAGCCAATGCCTCAACTGTGAAGAAGCACCATTCATTTTGTCGGGTTTCATTTCAAGCAAAGACACAGAACTCAGTTGTTAAGGCAACGGAGTAACTCAATCCACAGGAGGACAGGTAAATGAAGTTGAGAGCGAAACAATGGAGAAGCACAGTGAGGTAAGGGCAAACCTAAATGGGTTTGATGGCGGAGAGCCCAAAGGTGAAGCCGAGCTCCAAGTCCCCGCCAAAAATCAATGAGCCAGCACATAGCTTACTGTAAACTGCAGTAAACAACGAAGCAATCCTCGAGAACTATGTAGAATCCGAGGTAAATCTACAGTTGTGTCTTGTATATTAACTCCCGGTACTAGTCCATATTAAATAGAGTTGATATATTTCCACGAAGGGTCAACATTTGTTGCCAAGTGGAGCTCTAATGATACTCCATATGAAACTTATAAATTACCATATCAGAAGTGGATACGCATGAGAGCATGCGGACTATAATCACCGTATGATTTAAAAATAGTTATAATAATCCACAGATCCTCGTTTAATTTCCAATATTGATAGATACATAAACATGCATGTGTAGTTATATTGCCTTTGATAAAAATATTATATCGTGTTATGAATGGGGTTGTAATATCATAAATGATTTTATATAGATCTGTTTCAGAGATAGATAATAATAAAAAAATTATGTTAGTAATAAAATAAAGATGAAGTGACAATAGAGTAACCAACGTTGCAAGAGGAACCCATCAGCTTGGACTAAGCGTAAAATACTACCCATCGACCATTGCATACGATGAAGCATGAAGTTATATGGTACGTACTTCATACAAAAGTTTGAAAACAAATGTGAAGTCATTTTAAAAGAAAAGAAAAAACAAAAGTGAATTCAATTTTGAAAACAAATGTGAATTCTTAAATAAATTAATAAAAGTCAAAGGGTTGGTAAAATAAAGGAGGGATAAGGTAATATTTTATTGCTTTTAAGTCATTAATGGATGGGTTCTATTATAATGGGTTTGAAAAGTTTAAAGTTACTTTTGTAAAATGGAGTAATAGGTGGATTTTGTTTTGAAGTGATAAGTGATTTATTTATTTTATTTTATTTTTATTTTTCTAAGTGGAGTAATATGGTATTTTTTAAATAGAGGTGTAAATTTTTGGAGTGATGAGGTGTGATTTTTGTAAATTTGGAGTGATAAGTGGATAAGTGTTAAGTTTAAAATGGATGGGTTCTATTATAATGGGTTTGAAAAGTTTAAAGTTACTTTTGTAGAATGGAGTAATAGGTGGATTTTGTTTTGAAGTGATAAGTGATTTATTTATTTTATTTTATTTTTATTTTTTTAAGTGGAGTAATATGGTATTTTTTAAATAGAGGTGTAAATTTTTGGAGTGATGAGGTGTGATTTTTGTAAATTTGGAGTGATAAGTGGATAAGTCTTAAGTTTAAAAAGTTGATGCATTAATATTATTGCATTATGTGAAATGTTGAGTCAATATCGTCATAAGATTTGAAATTTGAAATTTATAAAGTCCAAGTTGAAAGTCATAAAGGAATCATGGAAGATTCAATAAAGTTTTTTGTTGAGTCATAGAGATATGTATGCATTGTAAAGGGTGCATTCTCGGTTGAATCTGAAACCCAAGCATTGATTAAATTATTAAGTCAAATTGATAGGTACAATTACATCAAGAGAGTCAATCATTGTCATTTTAACCATGTCAGGTGAGTACCTCAAGTCATTAAATCATTGTAAAAACTCTTTTGGGTGCATTTTCGGTGGTATCTGACACCCTCATCCTATTGAAACAAAAATCAAGAGAGCGGGAAATTCAAGCATGCGAGTTCAAATGTAAGATCAAGCGAGCGCATTAAAGACCAAAATGGGTAAAGGAGGAAAACGTCTACAAAGTGTCGAACTACAAATCAAAGAATTGCAGAGTGCAATCATGAATTGCACAACAAAATTGAAATACTTGTGTGGAAGTTAAAATAAAATCAAGACATAATCAATGAGATGAGTAGCACATTAGAAACAACAAACGATCTTCAAAATGAACTAGATATGAAAGAAAAAATCATTAATGCATCCAGATAAAATTGAGTGAAAAACAAGATCTATTTGATGCAAGATGTACAGAAAAAATAGATGTAGTGTGTGACACAAAAGACCTCATCCAAACAACAAATTCATTTTGTGAATCGGATCACCTCATTCAACATGTTCATGAAATTTGTTACACAAATGATCTAATCCACCCAGGTTGATGTAAGTTGTGACACAAATGATCTCATCTAACAAGTTGTGCTACTAAATGATGCAACTAGTAGTATTGAAGATCTAATTGAAAATTTTGATGCAACATGTGATACAAATGAATTGTTAATAGAGATGAGTGATGCTCAGGGTGAGTAGTTTTTCCTCAAATTTTGAAATGTTTCTATAACAATGAAAGCATTGTTTAGGAGTGTTCTTTACATAGTGAAAACCTCTTGAGAGGACGAAACCATATTGATGGCGAACAAGCCCTAGAGATGGCGGACTAACCCTAGCGACCTGTAACCCTAACAGTGCCTCAAGGATCTCAAAGATGGCATCGACATGGTTCGATGGGCTGCACCTCGGGATTAGGTTCTTGTTTCAGTTTTTTATTGTTATTACGGGTTTTGAATACCCTCGAGACTCGCGACGGTTTGGCATTGTTTAGTTTTTATATATACCACCCCTACTACCTGCCAACACAAGGCACTTTCATCCACTTGGGAGAGGGCACCTTTTTGCCACAGTCACAGTTTTATTTCGCAAGTGAACAACTCTATTTCCCCTCTTTACAGCCCCAATAGACCGATAAAGGGGCACAATCATACCTCTGGTAATATTTCTTTGGCCCTAGCATACGGGCTCAACTAAAATTATTGAGTTTACCTTAGAGCTTACCTCGAAACAGGGAAGGTTGACGCGACAAGGGTTTTCACTAAACGAGAAATGGGGGTTTCTACTGCATGGTGAAGACGAATGATGATGAGGTGGATTATACTTCGAACCATTTGGACCCATCTCAAATTTGGGTCAGTTTATCTCCTTAACAAACTAGAGGGTCGTCTCATGAAGTGGACCTCGCTGGCAACAAACATGTGGTAATGGAAATAGGGGAATCCTCCATGTTACATTACACCCTAGAGGGAACGCTTCTAGCAACTGAGGTGGTTAGTTCAGAGCCTATTTTGACGGCTTTGGCATCCCCAACATATTATATACCCTTGTCGTCGGTCCTTAGACTATGGGAGCAGCAAGCACAAGATGCCCCGGGTGAATTGGGTCCGATAGCAGAAGGTTTGGGGTTTGGAATCGGACAGAAGGAAGGATATTTCGGGTTCGAACATCTTGGAATCAACCAAAGTGAATAGTACACAACACAAGTGACCAGACATGAGGCACCTCCCTTTGTCGTGGCATCTGGTTGTTTCGAGGGCATAACACACCTGATCCCACCTTCAAAGGAGATCAAATCATCCGAATTGGATGATACCCCGAAAGCGGAAGGCAACGGACGGGTCAAGACCACTATCAAAGCTGGGAAAAAGAAACATAGGTGCACGAAAAGTAGAGAGCGAAGAAGGGATTTGGTCTTTAGGGAAGGTGTCTGCATGAAGAAAATGGAGCACACCTCACATACCGTGTTTTTTGGGCGAGTTCGAGGAAGGAACTACTCCTCAGCTAGGCTCAAGATCTGGACTACGAAAACTTGGGGAAACATCCTGGAACAGCTTATGGGGGTTCTAACGATGAACAAAGGTTGGTTCACTCTTATTTTCCCACACCCAAACATGGTTGATTGGGTCCTCACCAAATATTGGCACATAGAGATGACCCTTGTTTTGTTGAAGAGATGGACACCCTTATTCGACCCGGATAAGGAGAAGTTTGGTGCAAGACCAATATGGGTTAGACTACCCAGTTTTCCATTACAATTTTGGACTGAAGAGGCTCTCTACTTCATTGGAGAGGATTTGGGGGTTTATCTGGACCATGTAGAAATTATATAACTAATGGGTTATATATCTAGGATTCTCCTGATCACACACTATTTGACTTCATGCACAATACAGAATCTATTCCACTCATTGATAATCACATGCGGAAATTAACACAATTGCAATGCACACATGAAACCATAAAAATTCACACACATTAACACAGTGATTTAACGAGAAAGCCTAAAGCTAAAAACCCCAACTATCTGTATATAATATATGTCATAGAGATCATGTAACAATCCTCATACAAAGCTTATCACAACCTCTCAGTACAATACAATCGCTACACACTAATCAGGTCCGATCTAGCAAATCCATGCACCGATCTCTGCCACCTGCTAGCCTGCCTCTCCTGCGAAATCCCTGTTGAAGAATGACTCTGAATGAACTCGAATCCACCTGGCTTGCACTGCGCAATCCTCATTGGCATCTCCACTGAGTGTTGGATGCAAACCATGCATCACTATAGTCACAACTGATAGTCACACTTGCTTTTTCACCTACCTCTCCACTGGTCTCCACTGAAACTGTCCATGCACTGTAGTTAACTGATGTATTCTTTAGTTGATTAATGAGTTAATAATTAGAGAATTAATTAATAATTAATTCACACCACTCTCACTAGTGTATCAATCAGTTAGACTAGATACAACTAGCTCAATTATGTCTAACTGAGTTAAACTGAACACAACTCCACCAACTACCTCAATAACTCCACCAAACTCACATGAGTTCTGAATCAAGTCCTCGTGATACACAAGCCCCACTAAAACCCTCGGGGACAGTGTAATTCCTTATAGGCTTCACTTCCTGCTACATTTGTGTGACTTAACTAAAGTGCTCCAAGAGAATAAGATAATGTTTATAGTCCAAATATTATTAAGAGCTAATAATATTTGACATATCTATTTTTATACTGGCAATATAAAAATAGATTCCGCCCAATATGTCTAAAAATAGAAGTCCATCTGTTTTTCCAACTTGACCAACCATCCACAAATAGCATCCTGCAACTCATAGAATATGATTGACGTGTCTAAAAATAGACTTTGCGCCAAAAATAACCTGCGGGCCCACTTAGTGAAGGCAACTTATTTTCACTAAGCTCATCATCTTGTTGCAATCTCAACACTCCCTCTCAACAAGATAGGGATTATCTGCCACCCCGATCCTGCCTCTATGGTATTCGAATTTGCTCCTGGTGAGCGCCTTCGTCAAGATATCAACATCCTGATCCTCCGTAGGAATGTAAGAAAGTAACATGATCTTCCGCTGCACACAATCTCTGATATGATGGTATCGGATGTCAATATGTTTAGATCTATCATGAAATACTGGATTAACCGAAAGTTTAATGCAACTCTGATTATCACAATATATCATAGTAGGATCTAAGTGTGAACCGAACAACTCGACCAGGATCTTCCTCATCCATATAGCCTCGCATGCAGCCAAACTTGATGCCATGTACTCAGCCTCCGCTGAACTGAGTGCCACGGATCTCTATTTCCTGCTGTACCAAGAAACTACTGTAGACCCGATACTGAAAATCCCTCCAGATGTGCTCTTTCTGTCCATTGGGCTCCCTGCCCAATCTGCATCCATGAAGTCATGCAGCCTCAACTCATCCGACTTTCTGTACCACAGTCCATATCCCGATGTGCCTCTGAGATATCTCAATACATGCTTGCCTGCCTTCCAAAAGAGCTTGGTAGGCTTAACCATAGCTTATGAAAGCTGGTTAACAACATAGCATACGTCCGGTCGTGTATTGACTAGATACATGAGTGAACCAACCAACTGTCGATAAACAGTGGCATCCACTACCTCTGCCGATGTAGCATCCTCTTTCCTCCAACCACCAGGAAGAGGAGTGTCGATAGGCTTGCAGCCTTGCATGTTGAACTTCTCTAGTATCTCTCGGGCATACTTGCCTTGAGACACAAACATTCCACCCTTCCGCTGCCAAATTTCCAATCCCAGGAAATAATGAAGGAGGCCCAAGTCCTTCATCTCAAACTCCTTTGCAAGATCAGCCTTACATGAGAGTATCAACTGATAACACGACAAGACAAATCATCTACATAAAGTACAATGATCACAACTACCTCAACCATTACCCGGCATGTGTTAGGATCCACTCAATTTTGGTAAAACTAAGTCTAGTGAAATAATCGTCATGTTGTATAGGGTGTACTACACAAGGTGCTAATTTAATGCCCATACAACACTCAGCTCAGCACACACATGCGACTTGCTGTTGAAGATTTCGAAACCTTCTGGCTGCTCTATGTACACCTCCTCCTCAATGAATTCGTTGAGGAACACAATCTTCACATCCATCTGATGAATGTGCCAACCCATCTGCGCTGAGAGAGCAAGGATGCTATGTATGGAAGAATACTTTGCGACAGGTGCAAAGGTTTCTTCATAGTCGATCCCCTCAATCTGTGAGAAGCCCCGGGCAAAAAATCTTGACTTGTACTTCTCGATGCTCCCGTCAGCTGCTTGCTTCACTTTGTAGATCCATCTCGAACCTACCACTGATTTCCCTTCCAGCCTTGGGACAATCTCCCATGCACTGTTTCTAACAATCAAATCATACTCTTCCACCATGGCATCTACCCATGCAGGGTCCTCCATAGCTTCCTCGAAAGAGGATGGCTCTGTCATGATACACTTGCTCATCAAATCCATGTATCTAGTATATCGGTCAGGTGACTGTCTCTATTTGCGTTGTGATGTAGGTGCTCCTACAATCTTCTCTGCATCAAGATTCAATCGCTCAGCTTCTGTAGTGCGCTTCCGCCCTCTGATGTTTGGCGCTGCATGAGTGGTTTCTTCCACTCTATGAACCTCCTCTTGTGGCTGATCCACATCCTGAGGCTCATCTTTAGGAACTAATAGCTCCTCATCTGCATGCAAGTGTGGCTCCCTCTCAAGCGAACACTTCATGGCTTTCTCCTCATGAAATTTGATATCCTCACGCACAACGCCCGATGACCGTCCGGGGAAAATACACACGATAGCTCGTGGAGTGACCAGAAATTCCCAAAAATATCCCAACCTCTACGGTCGACTCCAACTTCTTCCTAGCATCCTTCGTCAAATGAATGTAAACAAGTGAGCCAAAAATCTTCAAATGAGAAATATCAGGCTTCTTACCAAAAAATGCCTCTTCGGGTGTACTCATGCCAAGTACTCTATGAGGACAACTAGCTTGGCAGGCTGATAAACCGTAGTGTTGGCATGCCTCATCCCACAGTGTATGGGAAGGCTCATCATGCAACATTGCCCGTGGGTAAAGACCATCGATCAGCTTTGTTCTTTCTCGCGTCCGTGACCCCATTCGCTTATGGGATATGAGGGCTTATGAGCTCTCTTCAAATTCCTTCTGTGCTGCAAAAGTCCTTGAATTCGCCAGAGATGAATTCACCACCATTGTCGCTCCTAAGAGCCTTCACCTGCTTCCCCGACTCTTTCTCAACCAGTGCCTTGAACTCACAGAACTTTGAGAATGTCTCACTCTTCTTCTGCATGAAGAAGATCCAACACTTACGAGAAAAGTCATCAACAAATATCACATAATACCTGTGCTTTGCCGTCGAAGCTACTGAGAAATGTCCACACACGTCCGTGTGAATTCTCTCAAGGATCGTGGCACGACTATCCTTCTCGTGAAAGGTGGCTTTCACAAATTTTCTCAAAGTACATCCCTCAGACTGACTGGACAGAGAATACTACCTGGGGCCCGATAGGAAATTCCATCGCAGGGACTCAGAGCGCTGGGTGAAGATGGCCCACCTCCTCAGGCTACTAATCTGCCCTCATCCTGGCTCACCACTGCTTCCACTTTTCCTGCCATTGCTGCCCAGCCATCTACCTGCAATTGATAAAGGTTCTTAACTCAAACCCCTATCCTCCGGGTTTCACCAATT
Organism: Pinus albicaulis; assembly: GCA_034641835.2. Lineage (NCBI taxonomy): Eukaryota > Viridiplantae > Streptophyta > Pinopsida > Pinales > Pinaceae > Pinus > Pinus albicaulis. The sequence goes on along the minus strand of CM076577.1, from coordinate 829,994,893 downwards.
GCCTTACTGCGCAGGAAAGCCTTTCCCTCACTAAAGACAACATCATATCCCTTGTCTTCCAACATAGCCACAGAGATTAGATTCTTCTTCAATCCTGGAACATGCATGACATCCTTCAATTTGAAAGGTTTACCAGACTCCCTCTCAAAGGAAATGGTCCCGATACCAATCGCATTGTATCTACCATCATCGCCCATCTCGATGTGCACTCCAAGATCCTTCTCATCCAGGTCACTGAACAAATCTTTGTCTCCAGTCTTATGAAAAGATGCACCACTATCAAGAAACCACACTAATCCCATCACACTTGAAACCAAGCATGCGATCAGCGAAAAATCCAGCTCAAACTGCGAGGCTAAGGCCTCTCCAGCTGCAGATCCAACAACCTACTTATTTTTCTTCTTCTATGGACAATTAGTGGCGTAATGTCCATGTTGGTGACAATGAAAGCACTTCACCTTGGACATGTCCTACTTCTTGCCTTTCGCACCGGATTGAGAAGGATTTTTCTTTCCCTTACCTTTCCTTGCTTTGGCAGCCAAAGCGCAATTTTCTTCATCTTCATTCTATGATGAAGATCCATCCCTGGTACTCCGCCTTATCTCCTCCTGCACAAGATCCGACCAAAGTCACTCCCATCCTGGCAGTTTCTCCCGACCATTGACAGAGTCCTCATAGGAATGCCAACTCTTCGGAAGCCCAAGGAGAGCCATAGATATCAATTCCTTCATCTACGTTAACCCCAGCTTTCACTTCCAGCCATCCTCAAGACTGAAAAACTTGAGATACTTGGCATAAGCTTCGCTCTTCCATTTTTATGTTTTTCCGAGTTTTGTCTTTAGTCGCCAACTCGACGCTTTTCATAGCCTCCAGACCGTAGTGCCTCCACATGAAAGGAGAGTTTTACCAGAAGGATGCAATACTATGGGATCCTTCACACTTCCAATATAATTCTTTGACACTTTATTGTCTTCTTTACCATGCTGCCAAGTATGGCGCATCGCTAGAAGCAGTAGTTTGGAATTTCTGCATCTATGAACTCCTTCAACCCATTATCATCCAGCACCACCTCCATCCTGTCCTTCCATGCAATATAATTCGAGCTGCCCTCAAGGGCATACTCCAATCGCAATCTGTTGAAAGACATCTCAACTTCGACACGAAGAAAACACTGCAGCAAATTCGAATTCCACTAGCACAAAGCTCAACTGCTTCAATAATTGCAATCTGCTCCAATGATAAACTGCTCTGATAACATGTAGAAATTATATAACTAATGCATTATATATCTAATATTCTCTTGATCACACACTATTTGACTTCATGCACAATGCAGAATCTATTCCACTCATTGATCATCTCATGCGGAAATTAACACAATTGCAATGCACACATGAAACCATAAAAATTCACACACATTAACACATTGATTTAACGGGAAAGCCTGAAGCTAAAAAACCCAACTATCTGTATATATTATATGTCATATAGATCATGTAAAAATCCTCATACAAAGCTTATCACAAGCTCTCAATACAATACAATCGCTACACACTAATCAGGTCCGATCTAGCAAATCCATGCACCGATCTCTGCCACCTGCTAGCCTGCCTCTACTGTGCAATCCGTGCTAAAGAATGGCTCTGAATGAACTTGAATCCACCTAGCTTGCACTGCACAATCCTCATTGGCATCTCCACTAAGTGTTGGATGCAAACCATGCATCACTATAGTCACAACTGACAGTCACACTTGCTCTTTCACCTACCTCTCCACTAGTCTCCACTGAAACTATCCATGCACTGTAGTTAACTGATGTATTCTTCGGTTGATTAATGAGTTAATATTTAGTGAATTAATTAATAATTAATTCACACCACTCTCACTAGTGTATCAATCAGTTAGACTAGATACAACTAGCTCAACTATGTATAATTGAGTTAAACTAAACACGACTCCACCAACTACCTCAATAACTCCACCAAACTCTTTCACATGAGTTCTAACTAAAGTCTCCATGCAATAGCTCCACTTAACCCTCAGGAATAGCGTAATTCCTTCTGTCATCTCCTGTGCCACATCTGTGCACTTAACTGAAGTGCTCCAAGAGAATAAGATAATGTTTATAGTCCAAATATTATTAAGAGCTAATAACATTCGACATATCTATTTTTAGACTGGCAATCTAAAAATAGATTCCGCCCAATATGTCTAAAAATAGAAGTCCATCTATTTTTCCAACTTGACTAACCATCCACAAATAGCATCCTGCAACTCATAGAATATGATCGACATGTCTAAAAATAGACATAGTCTAAAAATAGACTTTGTGCATAACCTGCGGGCCCACTTAGTGAAGGCGACTTCTTTTCACTAAGCTCATCATCTTGTTGCGATCTCAACAGACCACGAAAGATCCTATCTTGAGATTGGGAATATATCAGTGGCTTGGATTCTAGTCCACCTAGACACGAGGGAAGGCTTTGTGGAGGCTTTCAATTTACACTACAAAGACATAGTGCATTGCCAAATTCTGGACTACGAAGGGGTCTCGTTTAGATACAGACGTTGTCATGAGGTGGGACACTTGTACAAGGAGTTGCCTCTCATCATTGCAGCCATTGAACATACAAATATCCTGGTGCATGCGGGGAAACAAACAGTCAATATGGGATAGGAGGCTACGACACATGAGTCGACTCCAGCTGAACCCGCACCGCATACTACCTTGGGCTGCTCCTAGGCTCATCCTACAGACACTATGGCTCAAAATTGCAATGTTCATCCCCTGGAAGAAGACAATACTCTGATCCCGGGTACACCTCTTGTTTCTCCCCTTACTCTAATTTCTTATTTACATTGTATTGTCTCCCCTGTTTTATCTATTGTTGTTTCTAAAATTGATTTAGTTAATTGTAATTTGGATTCCCTTATCTGTCCTGTTGCAGCTGCCCCACCCACTGATTCTAGGTCCTCCCCCCTTACCCTTGTTGGTGAGTCCTCCTCCCAATCCATTCCGAACTCTTCGGGTCCATCTGTTGGTCACCGCTATAATCTCAGATCTACCTCCAGGGTTGTTACCACAAAAAAATTTGGTCTAGGTGCTGACATAAGCGATTCTCTCCCCAAAGTGGCTAGGGGAAGACCTTCTTCCATTACTAAGGCTATTAGAAGGGCTAGTATGGAATTTGTTGTGGGGATGCAAACCTCCATAGATCGAGTTCTTAGAGCAAAGAACACTCGGGGCATCAACGATCCATGATTTACCTATCTCTCAATTGTAGAGGTCTGGCCAGCCCTGACAAAAAAATGGTCCTAAGGAGATTATTAGCCTTGATTCGTGTGGATGAACTTCTCCTACAGGAAACGCTAGGGGATGGTTTGTATATTAAAAATTTACTATCCACCTTACTCCATGATTGGACTTTTTAGACCCTAGATGCTAGGGGGCGATCTGGTGGTTGTGCCATGGGACTCAATAATCAAACCATGTAGATTAACAATTGGTGGGGCAGGGAAGGGATCCTGGGAGCTGACATTACTATTCACGATTCTGATCAACCCATTAGTTTGATCAGTGTATATGGTCCCTGTCAAAACAGAGAGGCATTATGGGATGATTGGATGAAATGCTCTATTGTACAGAGACAATATCATTATGTGTGGGGATCTCAACTTTTCGATTGGCCTCTCCAAATCCTAGGGGCCTTGTTCCACCCCTGACCCAAAATCTACATAATTTGACCGAATGATTGATGAAGCTGATCTTTTAGATATTTCTATGCCCAAGAAGCTCCCCACTTGGAGGAACAGGAGAACTAGGGAGGCATCTTTGGCTAGAAGACTTGATCGATTCTTGATCAAGGTTACTTTGGCTGAAATATTTGAAAAGTCAAGCAATGGGTTGGGGTGGGTGGCTCTTCGGACCACTCCCTGATATATCTTGAATTACATATGGGTGACCAAAAGCCTCGCTCCCCCTTCAAATTCAACTCAAATTGGATGGAGGAGCCCGATTTCCATTGTTTGGTCTAGAGTGAATGGATACAATATGACCAAAGGCCTGATTTGGAGCTTGCTTGGGTTCTCTACAACAACTTGTATAATCTAAAGTCCCTCACCATCAGATGGGCCAGAAATAAGAGGAAATTGGAAGAGGAGACTTTAATGAACATTGAGGCAGAACTAGGGAATATGACAGGTATGGATGGACTCGGCTTCTTATCCTCGGAGACCAAGGAAAAGCTCATACTTCTAGAGATGGAGAGAGAAAAGATTCTCAGAAAACAGGAGGAAGGATGGAGACTCAAAAGTAGGGCAATCTGGCTATAAGTAGGGGATGATAACACCAAATTTTTTCAACAATGTGCCAAAGGTAGAAGGATCATTAACACCATTTGGGAACTAAAAGATCAGCATGGAAGGGTGGAAAAAAATCACACACAGCTTGCAGATATGGGAATTAGACATTTCTTCAATCAATATAGGGATCCCGAGACTACAAATATCTCAAAGATCCTACAGATCGCCAGATCAATGCACATATATGTGGAGGAGGATGACTTGGATGATCTTAATGTGTTGGTCACACTGGGGAAGTGGAAGGATTTTTGAAATGGTTTAAGAAGGATAAGAGCTCGGGGCCAAATGGATTGCCTATAGAATTTTATCTTATCTTCTTTGATCTCATCAGTAAGGACCTACTTCAAGTCATCGAAGCAAGTCGAACCTCTGGTCAAGTCTATGATGGTTCCAATGCTACTTTTATTGCTCTCATCCCTAAGACTGAAAATCCCCTATCTTTCAATGATTATTGTATTATCTCCCTTTTCAAATGCATTTACAAGATCATATCTAAGATAATAGCAAATAATATCAAGCCTATTTTGTCTCAGCACATTGCCAAGGAACAATTTTCATTTCTTAATCAGAGACAAATTCATGAAGCGATTGGTACTGCTTAGGAGATTCTTAAGAGTCTTAAGAGTACCATTATCAAAATTGACCTAGAAAAAGCCTTTGACTGTGCAAATTGGAGTTACATGCAACTCATCCTAATACATATTGGCTTTCCACACTCCTTCACTAACTAGATTATGGGATGTATTACCAATGCAAATTTCAATATTCTTATCAATGGTGCATCATGTGATTTCTTTTATGTAGGTAGAGGTCTTAGACAAGGCTTCCCACTCTCCCCTTTACTATTTTTATTGATTATCTAAGGGCTCTCCACACTCCTGACTACAAAAAAAGCAGATGGATCCATTAATGGTGTCAAATTATCAGCTCTCATTCAACTGACCCATCTTCTTTTTGTGGACAATGTCCTCATCTTTCTTGATGGTACTTGCCATGATAAAAACAACTTCCTAAATCTACTAAATATTTTCTGTAAAGCTACAGGTATGGACCCTAATCACAGAAAATCCACTATTATGTCGGTCCGTTGCTCCGCCCTTGAATGCAAACATGTCCTTGAACTCTTTCATTTTGAGCGCAAGGATTTGGTGGATGGTATCAAATACATTTGGTTTCACCGGAAACTAAATTATTACAGAATAAATGATTGGAATTGGTTAATTGCTAAAATGGAGTGAAGAGTCAACATCTAGCAGCAAAGATGGCTTTCAAAAGCAGGCAGGATTGTGCTCATTAAATCTGTTCTAGAAGCCATCCCAGTGTACTGGATGGCACTGGCCTGGATCCCCAAAGGTGTGACAGCTAGGATTCAACAAAAATGCAGAAGATTCCTTTGGCAGGGTAAGCAGGATGGTAGAACATATGCTTGGATTGCTTGGAAGAGGATTGCAAAGCCAAAAGGCTGGGGGGTGGGGACTCAAGGACCTCAATCTCTTTGCCTCGACATTGGCTGCTAAAATGGGATGGCACCTGATCACTGCTAGGATTCTGTGCAAAGAGGTTACATATTACAATTAAATTGCTCTTCGAACCACAGTGGAATGGATCAGAGGACGCATTTACCACTCTCCTGGATCATCCATCATATGGAAATCCATAACTAGATCTATCCACATCATTAAAAAAGGACTTGCATGGAGAATCAGATCAAGTGAGCAGGTTAAAATTGGTATTGATGCTTGGTCGGGAAGTGGTCAAGCATATCAATTGCCATTGGGTATCAGTAAACATCTGCCTCATGCAGGTCTTCATTTTATCTCACGGATTGCTGACCCCCTCCACTCCACATGGGCATCTCAGGCTTGGAAACTGGCTCATGAACTTGTTATCCCTGACTATTGGAAGCCGCATTGGAACCAATATCTCAGAGCTCTCTGAACTACAAACATCAGGCTTACTGATCAGGAGGACAAAATTTTATGGGCCATCTCTCCCAGGGGTCGATACACACCAAAGGAGGGGTATACCTTATTGAGCGAGATACAAGAACCACAGATGAAGTAGTGGTGATGGAAACATCTATAGAAATTAAAGGCTCCTCTTAAAACCGGACTCTTCATGTGGTTCACCCTCTCAAATTGCACTCCTACGAAGAACAACCTCACAAAACGGGAAATTCATGGGCCATCCAGATGCAGCTTATGTAATTTCTATGCCAAGGACGTGGATCACCTATTTCTAAACTGCTCTGCTAGTAAGCACATATGGCATATTATGATGCAGTCCTTGGGCTCCCCCTTGCATTGGCATGACACATCGGTATCTGAGGCCTATGAAAATTGGTGGCATGAAGAAATCCGGCCTAAAGATCGCAATATCCCCCTACTAATCACAAGGGGGACTTGGCTGGCTCGCAACCATGCGATTTTTTTGGAAAAGGTCGCAGACTGGATCAACATTTGTAGCAATATTGTCTCCATTTATCAACTCATCCCGAGTGATGCTCAAACAACTCAAAACAAAATCATCCAACCTGAAAATATTGACAAATCCATCCCGTGGGCCTATTTTGATGGCTCCTCCATTGCGACTGGTTGTGGTGGGGGTGCAATTATTCACATTACTGATTTACACTGCTATCATATCAAAATGGGGCTTGGCCCAGGAACAAACAACTATGCTAAGCTAAACAACCTCAGACTCCTCATTTTTTCCTGAGAGAAAAGTTGCAACAGGATTCAGATATTTGGGGATTCAAAAATTATTATCAATTGGTTTAACAATGCGACACATTGTCATGCGCATACTCTTAGATCATTGTTGGATGAAGTAATGGACCTTAAATTTTATTTTGACTTTATATCTGTTACTCACAATTACAGACAGAGGAATCAAGTGGCTGACAAATTATCCAAAGATGCATCACAGCAAGCATGGGGGCGATGGCACATTTTTGAACGGGATGGACAACAGGAATATCAGTACTACCATAGACCCTTCATTGAGGACTTGGAGGAACTAGGAGCAGTCTAGGCAGACTGCACTTTTTTTGGATTTTTGGACACAAAGTTATATATTTGTGCTTTGTAAATATCTATGTATTTTTTTTCATGCATTACCTATTTTTACAAGATACTTATGCTTTTACTTTACTGTTTATATACGACTCTATCGAGTTTTTTGTATCTACATGATCTATGCATAGATGATTATGTTGCTAATAAAACATGTAATTTTTCTTATATATAATGAAAAATTACGATTTTTGTCCTTGGAAAAAAGATTGATGCTCAATGTGATACAGATGACTTAATGAATGTCAACAGCAGTAGCAAGTGTGAATAACAACAACTAAAAGGTCTTTCCAAGAAGGTGGCCAGACCTTGGGAAGAAATTTCTTTCAACAAAGATTGACATGGTTTGGGCTACAATAAAGAAAACAATTTGTATGTTCCAGATTTCTCAAAACCAGTTCAGTTTGTAAGTGGAGGTTTTCTAGAAAATACTCAGAATCTTGTTAAGTGTAACCATTGTAAGAGAAATGGTCATATGGACAGTAAGTGTTTTTATCTCCATCCTTGTCACCATTGTCAAAAGAAAAATCACTCATCAGAAAGATGTTGGAAAAGAAACCAACCACCCAGATTGAAGATCAATTATGCATGGATTGAACCATGGAAGTGGTCATCTACACTCAAACAATTATCTATGTTTTACTGCAAGATTCAGTCTCACATGAAGACAAATATTGTAGCCAAAAGTAAATAGATGGTACTCTCATGCACCTGAAAGAGGGAATACAACAATGAAACTCTCCTACATATGAAGGTGGGGGAGTTCAGAAACAAATGCATATGGTTATGGTCTCTCCTTTCAGCTGACAAAGGGGGGAATTGATAGTTGTCACACTGAAAGTTTCGAAATCAATAAATTTTTATAGTGGGCGTAAATTTTTCGAGTGGCAAAGCCATTTGGAATTTGAACTTCATCAAATCTGCTAGTGGGCATTAAATTTTTTTCTAGTGGGAAAGTGATTGGGAATTTGAACTTCAAAAAATATGCCAGTGGGAATCATCAAACTTTTTTCAGTTGACAAGTGATTGGGATGTTGATTGAGAGCATTTGTGGACATTATTTTGTTCACTTGGATACTCATTGGACCAAGCAAAGGATAGATGGATCCTTTTTTCAGAGCATCTTGGGATTTGATAGAGTTTCCAAGCACATTTAGGGATGTATCAGACTTGCAACTGTTTCATGTTTCTTGGTTTGTTCTCTTCGTATTGGATTTTTTCGACATCTAGTTTTTGGTGGTTTTTCAGGCAGTTCTTCATTGAGGATCAACTCAGCAGTTTCAACATGAAGACTTGGAGATGGTACTAGGTTCTTACTTTGGACTTATGATTGAGGGAGGGAATGTTAGCCTCACTCTCACATAAAACAATCAAAAATTCCAAAATAATTAAAATTATAAAACTTGGATTTATTCCTACCTGCCTATTCTACAATGTGATCGTTCCTCAAACTTGGGAGTTTGTTTAGGTCTACTTAGTTGAGATATTCTCTCCAACTAGTTATGCTCCTAGATTAGTGTATGGTTGAGATATTTACTCAATCAAAGTGATTGAGTATCCAAGATAGATAAGTTATCTTGAGACATAATCTTGATGTATTAATATTGTATCATTCTTATTATTTTGTAGTGTGATATAAATACAATACATTAAGGCTTTATGCCTTTTCCGAGATGGCTCATGTTTATCATGATTTCAATTTTTTATTAGCTTTTAATATCATTTATGCAATGTCTCTTGTACCTATATATGGATATGCTTTATCTTCTCTATAAAAAATTCAACCCTCAAGGCGTCTCCTATAATATTTTCCTCACTCCTCCTTGCTACCCATATGCAATGTCCAAAGGTGAAGGTGGCAGATATCCAAAACAGGTTTGAAATGGGAACTTTCTTGTAGAAGTGTGGACTGCTTTGTTGTAAATATACCAGATTTTCATTCTAGGTATTCAAATACTTCTAGTTGTATCCCCTCAGAAGCTGCATCAAAGTCCCATTGACTACTTTTGTCTACCTATATATATGTGGATGGAATGTTGTAGATCTCTTCAACTTCATGTCCATCTTCTCTCACAATGTAGTCCGAAATGCACTGAGAAATCTTGTATCCTTGTCTGAAACGATACTCCTTGGTATCCAAAAGTGCACCCAGACTTATCCAAAGAACAAGTTCGCTATTTCTTTCTTACTGATGGCTTTTTAGAGGGCATCAAAACACACATCTTGTTGAATCTTTCAACTACCATGTAGTCGTGTCCCTTCTTGTCATTCATAAACCTCCCAGAAAGTCCATGGAAATACTTTCCCAAGGATGATTGGGTATAGGTAAGGGATGATATAGACCCTGTTTCTTGTAGCTAGGCTTGTTGGTACAACAAAGCATGCATTCTCTTATGAACCTAGATACATGCTCTTGCATATTGGGCCAATACACATACCTCTGCAAGTTTTTATTTTCTTCCCTACACCAAAGTTCCCTACAACCTTGGAGGTTTGAGACTTTCTAATTAGCTCCAATCTCTCACCTTTAGGAACACATGGCTTATCCAAGCTATAGAGTAACCCGTCCTGGAGATGGTAGTCAATGATGTTGTTTCCATCATGGACATGGATTTGAATATGAAATTGCTAAAACACCTCCTTGAAGTCATAATCCTCTGAATATGCCCTTATCTATGCATTATGGGTGAATGGATCCGTGTACATAAGAGTTCCAAAAGCTATGATATTTGATGTGGGTGGCCTTGAAATCATATCATCCAACTTGTTTGTGTTTCCCTTCTTGTACTTAGTCACCAAATGAAACTATTGTAGAAACCCCATCCACTTGTAATGCCTAGTCAGTTGTAGCTTACTTTGGGCCTGCAAGTACTATAGTGGTTGGTGATCTGTGTGGATTATTGTTTCCTTTCCCATCAGATAGTGCTTCCACTTGTTCACAACTTGCACCAGGGCATAGAGCTCCTTGTCGTAGGTCGAGTAGTTAAGAAATTCCCCATGAAATACTTTAGAACAATAGCACACAAGCCTTCCTCCTTGCATCAATATCGTTCCCATATCATACCCACTCGCATTTGTCTCCACTTCAAAGGGTTGTTTCAAGTTTGGTAATGACAGAACTGGTGCTTGACTATATTTATTCTTTAGCTCCTCAAAAGTTATTTATTGTCATTTTCCCCACTAGAAACTCTTGCCACTTGTTGTTATGGTGTGGAGTGGTGCTTCTATGCGCTATGAATTTCCTCAACTACTGTGTTTCCCCAATAAAAGTCTTGGCCTCAAAAACATTAGCAGGAACTGACCATTTCATGATGGCCTCCATCTTAGCACGATCTGTCTTCAACTCTCCTCCACCTATCACATACCCAGTATACACCAAATATTATTGTGCAAACTCACACTTCTTGATATTTGCTAATAATTGGTGCTTCTTTAATGTCTCTAGTACCTGTTTCAAATGAGAGATGTGCTCTTCCCAGGAGCACTATATACCAATATATCATCCAAATGTAAAATGACAAATGAATCTATAAAAGGGTGCACTACATAATTCATTAATATCATGAATGTAGCTGGTGCATTACATAGGCCAAATGGCATGAATAACCACTCATACAAATCTTTCCTAGTTTTGAAGGTGGTCTTCTAGGCATCTTCTTCTTTGACTCGAGCCTAGTGATATCTAGGCTTTAAGTCTAGCTTGGTGAAGTATTTTTCTTACTGCAACTAATCCAACAAATCATCTATCCTAGGTAGGGGGTATCTATTCTTGAGCATGATTTTGTTCAATGCCCTGTAATATATACACATACACCAAGTCTTATCCTTCTTTGGAACAATGATGATGGGTGACCCACATGGTGATGTACTCGATCAAATAACATCCTGTTCCAATAGCTGCTACAATTTTTTCTTCACCTCACTTGCTTTTATAACAGACTGCCTATACAACCCAATGTTTGGCAAGTCCGACAATAGCTGGATCTCATGCTCCACTTCCCTCTAAAGTGGTAACCCTGTATGCTATTGGAACACATCCATGTATTCCTTCAATAACTCTTCTAGTTGTTTCTCTTTTTCTTAGTTCACCCCTCCAATGATGCCTTGCCTTTTCCTGGCTGTTATACACACTAGTTTTCTCTTAAAAACAATAAAACATACTTCTTGTTGGAAATGATCAATTTCTTATCTTAGTCGGCACTTACCAATGAAATTTTTGACTTGCCTTTGTGCGCGTTGATGATTCCGATACTGGTTGGCTCTCTGCATGAATATTGCATCTCACATGTACATGTAGGGACTCCCGAACACGAATCCACATACATCAAGGGGAACCACATCTAGTTCTAATTCATCAATAAAATCAACACTAATAGGAAATCCATTTTTTCACTATTTTGTTACCTTCAGCTCTACATCCTTATTTACCCATCCTAGTGGATATGGGTTTCGATGAACATGAAATTCCAACCCCAAATTCTTGAACATCTCTGCTGTAATGAGAGTTTCCTACGATCATGAGTCAAATAAAGCATCAATCTTTGTCTTCTTGACCTGTATCTTTATATGGAATAGTTTGTTCATCTCTTTCTCTTCATGTTGCTGAAGGCTATTCAGATTCACCTCCTTCTGCACTGATGTACAAACGATCTTCTCATCCATGTCTGAGCTTCTTTCAAATTGGTATCTCTAATCAGTGGTCATGAGATCTTTCTTCTTATTATCTTTCTTTTTGTCCTTCAGTTTTATCTCTAGATGCAACTTCTAACACTTATCGTTTGTATGGTCGTCAATGTTGCAGTGGATGTCGTGGTTGTTGGGATATTTTCACTGATGTGTTGTGGCTACCATGTTTTTATCTTTTCCCCCTTTCTGCTTCTTATTCCCCTCCTTAGAAGTGTCTTGTTGCTCCTTATTCTTTGATCACTTGATTATGCTCTCTTTAGGCCTATGTTCGTCGGGTATTGTACCTGTACACAAGTCTTGTCCATTGATTTGGGATTAAACAACATCACTTTCTCCCATATATGGTGGTGTGGAACCCCCAAATACTTTAGAAGTACATTTGGGTTCTTTTAGGAGATATCCATCATTACGACCACCTTTATGAACTCTGTGGTATACTCCTGCACGCTTTTCTCTGGCTTTTGCCTGAAGTAGTGCCACCAGATCCATTGGTCCTCTACGTACCCAATAGGTTAAAATTGTGACTTAATGAGGGTTTTGAATCCCTCCCACTTAGTCACTAGAGGCTCTCCCTCCAGCCTTAGGGTCTCCATGTGGCTCTCCCACCAAGTCAAGGCACGACCTTCTAATTTTAACCACACAAATGATATCTTCTATTCTTCCTCAATTTGGTGGATGCTAAAATACACTTCCAATTGTTACAACCAGTGATTCAATTTTAGGGGGTTGATATCACAGTGGCACAACTTGATATCAACCTTAGCTTTCATTTTAAATAGGGATTGTGATTGATTCACGACACTTGAACTGGGTTGATTTTTTTCGGGTTCTTTCTTCGGTTGATTCTTCATTTCATCTCGATCTCCTGATATCCCTTCGAATTTATCCTCTTTATTTGACCCCCATCCTCTTTGAATATCCCAAACTTATTATTTAGGGATTCCATGAGGAGATTTACATTACGACTTATATTTGTGGCTTGTTTTTCTAGCCGTGAAAATATCTCCTCTGCAGGATCACAAGGATTATTTACAAATTCATCAACCATGAATAGGGTTTTCGACTTTTCACCTAGTTGATCTAGATCCCCTGCATATCTCCACAAAATTCCCAAAGAAACTTGCTCTGATACTAATATGATCTGTAAAATTTTGTGGATATTCCACTAGACAGTTTGTCACAACATATATGATAATATTATATTTGAAATTTGAAATTCTACATTATTACAATTTTATTATATTTCTACATCAGTAGACTTATTGTTAATAACACATGTATACGAATTAAAAAATTATGCAGAAAATAGAGAATGACAAAATAAAATCTCATACATGCATCTGACATAAGATATGCTCTAGAAAACCCTTTTGGGAGAAAAACCCAGCAAGAAGGTGAGGTCACTCCACTCTCTTTCTCTAAATGAAAATATGGTTGTGAGTACAAAGAAGTATGGCCTATGGCCTATGGGATGCTACATTGATCAAATCATCCATGTGTTCTCTACCTCATATCCCTCTTTGCTATTTTTTCTCAGCTATGGAAAAAATGCACTCGAAAGAATGGAATCCTTTTTCCTCCTAGTGGCCCGATTACAACACAACCCGATAGCCTACTAGTGGTTAGGTTTAAATACCTCAAACCTTAACCAGAGTTGCAATATAGAATCTTCTAGAGCCTTCTACATCAAAATCACATGGCTAGCTCCTTTTCCATGAATAATGGGGGTTGACGAGGCATCTTCTAAAATTATGGTGGTGAAAACAAGAAGGTCAACTTCTGTGTGGCATGACTTTCACATGAAAACTTCGATTAACACAATTATTGTGTTGTTGGAAAGATATTTGTGTGTAGAATAGCATGAAAATGTATGGCGCTAAAGCGAAAATTTTTACCCCCAAAATTGTTGCTTGATGCCTCAAAATTCTCCTAGAAGGTTCCAGACCTTGTTTTTCCAAACTAGGTCTCGCCGATAAAAATGATCCCATGAGTTGATTATTCCAATTTTTCCACTTTGAAAGCATCAAGATGGATGACAAACAATATAATGATCAAATCCAAATCAGTTTCCTATTTTTTTCATTTCAACTATATACATTGACTTTGATCTATTTACTTAGTCTCTAAAAAAAAGTGTATTATGCTCATGTGCCCCCTTTGGAAAATCAATAAATGTAACTAGTCTTAATAGAGTTTAAAATCAACACAATGTACTATAAAATTTTATCCAATTTAATTAGTTGACCTTTTTCCCTTGAAAAATATTATCAATTTTATTTATAAGCAGATAAAATAACATTTTTCCAATAACGTTCTAGCCTTACATACAATTTCAAATATAACTCTTTTGACATGAAAACACATTATCTTGTCCCATTCATATCATGAATCATTAATTTAAACAATTTCAGAATAAAATCTACAACATTAATCCCAAAATATAAAATATATCTAATTCATATCTATATCTCCTATTTGTTTTTTTTTAAGCTTTCTATTCTACAATTTTCTAAAACATTCACTCAAATGTGCAAATAACTCAATTGAAAAAACAAACACTCTTTAAAAAATATCAAAAATAGACTCAATTCTAATATTTTTAAATCGATTTTAATCTTTTTATATTTATAATTCAAGAGCTCAATTTCTTAGATTAAATTTTACAAAACTGTCCTTTTATTCCTTCCATCGAGGCCAATAACTAAATCTTACAAAATTGTCTTCCTACTCCTTTCACCTAGGCCAATAACGAAGAGCTGACAATGATTATTCATTGCACAATTCCTCTCTTTACACATATGACTAAAATAAAAATAAACAATTAAATATTTAGTATTTATAGTTTTCTCAGTGATTCCTTGGATCCAGGTGATCAGGTGATAGACGAGGAGGGGTAGTAATCACACGCCAACTCTACATGAAAACTCAATGGGAATGGATGCGTGGTGGCCATTCCTTGAACTCGCCACATGCCACATTCATTGTAGTTAGACGACACAGGTTCAAGCTAGGACAATGTAATTACACTTTGAGCGAGATATGAATTATGTCGTGGATTCTGACATTCATTCTAGACATTTGTTCCCTCGTATTCTATGTTATGCAAGTGGATGATCATTGTGGGTTAGGAGAGGTAGTGAGACTCGATTGGTTTATGGTCAGAGGTGGATATCATACATGTTTATTTATCATGGTGAGGGAAAGGTGTTGAGCCAAATGAGGTGGTAGAGGTTGTGGGTGCCAACCTCTCCCTCCCTAGCATGGCCAGGGTAGAGAAAAATTTGATGAAGACATACCAATGCATATGTTACGTCTCTTTGTTTCCATGGAGGCTCAAGAGAGAAGGAACACAGGCAATGGCCATTAGATCATCTGAAATTTTCTCGATAGACAACTCTGGGAGTAGGAAGAAGCTAGGGAGAGAGATGAAGGTAGAATTGCTAAACTCAACACCTTCTTGATTAACACATGAACAACCTTAAGAAATTTTTCTAGAACGTTAGAAATTTTTCCCCCTTATCTCACATCCTCTAATTAAAATGTAGGGAATGAAGCAACATAATCTTACCATTAGGGATAAATACCATCTAGTTTGGCCCACCTAGAAGCTTAAGTCAAGAAACAAAAGGTGGCAGACAGCCATAGCTCTCCCAAACCAATAGGGAAGGCAACAAAAATAGCTAGCCAATTTGGCATTGAGGGACTAACTAAGGGTTAATCCTCACAGAGGGAGGCCAAATCCTATATTGGGAAAGATTTCATCAAATGGGAGCATCCACATTGGATTCCTGAAGGATACAACAACCCATTCCTCTACATGGAGCAACAAGAACAATCCAGGGAAGAAAAGGCTCAACAAGGCAAGGTTCCAAGGGACCAAGAACATCTCACCTAGACCAAGACCGATGAGGAAAAGGGACATCCCAAATAAGAATTCTAAACCCCCAGGATAGACATTCTCAAAGTCTCAATTTTACTTCTCACTTAGTTTCTCTTGTCTACATAGTTTTAGTTATGTTCGCTTCTTTTTTTTTTGGTGTCATTCAATGACCATTGCGGTTTAAAACTTTTTGGGAGAACAAATGGTTTCCTTCTCATGGGAAAATGGTCTCCCTAATTCTCTCCTCAAAACGCACATGTTTTTTTGTCTACAAATAGCTCCAAGATAGAGACTATTCCAAATCTCTATGAAAATATAAAAAATTTGGCTTGCTTACCAAAAAAAAATCGATAATTAATTTTAAAAGAAAGTTTTTAAGGTTTTTTCCCATCATTTACTCAATAAAAAATTAATAAAGTATTATATATATTTTACATTTTTTATATATTTTTATTAACAATCACTTAAAAATGATAATTTAAAGTTATGAATTCAATTTTGTTGTTTATGTAATTTTTTTTTAACGTTTTAATCTTATATGATTAATTACTACAAATAGTTTTTTTAATAAAATAAAAAATATGCAATAATAAATATAGACATCAACAAAGTTATTTTATTTTAGAAACTTATATCGAGAAAATTAACAAGATTCTTTTTCAATATAGATTTTTTTGTACAATATTACAATACAATATAATATGTATTGCAACATCCATAAACCAATAATCCATTGCCATGGATTAGAATACAATTATAGTTCCTTAACTGAAACTACAATACCATGAGAAAGACCACCATGCACCACCAAATTGCTAGAGGCAAAAAATTGTGTGTCAAAAATTGCCAAAAATGGATTAAAAAAACCACCTTGATTTTTTTTTTCATGTTGAGGTGCCTTTGAATCCCTCCTCAAAGGGGGATTTTTCCTCATGGAAATCCCCCAAGGAGGAAAGTTGTTGCCCCCTTGTGACCCCCCTGTTGCACGTGACATAATGCACAACACATAAAAAATAGTTATGCAAAAAATATAACACATACCTAACACTTCACATAAACTTACTTTAAATTTATGTCAATATAAGTTAAAAAGTAAATAATACCTTTCTAGTAAACTATTTTCCACCATAAATGTCACACTTTTATTTTTTTTAAGGCTAAATTGCATAACCTCACATGAACCAAAGATACATTACAAATTTTAGCCAATCACTTCCATCAAACTTTACGACAGATGGTATCAACTTGCTCGATGGGAAACTGGGTGTTTTTGACCATCTGCTGATAGAGTAGCAAGTCCAAAATTGTAAAATAAGCAACATTTGCAGCATCACTGAAGAGTCTATATGGACATCATACCATAAAAGGATAATAAAGAACAACTATCAACTATGATTTAGATGAATTCACTGGTGTCATGTCTCTTTCATTCGATCTTGGAGGGGATAATGAGGCGGCAATTCATGGGATGTGAAGCGCAATTTGAGCCAAACAAGTGTACATTCTCTCTATATGTAATCTCATGTTGTGCTGCTCTCTTTTCTCATCCGTAAGGTGGGAAAATATATTGTATTGACTTGCCTGCCTTTCCATCAGGATCCTACCCATCAAAATATTCATTTTCCAAGAAAGAAAAAGAGCATTTATATATTGCTTCCTTTGGCCCCTAGTATGGCTAGGGTATGAAATTAGCTACCTAAAATCCTCCAATAACTTTGAGTCCAACATAGAATGACAATATTTGGTAGCTGCTTTTTCAAGAGTTTACATTTCATTGTGAATATCATCACGTATGGTCGCATGGAAGGCTTCAACAACCTGTTAGGCTTGCTGATGGTCTTGATTACACCCTTGAGGGCCTTTTCCACCACCCTCCCCCCAGCCACACCACCTCTCTGGCTTATCATGCGTTTTCGTTGCATGGTGTCAAGGTATAACTTAATTTACAACAAAACACAAGGTACATTTTAAGAAAAAACAGAGAGTAGTCCATAGTGAGGCTCTAAGTACTATAGTCATAGGCAAACTGGAACAATTGAGACCAAAAATAAAGTATAAGTCTGCAACATATAGAGAGAAACTCACCCAAGTTCTATTTAAAGCAATCGAGAGCCCTCCCCTATACCCATAATGAGACACTAAATAACAACAATTGCCATGACAAAGGTAATGAACCCAAAAAATGAAACAAACTGTAACAACCCCGAGTTAAAAGTTCATGTAATAGAGGTTAATAAAGGAAAAATAAGACCCAGGCCACAAGACACGTATTCCAAGCTGAATGTTGGGAAAAACATCCTAGCGGGTGTCACTTTCAGTTTATTTATGGCCAAGGAAATTGGGAAAGGAAAAGAGGCATTAAATGTCATTTATTAATGAGAAATAGAGGAAAATAGGATAAAAGGTAGATGAAGGGTCACAAATTTGCATGAGAAGGAAAATTGAAGGAAAATAGAGGAAAATGAAGAAATTAGAGGAATCAATAATAAAAAGGCATCAAAGGATCAATTTGTAGCCTTTTGTCAGTTTTGCTTTGGAATTCATTTCAAAGAGAGAAGAGTACTAAGAGGATAAAGCAAGCAAGCAAGCAAACGAAGGCAAAGGAAGCGTAAGGAAAGAAAGGGACAAGCAAGGAAGGTTGGATCAAGCAGCTTCAGCGGGAGGATTTGCAGGTAACAGGTTGCATGTGTGATTTCCTAGTTGGGTTGTGAATGCATGACACATGCATTTGTGTATTTGGTTCTTTTTTTGTCATTGGCATGGGTTTAACCTAGTGTGACAACGGTTTTAGCCTTGCTTCACCATTTCCGGATAGCCATGGTGTGATGGGATTCTTTTCTCGGTTAAGATTTGGATTTATGGAAGTTTTTGGAACCGGGTGAGGTGATCTCAAGTCCCAAGGGTTGCGGGTGGAGGTGGTTTAATATCCAGGAAGCCCTCGACAGGTGGGTGGAGACAAGAAAATTCCTCAAGGTATTGTTGAAGAAACTCTGAGGCATCCAAGCTTGTTTTGGGCATTATGATCTCTTGCTCGGTTTTGGTGAGATCGCGGTAACCTAAGGGTGGAGGTGGTTTAATCTCTGGGAAGCTTTGGTTTTTATGCATTGAGATCCCACATTCATGCTTGGAATATGGCATGGAGGTGATTGGCTAAAAGAATGGTTTGGTTCAACCCAATCTATGGTCGGGTGGTACGTGGAAGTCCCTGACTTGGTTGGATTTTGCATCAATTAATAAGAGTTATTTTCCTATTGTAAATTATGAGAATTTGTACTCATTATTATGATGATTTGATGGTTTTTACGTCATGGTTAATAATATTGTTATATGTTGGTTATAAGCATGGATTTGTAATGTACTCTAGCTATGTATCATTTAGGATCTGACAAGTATTTGATGGTTAATGAATGCATGGGATAACAAACATTATTTCAACTATTATGAGAGGTTATTAGACTTTCTTGGTGATTCTCAAATAAGTTTCAGACTCCTATGCTCAGATATCCATTCATGACTTGTAGATTACATGTTCACTATGTGTTTGAAGAAATGAATGTCATGGTTAGGCCTGGTTAGGTCAAGTCCATGATCAAGTTTTGTATGATTAGATTTATCTTCAAGTCTTTTATCATTCTAGAAAGTCTCAAGAAGTTCTGGGCAGTGGTTTGGAGGTTGGCCTAGAATTGTGGTTCAGATCTCGGGACCGCAGGCACTGAACTGAGGATTTTCGGTCACAACTCCACTCAGGAAGGCTTGTGCATGTGGTTGGAGGGTCATAACCACACTCAGGAAGGCTTGTGCATGCATTTGGCATGTTAGGTCACTAAAAAAGTAATTTAACTTAGGGTTTGGTCAACTGGGGTGGTTCTTTAGCCCCTGAGTGTCTTGTAAGCCATGTAGGATGTCAATTTGTGGTCAATAAGTTCCAGTTGTCGACCACACTTCCATAACTTAAGTTTGGTGGTCAAGTCATGTCATTGTAACCCTTTATCTCATGTTTACCTTAACAGACGAGTGAAATCGGTAAATGTGGGAGGGGGTGGTTACACAAACCCACAACAAATCTTTGAGCACTGACGCCTCACGAAAAGTGTCCCTATTGAGACCAAAATTAAAATAAAGGCTCATAATAGATAAACATAAGTTCTCCCAAGGTCTAATTAATACAACCAAAAACCCTCCCCCAAACCTAGGTTGGATTGCTAATTTACACCAACCGCCATAGTAAGAACAATAAACCCATGCAATGAGCTAGCTAAAGTTGTCATCACTGGAAATAACTAACCATATAACAAACTAGATATTAAGGCATAAAGCAACTATATTGTAATAAAATTTGGGTGAATTCAAAGTAACCTAAAGAGAGGCGTACTTTAATTTTTGCATGCAAGGTGTCCCGACTATCCAAGAAGTTGCAGGCATGATGGTCGGTAGCAACTCTCTTCCCTTCTTAACCAACTTAAACTCTATATTTCCCTCACATTCTCATGGCGATAAACATCGAAGCTTCAGAATAAGATTGCATGAATGCCCTCTGGAGTAGTTAAAATACACCTTCCTTATGAAATTGCTAATGTTCCAAGCTCCTAACTCAAACCTTTCAGCTATGGAAAGAGTTAAAATCTCTCCTAAACAAAGGCTTAGCCTATATCTTTGTTCCCCTTCCCGATTAACACTGTCAATCCTTAGACATTTCCAATTAATTACATGCATGTGTTTGCATGCTCGGGGGTGGCCACGCCACCCCCAAACTTTAATGTGCCCCATTCAATCAAACACGGGGTGGTGGGCACGATTACCCACACCTCCACCTATTTCGAGTCGCCCCCATTAGGGAACATGTCACACTTTCATTGATACTTCAACTTTAATAATTTAAAATATTATCAATTATTCAATTTATAAGTGGAAAAATACTTTTTAAAATAATTTAAATGTAACTAATAATTATAAATAATAGCTACTCAATAAATCAACCAATCAAATTAATTTATAAGAGCAAAATTATTAAATTATTAAATATTTTATATATGTGTAATAATTTTTTAAACAATGGAAAAACCTATCATAACTCTATTGTCAAATCAACAGTGGGGACAACCATCAATGGTTGCTATGCTAATGCAGGTTGACTTATCATTGTCAAGATGCCTCTAGGTCTTGGGTACTTAACTTGTTAGCTCTTAGTCAAACAAAAGTAATATTAGAACATACTCCATGGAGAGATCAATAAATGTTTTTAAATAAAATGTTAAAAATTTAAATTAATTAATTTATTTTGTACATTTAATAATTTTAACATGATCTACCGTCTTTAAATAAAAATTTTAGTGATCATGTCCAGTTATAGTGTCTTGTAAAATTTCCGATGGATCATGTTCCATTATAATTTCTTATATCAACTTAGATCCATCTTAACTCCAGATTTTCCATTATAATTTCTTATATCAACTTCGATCTAATTAGAACCATTATGATCAATCCTTTGTTGGCAAAGCTTTTCGACAACATGGTAGAAAATAGAATCAGTAAGTGGGCAAAAGTAAAAGACAAGAGGGCAAAAGGACAAGCGGGTTTTAGGCCAAAGCATTCTACAGTGGATCATGGTATCACGGTGAGACACATTATTGAAAATGTTTGGGGGAACAAAGAAGAAGTATTATGCTGCTTTGTTGAATTCAAAAAGACATTTGACACATTCCCTAGAGATAAGTTGTGGCATAGAATGGAAGAACATGAAATTCCTTTGTATTATAGCGCTGGTGTCCATAGACTTTCTGAAAAATTGAAAGTCAAAATTAGAACATCAACAGGAATTTCAGAAAGCTTTAGAAGTAACATTGGAGTCAAGCAAGGTTTCCCCCTATCCCTTACTCTTTTTGGTTTATATATTGATAAACTAGAAGAGTGGCTAAATCTACAAGGTGGATATGGTGTTCGGTTGGGGGAGTTTGTGATAAATCTTCTTTTATATGCTGATGATTTTGTATTGATTTCTAAATGCGCCCATGGACTGCAGATGCATCTATATGCCCTCGAGCATTTTTGTAGAGCAGTGGGGATGCAAGTCAATACTAGCAAAACCAAAATAATTATTTTCTCTAATAAAAGGAAGTAGAGCCAACATACATTCTTCTTTGAAGGCAACATTCTTTAAGATGTAAATGAATACAAGTACCTCAGGATTGATTTCAACAATAAACTTAATTAGGAGGACTGCAGAAATAAGAGAATTTTAGGAGGGTGGAAAGCATTATATGCTCTTCAAAACAGATGTAGAGAGGCATAGTTATGGGATTGGAAAACGATTAAAGTGCTTTTTGGA
The DNA here is from genome assembly GCA_034641835.2 of Pinus albicaulis. Classification (NCBI taxonomy): domain Eukaryota; kingdom Viridiplantae; phylum Streptophyta; class Pinopsida; order Pinales; family Pinaceae; genus Pinus; species Pinus albicaulis. The sequence continues at coordinate 829,972,566 of CM076577.1, read as the reverse complement.
CTCCTAGCTTGTCCAATGATGCTATATGGGTGTGAGTTGTGGGCGAGCAACACCCCCATCTCAAAATGGAAACAAATTGAGAAAATCAAAAACCACTTGATCATGAGCAAGTTCAAAATAAAAAGTTCGGTACCTTATGAGATAACGTTGAGTGAACCAGAAGCAACTCCCATCAAAGCAATTTCTATGGTGTAGCTCATAAGATATCTAAAAAGAATTAAACAAATGGGAGTAGGTAGATGGCCAAATGTTATCTTCAACGAAGGCACGAGTGAAAGAAAAAAAACATGGATGAGACAAAACTACACATCGATGCAAAAATGAGATATCTACCTCAATGCCTATCCCACAAATAACAAGGAGCTAAAATTATTTGTTATGGAGAAGTTTTGTAAATGGGTACTGAGAAAAGAGTTGGGTAGAAAGAAGAAGTACTACATTGAGGAATTCAACCCTACATGTGATCTACAACAAAAAGAGTACATTGGAGCTAACATTTCGTGGGGCAAAGGTTCTTATTGTTCAATTAATAACCAACTTGCATCAACTTCGGTGTGAAACATGATAGTGGAAAAGGCCTAAAGAAGCTTGGGAAGAACGAGTGTGTACATTTTGTACATCTGGGGCAGTGGAATCGGAAAAACATTTCATTTTGGAATGTGATGCATTCAAAAGCATCAGAGAAAGTTATAGGAATATGTTAGCATCAGTTTCTATGTACTGTCTTTTCGGCAAGGAGATTGTTGGAAGTTTAAGCAACTAATCATCAATTTGAATAAAAAAATGATTAAATTGCAAAAAAACCAAAAACATAGAACTAATAATCTCATAGACTATTAATTTCATAAACCTTAAAATATCATTTCATTTTATTTTATAAAAAAATGAATAGAAAAAAATTATGTGATAGTGAAACAAAACATGAAACTGTTAAACTTACCCAAAAACAAATTAAATTCAAAAAAGAAAAGACAAGATGGCAACATGTACAAGCACCTCTAGGCACAATAATAATTTCTTTGAATTATAAGATTTTTAAATCATAAATATAAATACATATAAAAAAATAAAATAGTGAGAAATTCCGTGTGATAATCAAACAAAACATGAAACAACCTCAGGCCATGTCAGATGAGTATACGACGAACTTCACTTATAACAAACTTTTGGAATCGCATGGCTTTCAATCGAGATCATCAAGCCCACAGACCACAGAGCAGTATTTGGGATTGCCAACATTACATTTGCTCAGCATCAAGCTGCACTTCACACTGTATAAGCTATTTTGCTGTGCCAATTGATCTTATCCATCCCAAGCAGTGGCAGGGTCATCCGAATGCAGAAATTCCATTACTGTACCCTCTGCCATGTCTTCATTCTGCTCCTTCAGTGGGGTATATGCTTGCTTTCCGTGTTAGAAAGGGCACTGGTTTTCTGTGGGATTTTTCTGCAATTTGTGGAGAGAAGAAGCCATCTACTTACTGCTTCGATTTAATCCTCATCTAATATGGTTCATTTTTGTATTAACAGGCCCGCTTATGGCGGTCTCGCAGTTAGAGGGCGTGTGTTCTGGGCCATGGGAACCCATCGTCAAGCCTGATGGAAAAAATATTTACTCAAAAGTTACCAATCCCACTCTTTCCCCTTCCCATCTTCAAGGTATGTCATCAGATCTCAAATGCACAGAGGGAGAAGATAGACATATATATTTGTTACTTTCCTTTAAGTTAACAAAACTGAGTTTATATCCCCAAACTAATCAGTTAAAAATTTAGAAAACATACCGAAGTTTTCTGTCCACGAAAAGTCAGGCCAAATGTTGCAGGTGTGGTGATCAAGTGGTTGATTCTGATTCAGAGTCACTTTTTTATTTGCTTCTTATTCTCTGACCATTAATGATCAGTGCAATGAGTTTGATTAAATTCAGTGGCTTCTTGAAGTACTTTTAAGGTATTCTAAGACATAAAGATTTTTCTCTCTTGCCTTGTCGGAGTCTCCTTGTTTTACAACCATGCACAAGTGGTTCCTATACTTTTTCGGTTTTGAGCTAACAAAGCTCAGGGCGCAAGCGTAACTCTCTGTTAATTATGCACCCGTGTTCTCACCAGTAGGTTCAGACTCCGCACCAACCCCTTACGAAGTTTTGATCATCACGGACTATCTGCTTACTGTTTTGCTCATTGCACTCCAGCTAACCCGGGGCACTCTCCAAATTACCTTTCTAAAATGATCCAATAAAGTCATTTGAAATATGGTTGGGGAGTGAGTGGTAAAAACCCCATCAATCTGCTTTTGCTTGCCCTGAAGCTTTGTTACCGGAAATAGTACACCAGGTTACTGTTTCTTTGAGAAATGATCAAGTAACTGAAATGGGACAGAAACGCCATTTCTTGAGCATTTCTCTTGATGGTATCTGAAAAAACAGCCAGAATCAAATATAAACAGAAGGCAAAAGATAACGATAAATGACACTTAACCATTTCTATGTCAATGTAATTTGATATGTAACTTGAAATTGTAACTCCGTGTTAATTATGCACCCGTGTTCTCACCAGTAGGTTCAGACTCCGCACCAACCCCTTACGAAGTTTTGATCATCACGGACTATCTGTTTACTGTTTTGCTCATTGCACTCCAGCTAACCCGGGGCACTCTCCAAATTACCTTTCTAAAATGATCCAATAAAGTCATTTGAAATATGGTTGGGGAGTGAGTGGTAAAAACCCCATCAATCTGCTTTTGCTTACCCTGAAGCTTTGTTACCGGAAATAGTACACCAGGTTACTGTTTCTTTGAGAAATGATCAAGTAACTGAAATGGGACAGAAACACCATTTCTTGAGCATTTCTCGTGATGGTATCTGAAAAAACAGCCAGAATCAAATAAAAACAGAAGGCAAAAGATAACGATAAATGACACTTAACCATTTCTATGTCAATGTAATTTGATATGTAACTTGAAATTGTACATTTTGTGGATTACTTTTGAGTTTTAAATGGATTTGGATTAGCTAAATTATCTATTACATGCATAATATGCACAGTGCGAAGGGGTGGATCATTTGTTATCCTGAAACTCTCAGGCCCCCACATCTTGTTCCATTGCCATTTGTTGTTTCTTATTTCTGGTCAGTGGTGACATAGCCCTGAACCTCCCTATTGTATATGCATCGCCCCTAATCTGGCAATTGTTGAAATGCTGAAACTATACTATGGTTTATTTCCGTAAAGAGTATACAAAAATGAAAACACAATGTATGGATTGATATGCACGTGCCTGTAGATATCAGATTTGTGGGTTTAGGTGTTGGGTTTAGGACCTGCTATGTGTTGTATGTTTGAATTTTGAGTTAACAGCCTACAGGGGTGTTCTCTGGTAAGCATTTACACAGTGATTTTCATGGATTGCAAAACAATGCCTAAATCATCCTACAAGTAGTTACAAACTACAAGACAATAGTTGTTAGATATATCATCTGCCCATTCACCTCCCTTCAACAGTGGGGTACTAATTCACCCAAATCTCTTTTGAATCATCTACCAGGAGCTCTCAATAACTCATTTACAAGTTTCCATACCATCTAAATGCAAAATTATAGCCAAACATAGTATATCTCAATTTATCTTTCATTCAGCTCATACAAAATAGCACGTTCATTCGACTTATACACAATGGTAAAAGGCACAACTAATTGAACTGTTCTCATTCCACATCATTGGAATGGTTTATATAGAGAACTCATGTGCAATACACATATTTCCCTTTAACACTTCATCATTCAAACACAATATACCATAAATATTAAAACAAAGGATTCATAATTGTCATTGAAAATACTTATCTGTCTGAAAATATGCTCATGTGGACTGGCTACGTAGTAGCAGTTTTCCTCCCAGCCATATGCATCCACTATGAACACCATCCCAGGCCTTGCTATGAAACTGCAAGGGCAATGACTGTCTACTGGAATTGTCTCTCTTGTGTCTCAAAGATCACCCAAAATAGTGTTGCATGATTTGAGCGATAGCAATAGCAACAACCACGAATCTCATTGCTAAATTGAACTGGCACATATTCAAGCGTTAAATCAGTTCATATAAGTGATCAAAACTCAACACGTGATACAAATTTAACAACAGCAATACCCCTCTTGGTTTCTCATGCACCAACAACTCATTTATAAAACGTCACTCACAGGCTCAACGATGACATGGCTACACCATTTGAGTAACAAAACAAGGAACATTGCACAACAACAACATGGATCCTCATAGATAAAACCATGGATGTGAATAAGTACAACGGTACAACCGTATCCTTGTCATGATCCCAGGGCGACTGCAATCAACAAACTTTCTACTGGGAGAACACTCTAAGATTCAACAGCCTAGTGGCTCCGACAATCTAAAAACATGACCAGAACTATTACATAATGTTGATTTTTTTGGGTAGCATCCGATATGCTCTAGCTCCAAAATTTTGTGGAGGGGCTAGAACACATGAGATCTCCAAGACCCAGAAATCGTTTGGAGAAATTCCACCCGGAGTGAAAGTTATTCAAATAATTAATTATTTTTAGTGGAGCCTAAGTTAAAACTTAGGGAATTAAAATAATTAAAGTGAATTAATTTAACATGTGGGTGAGAAGCTTCTAAGTGACGAGGATGAAGTCTAATTTAACCTTATCCATTGATTAAGGATTAGATCATGACCATTGATTTCTCAACAGGGAAAGTATAAAGGAAGGCTTGAGTGTCAGTTGGAGAACACACACATGGAGAACAACACTTGAGCAAAGTTGAAATTCTGGGGCGTGGTTTGCTGAGAATTTCAGGGTGAGCTTGTAGTGCAGAGAGGGGCAGTTCGACAGCGGCACTTCAGTCCAAGGCCGAGAATACAATAGCAGAGAGGCAGAGCAATACCAGGAGAGATAGTGTAGCACCAAAGAGGGTGACGCAGGCCCAGAAGGGTGACACAGTCACTGAAGAGGCAACGCTGGGGTTTCTGTGGAGTAGATTGGGTAGAAATTTACCAGATCAATTTCTGAGCCAGGAAGGCTCACTAGGAGGGTGATGCAGTCTCAGCGTAGAGCTTGCTGCAACCATCGCTGCGTAGCACTGGGGACAACACAGTCACCTGTGGGGTTTTTTCATTAAACTGCTGGATCAACCAATATATCTGTCTTCGGATAAAGGTACTTTTGCCAGGATTTTCTCTATTGGGTGAGCCAGATTTGGCACCCTAGATTGTATTTAGAAATATGCTTAATAATAAAACCCTCATATTTGCTGTACCAATTTTCTCACATTGGGTTTTTCTGAGGACGTTAGTCCAAAAATAAGTGTGTCCTTTGTGTGATTGTCTCATTTATTTTCCAGTACTTGATTTGTATCTCGGTGTAGGCTGCTTAGTATTTGCATTAATATTTCACTGAAGTATTCAGATTATAACTTGTAAATGGAAAATACAAGTAGGTAATGCAAATCAGTTAATTGCAGTAGGATTTTTGTATGTCAAAATTAATTCAGATTATAACTTGTAAATGGAAAATACAAGTAGGTAATGCAAATCAGTTAATTGCAGTAGGATTTATGTATGTCAAAATTCAGAAATTTTCACATGGTATCAGAGTGATTGCAAATCAAGGAGGACTGAAGCTATCACCAAAAGGACAGAAGGAAGTATGCAGCGGGAAAGCAGCTTTCCCGAGAGACAACGGAATCCTAAGCTGGAGAGGTAGAGGAAGGGTGACACAGCCACCTGGGAAGGCTCACGTAGAGCCTGCGTCAGCCTGCTACGGTGACGCTGTAGCTACAAAAGGCAATGCAGTGCTTGCTGGGTCAACGCAGAGGCTGTTGAGTCTCAAATTTTCTGGATTGCCGTGGCTAGAGGTGCAATACAGTTTCTTTCTGGAGTTACTAGTGGGGTGTTGTTTATGTTGGTGCAGAGCAGTGTCTAGTGGGGCAGAAGCAAAGTAGAGGGGAGTAGTTCCTCAGAAGATTTCTTGCCAATAAGTCTAGATCTAGTGCTGAGCAGCAGTAAAGCAAGATCAGAGAGGAGTGTTTCGACATCTGTTGGAAGAAGGAAATTCAGAGGGAGCTTGTTCCTTAGAGGGTTTCTAGCTCCAAAGAAATCCAGATCCGAGTTTTGTTGGGGCCCCAGCAACAGAAGAGGGAGAAAGGAACTTGTTCGACACTTAGTTGAGAAAAGATGGCCGTAAATGGACTGAGGTATCAGGATAGGTTGGATGGAGCATCCAACTTTGTCATCTGGAAGGCCAGGATCCTGGCAGTTTTGGATGAACCTCGCTTCAAGGATCATGCCTTGAACACGATTGCTGTTTTGGTTGATGCTGATCCTCTCAAAAAGTACGAGGAGGCTTAAGCAAAAGCAAAACGCATGATCATGGATGAAGTCAAGGATCATGTGATCCCACATATTGCTGAGAAGAATACAACAAGGGAAATGTGGGAGGCCTTGACCACTATGTACCAAGGATATTCCGTCCAGCAAAAGATGTTGCTTGAGAACCAACTGAGATTGTTTTAGATGCAGAAGGGAGAAGAGATCGATCCCTTCCTCATCATATTGCAAGGTATCCAAGATTAGCTAGCTTCCGTAGGGGCTACACCAGATGGTGGACTTATGGTCAGGACTGCCGTGAATGTAGTCACTGAAGGCTGGGAGACTTTTGTCTAAGGTATTTTGGGCAGGGCCACTCTTCCAAGCTGGGAAGAGATGTGGGCAACTCTTCGACAAGAAGAGATCAAATGGTGGACCAAGGTAGGAAACAACAACAAAGGGATCAAAGTCAAGAATGAGGAAGAGAAAGATGCAACTCTCGCATCTAAGGGACAACAAGGGCAACATAGAAGGAAGAAGAAGGACCTCTCGAAGGTCAAATGCTTCAGATGTGGGGAACTGGGACATTTCGCCACACAGTGCCCTCTAAAGAAGAAGGGCAAAGAGGAATTTGACTCGAAGGTTGCTCTAACTCAGGCTGATGAGGATGATGATGATGGATGCGCCATGAGTGCTCATGCACCTAAGAAGTGCGGCGATATGGAGCTGTAGATTGAAGCTACAGCGAGGGCAGGATCCTTGAGGTGCCCAAACTCTAGGATCACATATGACTACGGAAGCACTTAATGACAGTAGAAGAATGACGAGAGTCAGTTGGTGTGAGGGATGATGGAGCGACAGTGGTAGAGCTAGAGCGCCAAAAGTCTGAAGCAGCGCAGAGCAGAGGCAGTAGCAGCAGCGCAATGCTTACGCAGTGCAAAGTAGTAGCAGCGCAGTAGCATCAGAGGGTCAACGCAGATTAGCAGCAGAGGAAGCTTCAACACCGAGGAGTATCCAGACTGACTAGTATGTCAGTATTTGGGATGTCTTTTAGTTGCTTAACTCTCAACAACTGAGTTGCAGTGCAACAGATAACAGTGGCAGTGCTATGGGCAGCATGATGCAACATTTTGAGAGGGAATTGCAGTACATATGCAACAGTGACAGTGGTAGAGTCATGGCCAGCAGTACAAATTGCAGCAGCGCAGTGGATGAGGGGCAGTACGCTGAGCATCAACAACGCAAAGGACCGATGCCGTGGATTAGGGTGATGCTTCTGGTGAGAAGTATTGCTAGAGCACATTCCTCGCTAAGAGGAAGTGTTGATTTTTTGGGTAGCATCGGATGTGCTCTAGCTACACAATTTTGTGGAGAGCTAGAACACATGAGATCTCCAAGACCCAGAAATTGTTTGGAGAAATTCGACCCAGAGTGAAAGTTATTCAAATAACTAATTATTTTTAAATTTTAATGGAGCCTAAGTTAAAACTTAGGGAATTAAAATAATCAAAGTGAATTAATTTAACATTTGGGTGAGAAGTTTCTAAGTGACGAGGATCAAGTCTAATTTAATTGTAGTCGTTGATTAAGGATTAGATGACCATCATTGATTTCTCAACAGGAAAAGGGCTTGAGGGTCAGTTGGAGAACATACACACGGAGAGCAACACTTGAGCAAAGTCAAAAGTCTAGGGCGTGGTTTGCTGAGAATTTCAGAGTGAGCTTGCAGTGCAGAGAGGGGCAGTTTGGCAGCGGGACTTTAGTCCAAGGCCGAGAATACAATAGCAGAGAGGCAAAGCAGCACCAAGAGAAACAACACAACACCAGAGAGGGTGACGTAAACCCAAAAGGGTGACGCAGAGCCAGAAGGGTGACACAGTCACTGAAGAGGCAGCGTTAGGGTTTCTGTGGGGCAGATCGGGCAAAAGTTCAACAGATGGATTTCTAAGCTTGGAAGGCTCACGAGGAGGGTGACACAGCTCTTGGAGGAGGTGACACAGTCTCAACGCAGAGCTTGCTACAACCATCGCTGTGCAGCACTGGGGACAACGCAGTCACCTGTGGGGTTTCTTCATTCAACTACTGGATCAACCAATATATCTGTCTCTAGATAGAGGTACTTTTGCCGAGATTTTCTCTGGTGGGTGAGTCGGATTTGGCACCCTAGATTGTATTCATAAATCTGCTTAATAATAAAACCCTCATATCTCCTACACTGGTTTTCCCGCATTGGGTTTTTCCGGGGACGATAGTCCAAAAATAAGTGCGTCCTTTGTGTGATTGTCTCATTTATTTTCCAGTACTTGATCTATATATCGATGTATGCTGCTTAGTATTTGCATTAATATTTTATTGAAGTATTCAGAAAACAACTTGTTAAATGGAAAATACGAGTAGCTAATGTAAATCAATTAATTACAGTAGGATTTTTGTATGTCAAAATTCAGAAATTTTCACACATAACAAGTTACAACCAAGAGAGAAATTGTGGAGCAGCATTGCGAAAGGAAGAAAAATGTATTGCCCCCTCAGAAGCAACTTCTCCAAGATGAGAAATATAACATAAACCAATGGGTGCATGAAGGTATGCACGTTGGGAGATACCTCAATAGGATATTTTGTTTGGACACAATGGAGAGTTCTCAAATTGACATTTCGCAAGGAATATTTCGTTCACTTGACCCCCCTTCCCCTCTCGTTGCATCATAGCCTTGTGATGTCCTCAAGTTCCAATAGTTATTTACTTGAAGTTTACATTATATTTTCATGTGATTATATCATGGTGATGTCATCAAGTTCAATTTAGGAAAATGTAATAAATCCTAAGTGTTCACGGTTGGGGCTTTGGCTTTGGGCTCTACAATAAGAATATATACATATTGATATAAGTACCTTTTCACATTATGGGTGTTTTCAATATGAAGGCAACCATTAAAAATGTCCAAATATACAAACTATTACATACTAGTTATATGGAACTCAAGGGTAGCGAGACAGGGTATGACATTCCCCTCCCCCTTGGAATAACACTGATCTTGGTGTCATCTTTCTAGCTCAATTCAACTATAAGGAATGGCACATATTTTTTTCTTTGCAACTAGATATGGCATAAATTACATCTCATTGTATCCTCATTGAGCAACAGTATTTCCAGGCATAGTTCCAGGACATCTCGTCCAAGCTCTACCTCATGGAGGCCATTATAAGATCCACGGTCCTCTATGGCTCCGACATTTGGGGACCTAGTTTACTACAGTCAGATTGGGCCGCAATTCAGAGAGTCCAGACCCTGCTTCTCCAGTGTATCATACGAATAGTTCCATAGTCCATTATTCAAGAAGAGTTTGGGGTCCACCCATTTTTCCTTGAGGTCTTTTTCTGCTTTGTCTCTTTCCTCCATAGAGTCAGGGTTTACAGGGATTTTGCTACTGAGAGAGAGAGAGACCCCTATCTTGCACTTTGTCCTTCAAAGGCCATTTCTTTGGATACCCCCTCAAGTCGTGCTCGTGGATAGTTTGCATACGCATCTTGACTCCTTTAGTCAATGACCATGTCCTTAAAGTGCCTTCCTCCATTTAGTTTCTCCCTTGACAGACCAACACATCTCTTACCGACTTGACAAGTACTAAATCACACCATTAGAGAGGATATCTATATATTATACATTCAGATCACTTGGCATACCCCTCGGTGAGCCTTGTCTCAAAGATGTCTTTCTACCTATAACATTTTTTGGAGCTGCAGGATGGCCTAATTGCAGGCACTGGATGCACTCACTTAAGATCCCACTAGGGCAGCTTCGAGTTGGGTCCCATCAACTTCGGGTGGAGATAGAACACCATATACCACAATCAAATAGGTTTGCCAGTTAAGCCACCTATAGGTGTTGGAGACCGAGATACACCTCATTTTTCGGTGCCCCATATACTATGAGATCAAAGGAGGATATTATTGCTTATATAGAGACTTTGAAGGATCCCTCTCTACCTTCTTTTGGTATCCTAACCAGAGATGCCTAACCCTCCTTATTAGGGAGATATTTAGACATAGATCTTAGATCCTACATACCCTGCCTCACTTAAGGACAAATTCAGACAATCACATCATACTTTTAGGTTGATGTGGTCGATTGGAGCAACAAGCAACGAGCTAAATTCTAGGGTATTTCAGATAGTAGAGTAGTGAGACCTCATGTCTCCCTCAACACTCGTGTTTGGGAGGCCAACTGTTTCCCTTGGGACTGTTGTGGAGGTGTCGAAAAACACATCAGTTCACTCACATCCAGAGCGTCAAAGGGTTTAGTATTAGACGATTCTCGAATAGGCCCCCTCCCACTCTACAGGTTCCTCCCCAACCCCAGCGGAGCAACTAGAGACTTATCCATAGCTTCTTTCCTTTGGCCTAAGGTAGTAGGAGTATCCCTCGCTCCTACACCCCCCCTCAGGATCATGCAGCTAGACTCCTTGTTGGATCCAGAAGACTTCGATAGAGAGCCAATGCCACTGTCACCTCCCTTGTCGTCAACTATCAGACTTGGGCACTCTTGACATCATTGACCTCCAGCCCTAGACTTATTCACTTAGCCTTCTACATGATCTGGTTATATACATGTTTATGAGGCTGCCCTATTATTGTATCTTTCTTTACTTCATTTATCTTAGATTTAACTTTGACATTTTCTAGGAGTTGCGTTTGCACTCCAACATTGTAATTGGACTGGTTTTATCCTTCTTTTCCATTGACCTATTTATGGTCATTTGTTGGACATTAATAAAATTATCTTATCTTATCTTATCATGAAATCATGAAAGGGATGTCATCCTAATAGTTGGTATTGAATGTTCTCATCACTACTTATCTGTGCACATGATGGTATCATATTCATTGTTGATTTACATTTGCTGGCCAAAACCAAGACAAGAGAAGTTTACTTGCTTTTTTTAGCAAACCATTTTCGAATCTATTAAGTGTTGAATATTTAACACTTATTAAGATGTGGAACATCATTTACATATTTAACCACTAAACCAAATTTAATTACTAATATAACATAATTGCTTATCAATGTTTCTCTCGTGGGAGTATGCCAAACAATTTTTGAGGATTTGAAGTTCAAACCTTGATGGGGACTATAACACTCCCCCAATTTCATCTTCCAAGTTGTCTTTGCTACCCATGCCAGTTAGTAACCCCTAGGAGAAAATATTTCCCCTGTTTGTTCAGCTTGCCAACCAACATCCCAATGATGATCCATAGATAGCTATGCCTTAGAACTTTCCACATATGCTCCAGTCAATGCTGTTCTTCCATCTAGCATACTTCTTGAAGGAAGGTGGGTCATCTATTATATGGTACACTATCCATTTTTGTATTCATGTACTTTTATTTAATGTTCAGGGCATTCTAATATGAATCACAAATTGAGTTGGATGATTGACCACTGATGATTATATCTTTTTTCTCACGCTTCACATGGGAGGTTATCCCCTTGCCCGTAGTCTAGTGTGACCTTCCTCGAGGCCTTTTCTTTCCACCATCTTGGAGGGGCACAAATAGGAGGCACTAATTGATATAGCGTGTCGAAGGTAATCCATACTTATCACTTTCCATTAGTCCCTTGTATCCACCTCTATTCATTGAGTTAATTGTCGTATGTCATCGACACTGGCACCCTTTATCCTCATCTTTGAGTAAGGGCCCAAAAACTTTACCCTCATGTTGATGCAACTGAAAGAAAGATAAAAGCATATATAGCCACATATGAAAGAAAATGCAAAATGCAAAAAATGGTTGGGACAATTTAAAGCGCGTGGACAAAAGCCTAGTCAAAGCTCTACCCCCCTCATTAGCCCTAATCCAATTTCTAGCATATCATGCTCAATCTAAATAAAAGGAACTTATGAATGTCCCAACCCCGATAAACAATAAACCACTACATCCTTAAAGGGGTATTGGAAAGCACTAGGCAAGTTGGTTACCCAAGCTATGCAAGAAAGAAAAAGAAAATATTTGAAGTGAAAGGCGCACTAGAGGTGTGGTAACTCAACCACGCACAATTGCTCCCTCTTCACATCATTGCACTCAAGATGTTGGACCTCATTTAGCTCTTTCCAAGGCAATGGTATCTTCCTTGAAGTTTTTCCCATTGCATGTCCACCTTTATCACATGCACCTATAGATTGATGTGTCTTCTTAGGAACTGTCCTTCTCCGTAGGATTGGGAGCACCTAATAGGGCTATTGAATAGCCATCCCAAACATAGGTGCGGTAACTTGCTTACAAATCATCAAATAAAAAGACATTTGAAGGCAAGGCTTGTGTGAAGTATTTTGCTGCCGTAGCAATAATTATAGTCCATTATGATACTTTTATGGTTTATTTATTGAGTAACGTTGATCTCACTTGATATAGAGGGCATGTCTAAGGTGGTTTCTTCTAGATGCATTGGATATCCCTTGAAGGATGGCTTGACACTTCTACAACACCTTGAAGAGGACGTCTAACCTAGCATGAGAGCACTTATGACCTTGCAGCTACAACGTTGCCCCCATGGAGATGAACATTGGTCCTCGAGGAGCCCCACATGGATGTATGATACCTTCTACACCTCCAGATGTTGAAATGTTAAGCATAGGGCATTTCCAAGATTGTTGATCTACCCCAAAGGGCCTAGGATGCCCCTAGGCTGGCCTTGCACCTTCTTGATGGGCATTGCCTTGGTCTAGAGTCTAGATGAGGATGTTGATGATTTGAGATGCTTTGGGAGTGCTGGTACACCCCTTCTTGATGATGATGTCATGCCATAGGCTTGCAACATCACCCTTGCAAACCCTAGAGTGATGATGTATGGATTCTTGATGATGACGTATGGTTGAGGAGTTGTGGTTCAGAGATGCACCCTTTCACATTGATGAGATGAATTGGAGTAAAGAGCACTCTTAAAGCCTTATTGGCACTTTGCTCAATAGAGATGATCATTTATTGAGGGTGATGTCATGTAGGAGAGCTTCTTTTGTCATATGTGTGGAGAAAAAGGAGGTATTTTATTATGTTTTATCATTATGACAACTATCTTATAGATTGACTTGCGATCTATTGACCTTGTGAACACTTAAAATCATGTTTTAGGGCTTTGTAAAATCATCCCAATTTGACTTGGTTACCCTCCTATAAATAGAGGGGAGTAGAATTGAGTGAATGATTGTCACACACACTCAAATTTTTCTCTTGCAATGCGCATTGGTTTCTCTTCTTTGTCTTGGATGCAATGGCTCTTTAGGGTAGCAAATTGCCTTGGGGATGATATGTTTTGCATGGAGAGACATTCTTGGATTAATGAAGTGATGCTTCGATGAATAATGTAAGCTTAATGCTATTTTTCTTCAATTTTGCTATAATTGATGGAATTAGGGTTTATCTTGTGCCATATTAATAAATGCTATATCTTTTATGAACTCTAGTTTCTTCATATGAAAAATTTGTCATCAAGTATCCATTATGGGAACTACATTGCATCCCTTGACCTAAAATTTGCTTAAAGTGAAAGTCACTAGGGTTTGTTTTAGAGCTAGTTTCTCTCTCCCCCTCTCTATCCAAGGTCCTCTTCCTTTGACCTCATCCTCTTGACTCCATTGCCCAATTGATTGAAGGAAATAACCTTTGTATGTTGATGAAACCAAAATTTCCATTTTTTATTATTTTATGGCAAATTAGGGTTATGGTTTAGTTAAATATACATTTCATAGCTTAAATTTACCTATACATTATTGTCCTAGAATTAGGTGTTGGATATATTCATGTTAAAAAGGAAAAATCTCTCATTTTATGCATTTTCACCCCTAATGTTAGGGCTGACCTCTAGGGTTTGTTTGCTTTTTACTTTCCACAGAAAAATCACAACTTTTTATTAATAGGTAAAAAGTTACATCCATACATGCCTGTAGCATTCCTTCTGTCATTCAGAAATAAGATCTCAAAAGTATGGGTTCATACAAAAAAGAGAAACAAAACAACCCTGTGATCATCATTAAGCAATATCTAACCGACCTCCACAACAATATTCTAATATAGATAAACAATATATAAGTTCATGACAATTTATATGTTAATTTTGGGCAACTAGGTCCAAACTCCATGTTGCACTGCTCATATGATGATGATTATATTTTTGTCAGATTCCTCATTTGGAGAGGTGCAAGATTGATCAAAAATCATCTTGTTTGGATGAGCAGAACTTATATTTTGATTTTATTTTCCACACATGTGCAAATTGATAAGATCGGCTAGATTTGTAATGTAGGCTCACAAGCCCCAACAGATGTGTCACACACCCTCATTGATGGATATAAATAGGAGAGAGATGATGCTCATTTCATCATCATCTCATCACACATTCTTCTTATGATCTGATTGGTTTGTACAACCTAGGAGAGGCTTCCATCCCTCACACGTGTGAATCTAAACCTGGAGATTACGGACTGTTTTAGGGCTTTTTGGACAGCGTTGACCAGCGTTGACTTTGGGTCTGTTGAAAAGTGTAACTAGGTCGGTCTTCATATTGATTATGTAATTATTAATTTATTTAAAGTAGAAGACAAAGATAATAAAATGTATTTTGTACTTGCTTCATGGGTTTCATGAGCAAGAAATTATTATAGGTCAATAGACTTCTTCTTGATGTCTATCTAGGATTTTTTCTTCTAAGTATAAATGTAATTAAGTGTTATATATATGAAGGATCTAGTCTCAAAGAATGCTCCAAGACCTAGTCCTAGAAACCGTGGAAGAATGGCTCTATTAGCCTTAACTCGAATGCTGGAAGATAAGATTAAATGATGTATTAGAAGTCGGCCTCATAATAGACATGTCGGCTCCCAAATAGTCACACTGGTTCACCAAGTCAAGTTGGCTTATATACAAGGGCAAACAACTATATATACCCTTGTAGCCTTTGCAGAAAACACAGAATCTCGGATCATCTCTGCATCTGATGTGCGAGCTATCTTTAAGTGTAGTGCGAAGTGCGAAGTGCAACAAGCTTCAGTGTGGAATTTTGATATGTTTCAGGTCATCTTTGAAACAGTTTGCAGATTCCTGTGGTAAGTTTCAGTGCGGATTTATTGGATGGGCTTTCAGTGCGAAGTTTGAAGTGTTTATATTATATACAACAGTGCTGCAGTGCGGATCATAAGGTGCTGTTGTTCAGATCATCCAGAAGCTACAACACATTCTTGAAGTGCGAACCTGTCTATATGCTTGAACATGAGCATCTTGAAGTGCCAATTTATCTAAGGGTATAAGCATGAACATGTGGTCATTCTGAAGTGCGGACCTGTCCAAGTATAAGAGAAGTATTCAAGTGCGGATCTGTTCAAAGATAGCTTGCAGAATATTCTAAAGTGAAGTGGTTCATAAATTGTGATAATGGCATCCAACTCAAGTTCATTGAGACAGTGGTCTACAAAGAGAAGAAGCTATTGGAAAGCAGAAGAAAGAAGGATTTACTTTCCTCATTATAGCTTATATATATCAACTAAAGGTTCAAAGGAAGTACTAGTGCAGAGCAATGCAACTTGGTGAAGAGAAGAAGGACCAACATTGAAGGACATCAAAGAAGTAAGGACAAGGTCTTGGATGCATAAATAGGTCAAGGGTCTAAGTCTGGATCATGGTACTTGTCATCCGAAATCTGTAAGAAGTATTTCTCGTGGGTTTTCCTCTCCAAGAGGGAGAGGTTTTGCCTTGGCTCTAGGAGCCTAATTCTTGTGTCTCGTGTCTTTTGATAATTGACTTGATGAAAGATTTAATAAGCTAACAAAGGGAAGACATAAGTAACTCAAGTAATCTCACAAGTAATTATCAAGAAGAGAATTTTGAATTAATCACTGGCCCTCCAAATTCTCAACATGGTATCAGAGCTAAGGTGCTGAACTCAAGGGCTGCTTGACAAATAGACACTCCAGGAAGCAAAAATCAAAGTTTGGGTGAAAAGTCAAATCAGTTTGCAAGGAAGACTCTCAAGATCTTCAAAGGATCATCTTTTCAAGAAAATAATCTTTGCCATCAAAGATTTACATTCAAGACAGTGGTAGAACTGGACATCTTCTTTTGAAGACATCCTTTACCATCAAGGATCCAAGATCACCTAGATTGAAGATTTCTATCTTAGAAGAAGTTCCTAACCTCTTCGTCATTATCAAGGAAGCAACTGAAGGAGAAAGTCACTCACTCAAGTAAGTATCTATGACTTTATCTAAATCTGTCAAAATGACTTATTGTATAGAGAGCAACAAATTGGTTGGGTTATCAAACTTCAATGCATGGAAGAAAAGGACAGATCTGAAGCTAATTGAAAATGAAGTTATGGGCTTCATAGAAGGATCTACAATTCAACCTCCAAAAGAAGACATTCTAGCATATATCAAATACATGCAGGGATACACATAAGAGCCCGAAGGATTCTTATAGAATCCATAAAAGACTCTCTCATTTCCTATGTATTAAAGCTAGAACCCTCAAAAGAAATATATGATAAATTGGTGGAACTGTTCTCGAAAGTTTCTACAAAGGAAATAATATCCCTGAGACAAAAACTATACAAATTGAGAATGTCAAAGGAAGGAATAATTCCATATCTGATGGAGATTTTCGCAATACGAGAACAACTACTGAAGTTGGGAGAAGTAATGTTTGATAGAGAAATACTCATTGTGGTACAAAATGGCTTACCAAAAGAATGGAGAGGTTCCACTTCCAGCATAGATGGGAGAGAAGAACCCATGCCATTCCAAAGTCTAGGTAAGATAGAAGAATCAAGATTGAAAGAAGGACCAAGAGAAGAGAATCAAGCCTTTGCCGCCATGTCCGGAAAGAAAGGAAGATTCGGTAAATTTGGTCCTTAGAATAAGAAGAGAAATGTGGACAAAGCACAATGTTGGAAATACTGAGAGGGGGGTGAATCAATATTTCTTTTCAATTGTTAATTTTACTAGTTAGATCACTTATATTTAGAACACAAAATGAACAATAAGAATAAATGCTTTTATTAATTTATTCTTTACAATAAATCAAGTACAATATATGTAGGGCTCCAACCCTAGATGAAGACACCAATCTTCAATCTCCTAGGCTCCAACCTGTATTTGCCAAGCACCGACTTGGACTTCCAAGGCTCCAACCCTGTCAATTTTGAGGCACCAACCTCAAGGGCTCCAACCCTGTCAATTCTGAGGCACCAACCTCAAGGGCTCCAACCCTGTCAATTCTGAGGCACCAACTGCAAGGGATCCAACCCTATATCTGGTACAGGCTCCAACCTGGTCTCTTGAGGATTCCAATCTTCTAGGGCTCCAACCCTATCTTCCAAGGCACCGACCTTGTCTCTATGAGGCTCCAACCTCTTGGGCTCCAACCCGCAACTTCACTTCCTCAAAATATGTTTGGTTATTCTTCACGACTCCCAATGTCTTCTTCAACGAGCCCTGTTAGACTTAGTCTCCACGTTGCATCATCAATGATCACCTTTTCTTCTTAGAGGTGTCACCACTACTCTTCATCGTACCCAACCAAATTCTCCAAGTCACCTCATGATGACATCAACAATGCATCATGATCTCCAAGTCCAGCTTCTATAAGTCTTCCAAATATCTTCAAGTATCCTTCAAGGTGTCTTTAATAGGCAGCCCAAATTTTGCACCTGCTCTAGGCCTCTACAAGGGCTTCTTCAATGGATCTTCAACAATGCATAAGATTGTCTTCAAGAATGTCTCTAGATTGCTTTCCCTAGATCAAGTCTTCAATACCTCTTCAAGGGTCAAGGGCTACTTTACAATGATCCTTTTCAAGCAAAAGATTGTTAAGGTTCCAATGAACAATGCTCAATGAACTGCTTCTCAAAAGATACCCAAAACTCCCAATCAAGTGTCACAGATCCAAAACACTAGAAGTCTTCTCACAAGTCTGTTTCAACAAGGGTCTACAACAAGTCTTTTAAGCACTCAACAAGGTCTTCCAACTTCTTCTCCAAAAAGATTGAATGCAATTCCAAACAACGCTCTCTCAAGAACTACTTCAATAAGGCTTCAAACAATGGTCACTGAGATTGATGATATCTCCAAATTGTTCCAACTCTATGTCAAAGGGACTGCTTTTAAAAGATTCGAATTTGGTGTCTTTTTGTTGTAGACTTCTTTTTGATGTCTATCTAGGATTTTATCTTCTAAGTATAAATGTAATTAAGTGCTATATATATGAAGGATCTAGTCTCAAAGAATGCTCCAAGACCTAGTCCTAGAAACCGTGGAAGAATGGCTCTATCAACCCTCACTCAAACACTAGAAGATAAGATTAAATGATGTATTAGAAGTCAGCCTCATAACAGACATGTCAGCTCCCAAATAGTCACACCGGTTCACGAAGTCAGGTTGGCTTATATACAGGGGCAAACAACTATATATACCCCTATAGCCTTCGCAGAAAACACAGAATTTCAGATCATCTCTGCATCTTAAGTGCGAGCTATCTTTAAGTGCTGTGCGAAGTGCAGGAAATGCAGTGCGAAGTGCAGTAGGTGCAGTGCGAAGTGCAACAAGCTTCAATGCAGAATTTTGATATGTTTCAGGTCATCTCTGAAATAGTTTGCGGATTCCTGTGGTAAGGTTCAGTGCGGATTTATTGGATGGGGTTTCAGTGTGAAGTTTGAAGTGTTTACATTATATACAACAGTGCTGTAGTGCAGATCATAAGGTGCTGCTTTTTGGATCATCCATAATTTACAACACATTCCTGAAGTGCGAACCTGTCTATATGCTTGAACATGAGCATCCTGAAGTGCGGATCTGTCTAAGGGTATAAGCATGAACATGTGATCATTTTGAAGTGCGGACCTGTCCAAGTATAAGAGAAGTATTCAAGTGCGGATCTGTTCAAAGATAGCTTGCAGAATATTCTAAAGTGAAGTTGTTGATAAATTGTGATACTGGCATCCAATTCAAGTTCATTGGGACAATGGTCTACAAAGAGAAGAAGCTATTGGAAAGCAGAAGAAAGAAGGAAAGTAAATTTGTGATTTACTTTCCTCATTACAGCGTATATATATCAACTGAAGGTTCAAAGGAAGTACTAGTGTAGAACAGTGCAACTTGGTGAAGAGAAGAAGGACCAGCATTGAAGGACATCAAAGAAGTAAGGACAAGGTATTGGATGCATAAATAGGTCAAGGGTCCAACTCTGGGTCGTGGTACTTGTCATCTGAAATCTATAAGAAGAATTTCTCGTGGGTTTTCCTCTCCAAGAGGCAGAGGTTTTGCCCTAGTTCTAGGAGCCTAATTCTTGTGTCTCGTGTCTTTTGATAATTGACTTGATGAAAGATTTAATAAGCTAACAAAGGGAAGACATAAGTAACTCAAGTAATCTCACAAGTAATTATTAAGAAGAGAATTTTGAATTAATCACTAGCCCTCCAAATTCTCAACAGGGTCAACACTTGAGCTTTGACTTCGATTTCATCACATAAATTCCGATTTCTTGAGGCCGCATTAGAGGGCACGAAAATTGAGGCTGGACGTTGACTTTGACTGCAGACTGTTGACCACAACTTTGACCGCAACGTTGACCATTTGTTATTGACTTGTGTTTACTTTTTGGAGCTGTCTTTGACGGGTGTGTGTGACACTTGGAGAAAGGTTGTTTTGGTATATTGGAAAAGTTGGTTTGGCCAACTCAAGTCTTTTCTAGCTAGGGCATCCAGTTGACTGCTGTAACAAACATTTATCTCTATATTTGTTGGACAAGAAGAATTACAAATTCTGTTATGTTATTTGTCTTGTCTTCTATTGATCTATTATTATGTTCTATCAGCATTTTACTTTCATGTTTATGTGATTGCTAAATTTGAATTGGGCCTTAAATAAGATTGAAGTAAATTGCATTTAAGCATAGAACATACCATGGTTATCTAAATTTAACATGGTATCAGAGCTAAGGTGAAGACAAAGCCCAAGATAGTGTGAAAAGCAATCACCGAAGAAGAAGTCTTATCAAGGACCAATGGCCTCCTCAACCTACAAGGGTTTCAAGACTGATGATAAGTTGACTGATAAGTCTGATTATCATGCCTGGAAGATGTCTTTGGATTTGGTATTAGAAATCAAGATGTCATGGATTATGTGCAAGGGAAGATTCATGAGCCTCCATCAAATGCACTGGCTGCCACAAAGACAAAATATAGAAGAGGGGAATTCAAGGCGAAGATGATTATCAGGGATTCTATACATAAGCACTTGGTTGCTTATATTTCCGAGTTGGGCATATCTAAATATATGTATGATAAGTTGGTTAGCATGTTTAGGGCTAGCAATGCTAATCAAGTTCTTTTCTTCAAGAACAAGTTGAAGAATATCAAGAAGGGCAAATATGAATCCATTCAATCATATTTTATGAGGCTCACAGAAATCAGGAATGATCTCCTAGCCATTGGAGAAGAGGTAGCTGATCGAGAGCTTGTCCTCATTGCTCTTGGAGGACTCCCCCGGGAATGGTATGTATTCAACACTACTATTCTTAATAATAATGTGATTCCTGATTTTGATGAATTGTTGACAAGATGCACTCAAGAGGAGACAAGGATGATGGAGAGAGACCATCCCTCTAATGGGAATGGAGGTGACCCTACTGCCTTTACTGCTCATGCAAAGAAGAGGAACCATGGTGGTCCGAGAAATCAAAACCATGGAAGAGCGGGGCCCAAAGGAAGAAAGGGAAGATGTTAGACTTGTAACAAGTTTGGTCACTATGCAAGAGAGTACCCCAATAGAAGGGACTCTCCTAGAGATGATGACAACAACAACTTCAGGGGGAATGGCAATCAAAGGAACAACAAGTTCAAAGGAAAGAGGAAGGCTCCCTCTGATCGAAGTGGAAATGGCCAACCTTTCAAGAGGTCAAGGAATTCCAGGTATGATGAATCCAATGTTGTTGATAATAAGAAAAATGAATATATTCTTGTATCTTCCCTCTCTGCTGCATCTCCTCCCGACACCCTGGATGTCTGGTTGATTGATAGTGGTGCTTCAAGGCACCTCATTGGATATAAAGAAGCCCTCTCTGATTTGATTGAGAAGGATACTAATTTGGAGATTATCCTTGGAGACAATGCCTCCTATCCCGTGAAAGGGACAGGAACTGTGATCCTTCATCTATCTCATGGTCAATTCCTCCGCTTACAAGATGTGTTGTACGTACCTGATTTGAAAAAGAATCTTGTGTCCATTTCGACAATGGAAGACAAAGGATTCAAGGTGTCATTCATTGATGGAAATGTACGCATTTGGAAGAATAACTTCAAAGAAGCTCTTACTATTGGTTTTAGAGTTGATACACTCTATTGGGCTTGAGGAATTCCGTTGGGGGCCATGTCATGTGACACAACTCTTCAAACCGAGCTATGGCACCAGAGGTTTGCACACCTTCATTACAAAGCCCTTCTCGAAGCAAGGAAGGTGGTGACAGGGAGGTCCGAGTTTAAAGATGATCATGAAGGTATATGTCAGGGTTGTGCTGAAGGGAAGCATACAAGGGGACCATTCCCCTCAAGTGTTACAAAGACATCTGATATTTTGCAATTGATACATTTTGATCTATCTTGTATGCTGTCCATAACATCCTTGGGAGGATGTTCCTATTACATAACTTTTATAGACGACTTCTCCCGCAAGACTTGGATATATTTCTTGAAGAAGAAGGGTGAATCATTCAACTTGTTTTGTACCTTCAAGGCCTTGGTTGAAAATCAAATAGGGAAGAAGATCAAAATTTTGAGGATCGATAATGGGACCGAGTATGAGTCAAATGAATTCAATGACTTTTGCAATGAAGCTGGCATTAAGAGGGAGACCACAACTGTGTATACTCCCGAGCAAAATGGTGTTGCTGAAAGAAAGAATAGAACCAGTGTGGAAGCTGGCCGTGCCATGCTATATGACCAAGGTCTTTTGAAGTTTCTATGGGGAGAAGCTGCGAACACTGCTGTGTATGTTCAAAATAGATGCTCACATTTTGCATTGGACTCCAAAACTCCCGAAGAAGTCTTCTCTAGTAAGAAGCCTGATGTCTCCCATCTTAGAGTTTTTGGAAGTCCTGTTTATTTTCATGTGCCGAAAGAAAAGAGAAGCAAGCTAGATGCTTTTGGGAAGAAGGGAATGTTTCTGGGCTATAGTGAAACCTCGAAGGCATATAGAATCTATGTGCTTGGTCAAAGAGAAGTGGAGATATGCCATGATGTCACCTTCGATGAAGATGCTGCTCTCAAGAAAGTGATAAGTCTTCCTAGTTCAAAGGAAGACAAAGAAGAAGAAGAAGAAGAAGCTGGAAGGGAGGAAGAACCGAAGGATGAACCTATGCTCAATGGTGAAGGACCAATTGATCCTATTGATCCACCTCCTTCTAATAAAATGAGACCCTCATGGCTTAGGGACACTCTTGAAGATGTCGAGAGACATATTGCTCCAAGGGGGACATTCCATGAAAGTAAGAAGCGGAATAGGTACCAAGGGTACCTAGTAGTCGTGAGTTCTATTGTACAATCTGAGCCTGGATCATTTGAAGAAGCCGCAAAGCATCAAGTTTGGAAGGATGCTATGCATGAAAAATATGAATCTATCATGAAGAATGATGTCTAGGAAGTGGTCCTGAGACTGAAGGACAAATTTGTTGTCACCTCGAAAGGGCTCTTCAAGATCAAGCATGGAGCCGATGGAATTGCTGAAAAGTACAAGGCAAGATTTGTTGCCTGAGGCTTCTCTAAAAAAGAAGGCATAAATTATGATGATATATTTGCACCTATCGCTTGCTATACCACCATCCGATCTATCATTTCCCTTGCTGCAACGCAAGGATGGAGTCTCCATCAGATGGATGTGAAGACTGCCTTTTTACATGGTTCAATCAAGGAAGAGGTTTATGTGGAGCAACCTCTGGGGTTCGAAGTCCAAGATAGAGACACATATGTATGCAGGTTGAAGAAAGCCCTCTGTGGGTTGAAGCAAGCTCCCAGGGTTTGGTATGAAAGGATCGATAACTACTTGATGACGTTGGGCTTCACTCCAAGTGATGCTGATCCAAACCTTTATTTTAAGGTTGATAAAGAAAGGCCTCTCATTCTGGTTCTCTATGTGGACTATCTCTTCCTGACAAGTGCTGACCCTCTCATTCATCAATGTAGGAGGGAGCTAGCTTCTGAGTTGAAATGAAGGACCTAGGTCTGATGCACTATTTCCTAGGCTTGGAAGTCTGGTAAAAGCCAGGTGAGATTTTCCTTTCTCAAGGAAAATATATTGTGAAGCTGCTGGAGAGATTTGGAATGGTGGACTGTAAGTCCATGTCGACACCGATGGAACTCAACTTTAAGAAGTTGTGTGGAAGTGCTGCTGGGCCCGAGCTGGGAAATGCCACCGAGTATCGACAACTCGTAGGGGCCCTAATGGTCTTAGTGAACTCCTGTCCGGATGTATGTTTTGCAGTGAACACTTTGAGTCAGCATATGGTTGAGCCTCATCACATTCACTGGATTGGTGCCAAGAATCTATTGAGATATCTTCGGGGCACAATCAACCATGGGTTGCGATACACTGTCGGGAGTTTGAGATTCCATGGATATACCGATGCCGATTGGGCTAGCAGTGTGGTGGATTGTAAGAGCACATCTGGATGTTGCTTCACCTTGGGTTCTGCTTCGATATCTTGGACGAGCAGGAAGCAGAAATCGGTTGCTTTGAGCACCGCTGAGGCCGAATACATTCCAACGAGTATGGCCTGTTGTGAAGCTGTTTGGTTGCGAAAGCCCTTCAGTGAGCTGTTTGGACATGTGCTAGATACCACCGTTATCCTTTGCGATAACCAGAATGGGATTCGTCTTTCTGAGAATCCTGTGTTCCACGATCGAATCAAGCATATTGATATTAGGAACCACTTTATCCGGGATATGGTACAAAGAGGCGCCGTAAGGCTCGATCACATTGGGACTAATGAGCAGGTTGCGAATATTCTCACAAAGCCCTTGGGGAAGGTCAAATTCTTAACCTTCCGTGAGAAGCTTGGAATCATGGACAAATCCTATTGTGAGGGTCTTGCTTGAGTTGGACAATGAGCTCTAGGAGCTCCAAGGGGCTTGGGGATAGCTTCTTGGAGCTATAAGCATCCACAACCTTGTTGTGCTTCTTCCCCACCGTTATGATATTGAGTTGGTTCACCCTCTCTTTGATCTATGCCCCACATGCATCCTACCCATGGAGTTTCAGACTCATGGGAAGTATCTCTCATTTGGCCAATGAGGTGGGAAATGTGGATAGAGACCAATAGCAAGACCGATGGACGCATCAGAGATTGCCGTACTCTCTATGTCTAGGATGGGGATGTGTCCAACACCTTGATCTGGGATCAAGTTTGATGAGGTTCTTACCTCTAAACCGACTTCGAGTCTGTAAACTAACTTTGGGTTAGTATGTGACTCTCTTGAGTTTGATTGAGGTTTTAACCTCTAAGTTGACTTTGGGTCAGCGAAGTGTGATGTCTTTGTGACTCACTCTCGTTTGTTTCCCTTAGAGCCAACAAAGTATGTTACAATAGGATGACACATGATTGCAGGATGATGATGATGATAGTAAATGATGGTACTGATGATAGGATGGCACAGGTGGATAGATGGAGTTATCACTAGTTGAGAGGGAGTGTTAATTTTGGGCAACTAGGTCCAAACTCCATGTTGCACTGCTTATATGATGATGATTATATTTTTGTTGGATTCCTCTTTCGGAGAGGTGCAAGATTGATTTAAAGATCTTGTTTGGATGAGCAGAACTTATATTTTGATTTTATTTTCCACATGTGCAAATTGACAAGGTCGGCCAAATTTGTAATGTAGGCTCACAAGCCCCAACAAATGTGTCACACACCCTCATTGATGGATATAAGTAGGAGAGAGATGATGCTTATTTCATCATCATCTCATCACACATTCCTCTTGTGATCTGATTGGTTACATCCTAGGAGAGGCTTCCTCCCTTACACGTGTGAATCTGAACCTGGAGAAATTGCGGACTGTTTTAGGGCTTTCTGGACAACGTTGACCAGCGTTGAATTTGGGTCAACGCTTGAGCTTTGACTTTGATTCCAGCACAGAAATTTCGAGTTCTTGAGGCCGCATTAGAGGGCATGGAAATTGAGGCTGGATGTTGACTTTGACTACTGATCGTTGACCGCATCGTTGACTTCTGCGTTGACCATTTACTGTTGAATTGCGTTGACTTTTTAGAGCTATCTTTGAGGGATGTGTGTGACACTTGGAGAAAGGTTGTTTTGGTATATTGGAAAAGTTGGTTTGGCCAACTCAAGTCTTTGCTGGCTAGGGCATCCTGTTGACTGCTGTAACAAACATTTATCTCTATATTTGCTGGACAAGAAGAATTACAAATTCTGTTATATTATTTGGCTTGTCTTCTGTTGATCTATTATTATGTTCTATCAACATTTTACTTTCATGTTTATGTGATTGCTAAATCTTAATCGGGCCTTAAAGAAGATTGAAGTAAATTGCATTTAAGTATAAAACATACCATGGTTATCTAAATTTAACATTATAGATACCACTGCCATATGCTACATAGTACATATCAAAATATTTAGCAGCTGCAAAATAGAACAAAAAAACAAAGATAGGATGTGACGATGACTTCCATGTGAAATCAAAGCTCAGTGAAAGGTTGGTGCTGATATGGATGAACTGTCCTTGCTAGGTACTCACTGATCTTCCATACTCCCAAATCTTGCTGAGCACCCTCCTTAGATAGGATATCTGCATCAACATTTCATTCCCTATATATATGGCAGCAAGAAATAAAATCAAAATATTGTTTTAACTGTTGAATCTCCTCAAGGATAGGAATCAAAGTGTGATTGTGGCATCTTTGAACAACATTGAACCAATTTATGACATTTAAAGAATCTCCAAATACTTGAAGAGAGCGACACTCTTTCTCCAACGCCCAACAAAGGAGAGGCTTTAGAGAGGGAAGTTTTGCAAAATTATTATATCCTTTGCCCAAACCGATTTTTGATTTCAAGACATGCTGTCGATTAAGATACAAAATTAGACCTCCTCCACAAAATTTGTTTTCATCAGAGGCCCCATCGAAATAAGACCAAGGGATTTGTTGATTTACTTCTTTAGCAACAAAAGCATGAGGGACAGGTTGGTTCCTTTGTAGGAAGAAGTGCATAAATAGAAACATTTTTTGAAGCAATGAGGGTTGGTGCAGACAATTGTTCTCGAAAAGTAGTTTTATTTCTAACAAGCCAAACCCTTGAGCTAAATAAAGGAGTTATATTCTGGTGATTTTCGTCATGACCTGAATCCCACCACAATTTCCAGGCCTTCTCGAAATCTACCCCTCTGCATTCCAAATTACATACCAACCTAGGGTTTGCATTAGGGGAAATTTGAGGTCTAAATTGGGCCTCCTAAGGAAATTATAAAATAATAGTGGAAATAATAAAATAAGATTTGATTACATCATCAAATTTTGGAGGGAAAAAAGAAAAAACTACTTTTCAACTTATCTCCCAAATTTTTTACTCAGATTTTGAGTGGGAGTACTCGTTGGTTGCAAAATTTAATTCCTCATCCAAGGATTACCCATGTTGCATACTTTCGGTGAATCCTACTACACAAAAAATGAGAAATACATGAAAAACGTGATTGCAATCACGTTTTTTCATGTATTTCTCATTTTATGTGTAGCAGGGTCCATCAAAAGTATGCAACATGGGTACTCTTTGGATGCGAAATTAAATTTTGCATCCAACGAGTACTCCCGCTTGAAATTTGAGTAAAAAATTTGGGAGGTAAGTTGAAAATACGAGTTGAAAAAGTAGTTTTATAATTTTATTATTTTTTAATATTTTTACCCTTTTACTTAAAAAATGGTGAATCATCCCCCATGGTTGACATCATCATCTTGAATCCTATTGGTTCTTATAAAGTCTATTTTGGTTGTACATTTTTCTTAGGAGGCCCATTTTAGACCTCAAAATTCCCCTAATGGTTTGCTATTTTGTGCATTTACAACCATTAAAGAAAACCTAGTGTTGGCCTACCTCTTGTTTACCCCTTCAATAGCCTTGAACCTATTGTTGATAATACCCTTAATAGGCTATTTCAAATTGCTATTGTAAGACTAAATTTTCATTCAATAATTGATGAGAAATACATTCTGTATATGCACATGGAGAGTGCATTCACTAAGATTTGTCCAAATCCTATAGTGGCGAGAAAAAAGGGGCACACAGGCCTGTTGATAAAACCCCAAAGGGTGCAAAATGAAAAACTAGAAAACCTAGCAAACGAGATACTGAACAACAAAACTAGCCAAACAACTGGGCACAGGCTACCCAGATAGCCTAACATGCCTAGAGCATGCCTGCTTAACAAAATCGGTTAGAGGCTCCACAAAAACCACAACAAACCCCAAATGATTCAAGACCAGAGGAACATTGACGACAGTGTCTGTCCAGGCAAAAACGACCAAGACCACCACCGACATCTGCATTCCACAGCTTGAAGGAGGCAC
This sequence comes from Pinus albicaulis, assembly GCA_034641835.2. Lineage (NCBI taxonomy): Eukaryota > Viridiplantae > Streptophyta > Pinopsida > Pinales > Pinaceae > Pinus > Pinus albicaulis. The sequence continues at coordinate 829,944,604 of CM076577.1, read as the reverse complement.
GAACTAGGATTCATAGTGGCATGGAAGCCACCAACAAACCTACTCCCTCAACTCCTCACACACAGCCAGGAGGAAACAAAACACAAGCATTAGGCCGAACGCCACGAAACCTTGATGAACAGACCTCGAGTACCACTCCAAGAGGCAACAAATGGAAAATGCAGAGCATCTCCCCTCCGAAGGTGGCCATAGGCAAACGAAAGCAACAACAAGAGAGGCACCTTTGAACCACTGTAGTGAAGAGAAAAAAAAGGAAGAGGGGGCTAAGGCGGTTAGGGTTCTAACTGCCGAGCCCTCTCATTGACGAGACTAGAAAAAAACTAGTCGGCTAGGGTTCTTACTCCCACACAAAAAACCTCCAAGAGCGCCTTCTTGAAAGATGCTACCAGAAAAAACTAGGCGGTTAGGGTTCTTACTCTTGTGCAGAAAATCGCCAAGAGTGCCTTCGTCCTTCCCTCGCTCCATTGCTATTGTAAGTTTTGCATGATGTAAAAGTAATATCTTCTAAAACCCTAATTTATAACAATAATCCATAAATTGATGGTGGCTAGTTGGAAAGCTAACTTGAAATTCTATAGAACTTATCTTGGCCTCCTAGGATTCACTAATAGTTTCCTTCAATTCATCATCTCTCTCTCTCTCTCTCTCTCTCTTACCTCGAGCCTTTCTTTATTGAAGACCTTTTTAGGGTGTATAAATTAGCAAACTCCTTGGAAAGCCATTTGGCTTGGGATTCCCGAGTCATCTAACCTCTAAGTCTTGTGGGGGAAGCTTCCATTATGGTGATAATATCCAACCACAAATTAGTAGCAGAGAGGCAACTAAGGTGATAGTGGTGTCCGATCTTGCTGTCGCCCCAGACCTAGAGTGCCTATTGAGACTTTGCACCAGACTGCTAGATTTTACAGTAACTACTAGGGAGGAGTTGAGTCATTCTCCTTGTAATCTGAAGTATATTTCTTTGAATGAGCTCATCCCAAAGTCAAGGATAAATCTGCACATTTGGCGACTCCATTGGAAGAACAAATTCTTAGTTCTTCATTTGTTCTCAAAGATTTTATGCATGTAGGTTGAATCGATCATCTTTTAAGGCATTTAAGTTCACCTTGGTGACTTCATAGTTGAATATTATGAAAATTGTATGGGACGGGAAATGGCTCCTTGGGATTTAAATGAGAAATACCTTGTTTTGGATGTTCAAGATGTTCCCAGATATCCAAATCATCTTCACTCAGATTGCTTTAAAAATTGTCCCAAATTTGATGCTAATGCTTCTTCAACTATTAATCATGTGGTAAGGTTCCTAAAATAAGCTTCAGAAAATAATGTGGTTTATCAAGATGCATTTCTGAGACTGTTTGTTAATTCCTTCGAAGAAAATCAAAGGGAATGTATTAAGTATTTTTGTTGTCCAAAAAGCATATCTTCTATAGAAGATTTTATTGAAGAATTCTCAAGTTTCAGGGTGTAAGATCTCAGAATTATGAAGACAGATTTTGAGACTTAACCAAAGCCCTTGAAAAGGAAAATCTCATAAATATTTTTGAAGACACAGAAGAGGAAGACACAAAAGAAGAAGAAAGTACCAGGATAGGTACTCATTGAATAACCCTTATTTTTTACTTATTTATCGTAGATTCTGCCATTGTTCTTATTGCTGTTATAAAATATTTGCATGCTGTAAATTGTTGATTAAAACCCTAGTTTATGACAACAAAGTGTATTTTCTTGATTGCATATGTTTGGGTACCTATTTGAGCCTCTTTAGGTCTAACTAAACCTTCTAGAGTCTAGATTAAGGCATAGGGACCTTTGAACTCACTCTTTTGAAGTTACATCTTAAAATCACTTGAAAGCCTAATATTGTATACTTGTCCTAGGGTGAATCTTATAGTCGAACCCTTAGGGGATATTTAGCTTAAAATTATTTGGGTTACTTAGTCCCTAGGATCTACTAGGGAAGCCTTCCTTATGGGGATTGTACCCAACCATAGAAAGTGAGGGAGTAGTTGTTGAGGTGATAGTGGTAACTCCCCATTGTTATTCTCAATCTAGATTACTTAGTGAGGCTTTGCACTAAGGTGTTAGATTTTGTAGTAACATGAATCACACTTGCTATTTGGAAGAGGTGGTTGAGGAGTGCTCTACTAGGAGGAGTATTTGATTGTTTTCTTTATGCATGCATCTTGGAGAGTATTGGGGAATTCTTCTATGTGGACCACGAAGCACAATATCCTATGTTAAGAATATTTTATTGTACTTTTGATATAGCATCTTTGGGGGTGCACTTGTAAGTGGACTATTTAGCATCTTGACTGTAATGTTCCTAATTAGGAAAAACAATGATATGCAAAGCAAACAACAAATTTACACCACAAAAAATTTTGAACTTTAGCATGCACCCATGAAAAACCAGAAATGTAGAAGCAGCTGAGCCATTCTATTACAAACTGGAGCAAGAGTATAACTATATGGAAGGAATGCACTTGGGCTTGCCTCAAAGGCAAGCAGAGCAAAGCCCAGGTGGATAATTATGAAGCCTGGATGCTGCTATCAACTACCCAAGTGTTGCTCTGCGCTGCCCCAACAATTCTGCACTGTCTACTGCAAAGAAATAGCTGGAAACCCCTCCTCCTGTGCTCAGAAAATTCTGCAAAATTACCTCCAAGCTCTTCAAGCAAAACCTACCAAAACCTAGAAAGGGTTTGGCCTAATTCCGAACTTCAAAAATCGACCCCCCAAAGGCCCTATGCTCTCCATTGGCTGCTGAAATATGCTGTCTGTCAATGCACTAGAAAACCTCCCCAAAAACACTCCAAAAAGGCTGCAATCAACTCCACAAATATTATCCTTACTTGTCCCGACAAGTTCCAGCCATAATGAGCAAGCTCCTTGTTGGAGTGTGTTTGGTGCATGTATGTAGGAAATCACACCAACTTAAGGGGTGTGGTCTACCCACTTAAGTTATTCGTAACAGGTAGAAAAAGAAGTGGAGTCAAGCAAGTTAGTGGAACAAGCTAGAATCATAAGCATACTAGATAGAGAAATAGCATGCATATATAAACTAAAATTAAACTAAAAACTAAAACAACTAAACACGAGCTCTGAAAAGAGTCAAACGACAAAAATAATACGAACAGTGGCTCTAGGCTCCTCTTATTGAGCGCTGGTAGTAATAAGAGTGAAACTTTACCCTCTTGCCAAAGGGACCCTAGAACATGGGTTCTAAGTCCCTGATGCAAGGATGTTTTTATCTCAAGCTTGCCTCGGTGCAGTCTCCCTCTCTCTCTACTGTGTTGGACTGAACTTGTTGGATGGCCAACAATTGAGTCCCCTCTATCTTCAGCTCCGGCTCACACATTGCTGGTATTGCTTGGGCAATTCTGGCCAACATAACAATGTGTTCACAAATTCTTCATCTCATGGTGGCCTTATATAGGAGATTTCAAATCCTCCCTTCCCTCTCTTGGTACATTGTGGATGGTGACCCAAGAGAGGGGTATGATTCCTTTGTGTGCTCCAACTATTCCATTGTCTGCTCACTAGTTGTCTAAGGAGGCGTTGGTGGCTGTCCTTAGGCGGCTTCAAGTGAGGAATCACTTGTCCTTTGCTTTGTGTGGTCTCGGATAGTGACATTTTGCCACTCCCAGGATTGCGCGCATATCGGGAAAAAAAGCACGCAGAAGGCGCTCTTCACAAAGGATTATGCGCGCAAAGAGCATTTAGGACTTGTTCAAATTTGATTTTCCTCAGACCTTAGAGATTTTTAAATACTTTCCAGATTCTATAATGTTTTCTAGCCCTGTAAACCCTTTTGCTTGACATTAAATAATGTTGTCTTCTGCTGTACGATTTTCCAGTGTTAACACTCCTCACTCCCACGTGTACCCAGTGACACCCTTCTGCGCAGGCTCAGGAGCAACAAACTCACTTCAGAAAATAGCTGACTCCTCTGGCTCCCAAACTCCCCAAAAAGCTTGCAAAATACTTGAGCTCCTTTCTCCTAATTTCCTCCGGCAATTGCTCCTCGAAAAAGCACTGAAATGACTCCCTCAAGAGCCTCTGCTGCGTCCTCCAGAAATATGCACAACCTGGCAAGTATGAATGCAAATGCTGGAAAAATCACTGTAAGTCTCCTCCGGATAGGTGTGAAAGAACCTCTCTAGGGTGGCACTCGAAGTCCCTCGATGAAAGGGTTAGTTCTTTGCTTGGAAAACTTGTGCTGAACAACAAGTGATCCGGCTAAGCAGCTCGAGCAACTGAGTTAAGTTTGATATGCCAAAAAGATGCAAATGAAGTTGAGCTCCCTCCTTTTATAATTTCGTGGGCCTTCCTTCCTACATTGGCCCCTCCACCAAGCAAATCAAATTCCCTCCTAAGCATTTTGAACCACAAGCTAAGGTGAAGTGTGTTTTCATTGTGTGGGTGGCCCCCATACTCTGCTAACAAAATAATATGATTCCCTTTTTAACTCCCAAGTCTTCTACCAAAATTTGGGTGGGTCCCATAGCCTCCAAAATTGTTCTCAAAATTGTGGGAATTAATCCCGTTCCAAAATAATTTAGGAAGGGATATTACATTGACATGGTCAAATCCTATTTTTAGTAATGTGCTCTCTCTTATATAGGTTTCTATTGCACATTATGTTGATTTTATAACATCGAAAGGTCTTCTGCATAGGCCAAGTGTCTAGCATGCAAGAGAAAAGTCCTCTTTAGGTACTTGTTCAAGAAGAGCAAATAATATGATTAAAAGCACATTAATTAATTTAATTGATTAATGTTAGCTAATTGAGCAAATTTCTAAGGGTAAATAACTTAATTATTTAAGTGGCTTAGATCTAATCTTGACCATTGATTTTGCTCAATTTGAAATTATAAAGAGAACCCAAGGGAGAGGAAAACCATACAATTGCGTTGTTGAGGAAGCAATTTTCTCTTGAGTGAGGAAGGAGAAATTGAAAAATTGTGTTGGAAGGAGAATTTGAGAGAGGGCCAAAATTTCTGAAGGGGGTTGACATTTGGGGGAGAAAGGCCAAGTTTTTGGAGCAAGCCGAGATTCCCAGCGAGTGCCACATGAGGAAGGGAGACAACAGTTTCCTAGGGTGCAACTGTACAGGTGGAGGCCAAATTTTTGCAGGTGGAGGTTGAGAATTTTCCACGTCTGAATTATCCTCTAGAGTAGCCCTTTTTAGGAGGGCCAAGTTCTTCCTTGGGCCAAAATACTTTTGGCCATTTGTGTAATTTCTCTATGGGTCTAGGCCCTAAATTTTCCATATTTCAATATAAAGTAAATGGAGATTTATGGGGCTAAATTTCTGCTACCTTGTGGTGATTTCCTTTTTATTTTTTTGTTGCATATATTAATTTTGAAGTTGAAATCATCGGTGTATTTATTTTAGTAGTTTCAAAATTAATTTGAGCATAAATTATTTTCTAGGTAATAAAATGATTGTGAGAAAAAATAAACTAGATATGGTGTTAAAATTTCAACATGGTATCAGAGCAGTAGAAACTTAGAGAGAGAAGAGATATCAATAGCTCAAAGGTTTCCAATAGATTTTATTTTTTTAGCTAAAAGGGTTTTGCAGTTAAGGGTTTGATCTAGGAGAATGACTTCATTTGGGTTGAGGTTTGAAGACCGATTGGAAGGAGCATCTAATTTTATTCCATGGAAGGAGAGAATCTCACAAATTCTCATGGAAAGCAACCTTTCAGATTTTGCTGATACTGGCATGCATCCTCCTTTGGATGATGTAGCATAGACTGCTTATAATTCAAAGGATGTGAAAGCTAGACATATCATCTTGGACGTTGTGAAGGATCATGTGATCCCTCACATATCAGGAAAGAAGATTGCTCATCAAATGTGGAGAGCCTTGACAAAGATGTACTAGAGTGATGACTAGAATTAGAAGATGGTGTTGAGAGAAAAGTTGAGAAACACCAAAATGAATTTATTAGACATGGTGGCATTGTACCTCACTAGGATTCAACAAGTTTAAAATGAACTTGCAATAGTTGGGGTAGTTGTGTCAAAGGATGAACCTATTAAGATATCCTTGTGTGGTTTTTCAAAACAATGGGCTACCTTTGTGACATGGATCCTAGCATGAGATAAGCTCCCTGAATGGAATAGACTATGGGACGATTTCACTCAAACAGGAAATTTGGGAGGATTCATTGTTTGGTGGACAATGTAGGAGTGGGGATTAAGAGAACCTTGCACTTTCTGATCAGGTAAAGAAGGGCAAGGCAAAGGCCAAGCGTAACTTAGGTTGAGGAGCTACTTCACAGGCCGATAAGAAAAAATACATGAGTAAATTCAAGTGCTTTGCATGTCACAAATATGGAAAATATGTAGGTTAATGCTTGAACAAGAAGAAGGGCAAGAGAAAGGCATCTGTGGCTACATCTGCACAAATGGATGATTTAGCCACCAAGTTTGAGAAGGAATTCTCATTGATGTCTTGTCTTTTTGGCACCATTACACATGGGGTGTGGTTCATGGACATTGGAGCATCTCGTCACATGACGGGATCTTGAGATCTCTTCACCAATATGGAGCACAAAAACCTACATGTGGAGCTTAGTGACAACACCAAGTATGCAATAGAGGGTGTGGGAATCATATAGTTGGATTTTGGGAGTCCAATGGAAGTGAATGAGGTGATGTATGTACCCGGGCTTGAGAAAAATTTACTCTCTATATTGGCTATGGAGGACAAGGGTTATGAGTTCAACTTTCAAGTTTGTAGATGGACATGTACTTGTTAGGCCGAGAGGATCTGACCTTAGCTTGAGGAGCATGATTGGAGGTAGAGAAGATAAGTTGTACATGTTGAGAGGGCAACTAGTATGAGCCCTAGTGCATGACAATGGCAACCTATATGAGTTGTGGCATAGGAGGATGGCTCACTTGCACTATAGAGCTTTACCATTGTTATGGGAGATGGACACTGGTCTTCTGGAGTTCAGGGTAGAGCAGAATTGAGTGTGCAAGGGATGCGCACATGGCAAATATGTCAAGGTTACATTTCCAAGCAACGAGAGCAAGTCCAAGGGTGTGTTGGACTTGATGCATTCAGATGTGTGTCGTCCTATGTCACTAGAGTTTGTGATGGGGTATTTTTATTATGTGATAATCATAGAAGATTTCTCCAGGAGGAATTGGATATACTTCTTGAAAGCCGAGGATGAGGTCTTTAGTCAGTTTCTGGAGTTTAAGGCTTTTATGGAGAACTAGATGGGGAAGAAAATTAAGGTCCTTAGATCATACAGTGGGGATGAGTATACACCTCCAATGAGTTCAAGAATTTTTACAAGGGGGAAGGAATTAAAAGGGAGCCGATAGTGCCATATAATTTGCATCATAATAGAGTGGCAAAGAGGAAAAACATGACCATCATCGAAGCATCCAAGGCTATGATCCATGATTAGGATCTACTTATGTTTTTGTGGGCAAAGACATGCAACACTGTTGTCTATTTGTAGAACGAGTGTCCTCATAAGATTTTGAAGGACAATATTCTTGAGGAGGCTTTCACAAGAGTGAAACTAGAGGTGAGCCACGTTTGTAGCTTCGATAGTCCAGTTTATGTCCACATACCATAAGAGAAGAAGACTAAGTTGGAGCCCTTAGTAGAGAGGGCATTTTTGTTGGATACGACAAGACTTCAAAGGCCTACAGGGTCTAAATTCCAATGCAGGGGAAGATAGTGGTCAACAAGGATGTTAGATTCGAGGAGGGAAGGACCTCTAGGAGGTCACATGGATTAGATCTAGTAGTGGCAGAGGATTGGAGTGAGAGGCTTCGAAGATTGAAGAGGGACTAGAAAAACTAGTAGTAGGGACATAGTATTCTGATCAGGAGGAGTGAGATATTCTTCGAATTCTCGTAGGAGGAGGCAGAGATGGGTTATTGGGAGCTGCTAAGGAGCATGTGGAGGCTCCTAGCAACACTTTCATGGAGAGTAGACCACTAAGGAGATTTTCTAGTTCCATGGCCTTGATGAGTAGTATCAGCGAGTCCGAACCTTCTACTTTTGAGGAGGCAATAGACCAGTAGGTTTGGGGGGATGCCATGGTGGAGGAGACAACTCCATCATGAAGAATGATGTCTAAGAGATTGTAGTGAGGCTTGAAGGGAAATCAATGGTTACTTCTCGATGGATTTATAAGGTCAAACCTGCAGCAGATGGCAGTGTTGAGGAGTATAAGGTGAGGTTTGTGGCGATAAGGTTCTTCCAGAAGGATGGAGTAGACTATGAGGATACTTTCGCTCCTGTTTCTAGATATGCATCTATCAGGGCAATTATTTCCATTGCTTCAGAGATGGAGTGGAGGATACATTAGATGGATGTGAAGATTGCCTTCCTCATTGGGGTATTTGAGGAAGATGTGTATATTGAGCAGCTTTAGGGATTTGAGGTGCATGGGAGGGAGTCCCATGTATGTAGGTTGAAGAAGGCATTGTATTGTCTTTAGCAGGCACCTTGAGCATGGCACTCAAGGATTGATGGGTACTTTCTTGGCTTGGGATTCACCAAGAGTGAGGCAGATTCTAACTTGTACTATGTACTTGTTGATGGTGATTCACTCATCTTGGTGCTCTAAGTGGATGACCTCTTCCTGACAGGATCTGAGAGGCTCATAGAGTGCGCAAGGAGGACCTTGCTTTGGAGTTCAAGATGAAGGACATCGGGACGATGCACTACTATTTGGGATTGGAGGTGTGGCAACAATCAAGAGTAATATTCATTGGGCAGGGCAAATATGCAATTGATATCCCGAGTAGATTCGAGATGGAGGATTGCAGGCCTATGTCGACACACATGATTACCAACTTGAGGAAGCTTTATGCTTCAAAAAGTGAGTTGGTCGATCCCATAGTGTACAGGAAACTAATAGGTCCTTGATGTATCTGGTCAACACTAAGCCTAATATTCGTTTTCCTGTGAATACCCTAAACTAGTTTATGGTGGGGACTAGGAGGATACATTGGGTGGCAACGAAATCAGGTCTTGAGAGGTACAATGGATTATGGACTTAGGCATGTCAAAGTTGGTGGAGTGTAGTTGCAGGGCTACACAAATTTAAATTGGTTTGGGAGTGCAGTGGATAGGAAGAGTACTTCAGGGGTTTGTTTCAGTTTGGGTCAGCTATGATCTCACAGTTCAGTGGGAAGTGAAACTCAGTAGCACTTAGCTCAATAGAGGTCGAGTACACGGTTGCAAATCTGGTGAGTTGTGAGGCCATATGGCTTTAGAAAATGCTCATAGGTTATTTGGTCTTCAGATGGGGCCCATAGTGACTCATTGTGACAATCAAATTTTCATCAGCCTTTCGGAAAATCCAATGTTTCATGACAGTTGCAAACATACAGAGATCAGGCACCACTTCATTAGAGATAGGATCCAAAGAGGTGCTGTGAGATTGTTGTACATATCCACAGTGAGCAGGTGGCAGGAATTCTCACCAAGCCCCAGGTGAAAGGCAAATTTGTGTTCTACAAGGACAAGCTAGGGGTGGTGGCGAATCTCTCCCTTGCTAGGATGGAGTGTTGATTTTATGGCATCGAAAGGTCTTCTACATAGGCTAAGTGTCTAGCATGAAGGAGAAAATCCCTCTTTAGGTGCTTGTTCGAGAGGAACAAATAATATGATTTCTTTCCTAAGCTTTAACTTAGGAAAATCACATTAATTAATTTAATTCATTAATGTTGGCTAATTGAGCAAATTTTTAAGGATAAATAATTTAATTATTTAAGTGACTTAGAAGTTAGATCTAATCTTGACGATTGATCTAAGTGGGTTAGGATTTAATCCAGATCGTCTATCACTTTGGTGATCGAGGGGGGATTTCGCTTAATTTAAAATTATAAAGAGAACCTAAGGGAGAGGATGAAGACATATAATTACATTGTTGAAGAAGCAGTTTTGTCATGAGTGTAAGGCTCGAGTGACTGATGAGAAAGAGGAAACGTGTGCAACAAATTTTTGGAAGGAGAATTTGAGAGAGGGATGAGATTTCTAAAGGGGGTGAGATTTGGAGGAGAGAGGCTGAGTTTTTGGAGTAGGCTGAGACTATGAGGAGAGGTTGAGATTCCCAACCAGTCCCGCGTGACGATTGGAGTCAAGATTTTTCCTGGGCATAAATATATATGTGGAGGCTGAGAGATTTCTAGGGCCAAATTACCTTCTAGAGCAACCATTTTCAAGAGGGCCAAATTCTTCCTCAGGCTGAAAACCTTCGGGCCATTTTTAGGTTCTAATATTGTTGTATTTTTTATGAAATTTCTGCTACCCAGAAGGTGCTATTACCTAGTTAATTATTCAAATTACTTGTACACAACAAAATTAATTTATTAGCTGAAAGTAATGAATAAAAACATGAACAACACCATTCACCAAATAATATTTGCAGTGGAGTACACGAGAAACCAACCATACAAATAACAAATATTTTTGGACAAACGTCCCTAGAAAAACCCCAGTGTGGGTAAAATCAATTTTTAGGTCAAGGGTTTTATTATTAATCTTCCACAACTTTGCTATTGAGAAACTACATAAATTGCTTGCCTCTCACTCGAAAAGCTCCAACAAATTTATCTTCTCCTATGTTGATTACATTGGCTAGGGAAAAATCTCCATGGTCCTCTTCTGCAAATCACATTGCCTCTCCGACAACTCGCACTGGCTCTCTAGCAATTCACACTGGCTCTCCGGCAATTCACATTGCCCTTTTTGGCACTCGCACGACCTCCTAATTCGCACTAACCTTATGAAACTCACACTACCACCCAAAGATAATATCAATCTCCACACGTGAATTTACCGAGCAACTCGGCCTCCTCCCGAAGCTCACGACCCCACTGGAAAATCTCAACCTCCTATAGAAAATAATTTGCCCAACAAAACTCCCTCTGTAACTCGGAAACTAGAAGTCTCTTGAAGAATAACCTTGGTCATTCTCAATTACTGCTACTGAAACTCTCTTGGTGTCTCACTGAAAACTCACCCAACTCAATGTATGTTCTGTCTCCAATACCGCCTGTTGACCACTTTTTGTCAACGACCCCATAGTAGTACACCCGTTTTTTCGCAAAAGGGATCTATCATGTTCGAGTGTTCGTGCTTTTCAGATTTCATCATTCAGTCGACAATTTTGTAAATGTTGTAAACCCATTCTGCATGTTTATAATGTAAATGATCTTAGTAAGACCATCATGTATGTAACAACCTAGGTAAGCGTAGTATTTTGGTGATGATTTCTATCCTAGGAGGTTTTTCGTCTCACAGATTCATTTGTGTTTTTCGACACAAATGATCGACAGAGTTTTTTCCCTCCAGCCTCACCCCAAAGCTAGGGTGGATTTTGTCTTCAAGATACTAAGTGAGTACTAGTGTTTTCTATCGAGTTTTTGTAAAAGTAATTTGGGAATAATCCTAGCTAATTGGTTAAATTATTTTATTACAAATTACTTGGTCTGCTAGATCATGTTTTGAGTCGCAGAATTGGGTAGCTATTTGAGGGTCTATTGCGAATGGGTTTTCCCAGTTCATGTGTCAAATTGTAATATCTTGATGTAAAATATTTTAGTGCATGGTCCCTCATAGTTAGACACCATGACTAAAGTATTAGAAGGTTGGAAAAATAATTGATCCTCTCATGAGTCAATTAAATTTTTGGCCAAATTAAATTAAAAATCCTAAGCCAGAAATTTAATATGTCTTAGGTAAAATTAAGTTCTTCAAAGGCAAAATTCGTGGGTTTCTAAAAAATAAATTTTTAAAGGTCCTGAGCCAAGGGAATATTGGAAATTTTGAGAAATTTTGGACCCTTGGGCCTTGATAGTTAAGTCAAATTAAGTCAAAGTCAATTTTTTGAGGTAATTAACTCAAAAAATATTATTTTTGAGTTAATTAAAAATGAATTATTTGAAAAATTCGAAATTCCTCAAAAAATAATAATTTCGACGGACGATATTAAAAGATAATTAAATCATTTTCGACGGTCGAGATTACTTTGACAGGGATCAAACGAACTAGCCGTTGGAGATTTTACCTATAAATTAGAGGTTAGTGTCAGTCTGATTTTTCATCCGATCTCTTGATCGTGTACTAGCTCTTGAAGCTCTCCTGTAATACTTTCTGGAATAATACAAACAAAGTCTTTGGGGTTTTTTTGATGGTCGTGTTCCTCTTCAACATTTTATGGTAAACTTGTTCTTTATATTCTGTTGGTGGTTATTTCAATGAATTGTTGATTAATAGCTCTTGTAGAGTAATCTATTGCACAAGTATCTTGCTTAGGTTACTGGATTTAGGGTAAGAATATTAATTGGATTGAGTTAGCAGGTATCTTTAACTCGTGAAAGTTTTATTTTTATCTTATTTCTCTATTGATTTAACAGTTTAACTTTAAGTGTTCATAAATCTCTCGGATTTAGAATTGGGCATTTGAGGAAGTCCTTGGCTGGACCAGCTCACTCCTAAGGAAATAAGATCTGAAGAGCCCTCCAGATCTAATTCCCCGGGCTTATCTTAAATTCTATTTTTGCAGGGTTTTTCTAGGGCTTGTGCCTAAATTAAAAATTTATCTTAACTTTTATTGAATTTAAAGTTAGAACTGGCTAATAAGAGCCTTAGATTTTTAGATTTGGGAGCTAAGTCAGACTTACACCCCTCAGATTTGACAGATCTGCAACTGTTGTACATAGATCAGTATTTTTAAATAGTGTAAATATTTGGAATTTTTTTTAGTTCTCTGATTTTTAACTTGGGGTTTCAATTTTAGATTTTTGTATATCCGCTGCGGTTTCTGGGTTTTGGTTTCTGGTTTTGTGTAGGTGGCATTTGAGGGTTTTCTGAGAATTTTTTTTGGATTGGAGACAAATCTAGGTCCTGGGTCTTGGAGGATAAGATATGATATCAAGATCAGGATTCATGCAGAGATATTCAAGTTAAAAAAAAAAATTCAGATTTCAGTTTCTGGGTTAAATAGGTTGCTGGTAAAAGGAGAAATTCGAAATTGGTTTTATGCAGCGTGCTTGCAAAATTTTTGCTCTTGATCCCTAGTTCGTTGCTCGAAATCTGTCTTCCTTCCTGCAACCTTCATCACTGCTCAAGCCCCGGCCTCCTCACTGTGTCCCTTTCTTTTGCTTTCACTAGTGTCTGAATTTCTCCTCCCATTCCTGCTGTGCGTACCTTCTGTTTCTCGTAGCTCCAGCTCCCTTATCGCGTTTTTCTTCGCTCTTTACACTCAACCCTCACTTTTTGTTTTTCTCCAGCTCCCTCATGCAACTCCTGCCTTCTTCCACTGCCTTCTATGCAACCTTCCCTTCTCACTCTATCCGCGTCCATCTCCCTGTCGACTGTCCTGCTCGCCTCCAAGGCTCCCTCTTCCTTCACGCTGCTGCTTGACTGTCCATTCATCCGCAACCATCTCCTCTCCGCGTTCATCTCTCCCTCTTCAGCTTCCTTACGCTCTCCGTCGCAGCCGCCATCTCCCTGCGTATCCCTTCATCCAAATCTAACGCACATATCAAACAAATAAAACATTAATTTTTAATTTTGATTTCTATTTTTTTTTATAGCATTCAACTTTTACTTTATGACCTTTGATTTTAATTTTTTAGGTTTGAGCTTTTTGAGATTTAAAATTTTTAACGTTTCATTTTAAATTTGTATAAAGGTTTTTTTTTCGTTAACATTTCAATTTTTGATTTTATTAGCTTTTAACTTTATAAAAATATTCAAAAGTTTCAAAAAACAAATTTTAATCCTAACTTTAAAAAATAAAAAATAAAAATCAAAGATTTTTTTTTTTTTAAACTTTAGTCTATAGTTTAATTTTTAATTTTTGTTTGTATATAAATTTTGGAATTACAATTTTTGGGACATTGGGGTTTTGATCTATTTAGATCCTTTAAGCTTGCGAAAATATTTAATTGTGGAATGATTCCTATAGTTGATGCAATTTAATTTTTTAAATATCCTAAGTTTAACTATAGGAGAAAAATTAATTTTTGGATTTGCATTATTTTAGAATATCATTTAATCCATAAAGTGCTTGACAAAGTGTTTATTTAGCATTAAAATTTCATAGTATATCTTGATGAATAATTACTGAGAATAAGTGCTAGTTAATTTCATATGCTTCAGCTAGGTTTGATGGTCATTGGCATTTGAATTTTTAAACGTTTTATATCGATTAAAATCACCTATCGTGTAATTAAATATTGGACATTTATTGGATATTTGCTTTCTAGTAAATGTGATTGATATCTGATTTTAAGAGCTCTATTCTGGATCTGTATATCTTTTAATTGAGTAATATTTTGGCATCTTCATAATTGGCACTCTCGCTTAAGTACTTAGTGGTTAGATCAGATTATTTATAATCTAAGTGCTTTAGGCTTTTAACATCACCTTTCATCTTCGAAACTTGCTTCATCTTCAAATCGTTTTTCTTGCATTCTACATTATAAGTTAACATTGCATAGCAACAGTTTCTCATCAAGTACTTGGTTGTAATTTCCTTAGCAAGATAGTTGACTCCATAAGGCACTGGTATCAATCTTTCAAATTCAATCGAATCCTTTAATCTTGCTAGATTTTTTACAAGTATTTGGTTGTTTAACTGTGTCTCCCGAACTGGTTGGTTCTCAACTAGTTCTCCTTCATTCCATTTCCATAGGGTCTACCTCCCTTAGTCTGTTATAAGGAGATAACTTAAACAGAGAGATTGGGGATCAGGGTGACAATCCCTGATCTGAGCCGTTGTCGCGGTGCCTAGACATTTTGTGTGACAACATTTTTTGGCGCCGTTGCCGGGGACACAATTTTTCTATCCTTGTTCTTATCGACATTTTGTAATCTTCTAATCTTTTTTCGCCATTCATTAACCTGTCACACGACATAACATTTTCTGGCGTCATTTCATCTCTTCATCGTTTCATCATCGTATCTTTCATCATATCGCTAATCCTTTCATCTTCTCTTGCACCTGGACGTTTCGGTTGGTTTCTTGTTTGGGTGGCGAATCCACTTATTCATCTATTTACTCCTAGACAAGAATCCCTCCCTGATATCCATTTGTTTCTCTCGACTAATTTTTCGGTTTTAGAATTAGATTCATGTTCAAGTGGCGACTCCAATTCTTTCATTTCTTCCAAGAATCTCTGCTAAGAAGCTCGCTTCTTGTTGACCTCTTGACTTTTCTTGAACAAGGATCTATTTCTCTAACATCCATTTCGTTGTTCTATTTAACCAAGTCATCATGGATGATTTTTTCAATCCTTTTGATTTTACTAACTTTCAGGGGCTCCAAACGATTTCCCATCTTCGATCAGTGAGACTATCGATGAGGTGCCCCCTTTTAGGGACAATAATGCTTTTACTGCCTAGGCTCACATTCATAATTTCAACCTCTGTATAAGCAAGTGTTGCCGATATTCTGATCATGAAGATGTGAAGATGCAACTTTTCATTCTCACCTTAGCTAGTGATGCTTTGGAGTGGTTTGCTGACTTCCCTAAAAACACTTTCGATTCTTTCCAATCATTCATTGAGGCCTTTGAAAATAAATATGGAGATAAAGAAAAGGTAAAAGCAAAAGTTGAAGTAAATGAAACTATAGAAGTTGAAAATGATTTCATCAAGGAATTAACTCAGATGATTAAAGATATGCAACTGAATCAAGCTCAGGTAATCAAGAATATGGAGGCCAACCAGGCTCAATTCATTAAGAATATGGAACTTAATCAAGAAAAATTAATAGCGGATGATGCCAGGGAAATTGGTTCTATGCAAAGCAGGTTATTGGCCTTAGGAGAAAAACATATCGAGGAAATGACGATCATGGAATTTAATCACTCTAATCAAATGGCCACCATGCAGAATCATTTGATCACCATGGAAGCAAATCATGAGAAAGAGATGAACTATATGCAAAATTGCTTCATGGCCATGAAAGCGAATAATGATAAAGCGATAAAAAACATGGAAATCAGTCAAATGTCTCTTTAACACAAGTTGTTAACTGTTGAAGAGAGTCATGCGTGTGAAATTTTTTGAATGTTACTTTTTGCAGAAATATACTGTTAGATCTGGTTATGCTCCTCCTACTTAATTAAGTTATTACGCTGAAAATTCATATTAATATCGAAGCAAAACACATAACAGACTTTCACCAATTCAGATCTAGAAAAAGTACATGCACACATCGACAAAGTGACATAGTGATTTTCTGGACAATAGTCCCTGGAAAAACCCAATGCGGGAAAACCAGTCTCTGGCTACTGGAGGGTTTTATTATTAACAGTATTTCTAAATACAACAAATTTGGGTTCCAGATCTGGAATACCCGTCAGAGAAAATATAGATCTACAACTCATCGGTTGTTCTGAAGCCAAAATATTGACTGATCCATACCCTCAAACGGGATTTACAAGATCTGGAAAACCCGTCAGAGAAAATATAGATCTGCAACTCACCGGTTGTTCTGAAGCCAAAATATTGACTGATCCACACCCTCAAATGGGATTTACAAGACTTAGCCAAATCTAGGCCCCAGAAACCCCAACGCTGCCTCTAAAGCCCCTGCGTCAGCCTCTGCAGCCTTTGCGTCCCTCTGTGCTGGCGTGGAAAAGGATGCATAACCTCAGACTGGGTGACGCAGCCCCTACGCTGCCCTTGAGGGTCTTTGCGTAACCTCTGAGGGTTTCCAACTGTCTAATGCTGCCCTGGGAGTGACTACGCAACACTTGTGTAGTTGAAGCTGCTTCTGTGCTGCGCAACTGCTGCCCTCTCTGCTGTTGCTGCTTCTCTGCGCTGCCTCTCTGAAGCTGCTCTCTGTCTGTTGCTGATTCTAGACACTGGGACCAGACCATCCCCTTTGTCTAAACTCCCCTCTCTGCAGCTGAAACACTTCCGGGAATTCTTAGCAAACCATGCCCTAGAATCTTAGCTTAGCTTCAGTGCTCTGCCTCTGTGTGTATTTACAAATGACCCCAAGCCTTTCCTTTATACTTTTCTCGTTGGGAAACCAACAACCATGATCAAATCTTGAATCAATGGCTAAGATTAAAAGAAAGCTTGATCCGTGTGACTTAAGACAATTTCATCACATGTTTAATTTAATTAACTTTAATTATTTAATTTTCCTAAGTTTAGACTTAGGAAATACATTAAAAAATTAATTAATTAAATATCTCCCAAACTAGATGAAATTTCGCAAATCCCTTTCTGGGTCTTGTAGATCATGTGTACTCTAGTCCCTCCACAAATTTTGGGAACTAGAGCACATCCGCTCATACCCCAACTACACAAAATCTCAACGCTCCCTCTTAGCATGGAGTGTGCTCTAACAATACATCACACCATGTATCACAAGATTCTGGGCACTGGTTTCTGTGCTGTTGATGCTTGGCCTGCTGCCTCTCAACTCTGCACTACTGCTGCCATTTTGTACTGCTGCCCATGATGCTGTCACTGCCACTGCCACATCTGTAGTGCAACTCCCTCTCAATCTGCTACATTTGTGCTGCCCATAGCACTGCCACTGCTAATTGCTGCACTGAAACTTCAGTTGCTAAGAGAAGTAATTGAATCTCCTGCCCAATCTTTGACAGACAAGTCAGTTGGGCTGCAACCTTATCACTGAAGCTCCATCGACTATTGATCTGTGTTGTCATCTGGAGAATGATGCACAGCTACAAATCTGCACTGCATAAGCAAACTCCCTCTGCACTGCTGAAGTCACATCAACCCCTTGTGCGAAATCTCTCACGCTGCTGCTGCACTGCTCTGTCCTCCTGAAGCCCCTACACGACTGCAACTCTGCTCTGCACTGTTGAAGTCACATCAGCCCTTACTCTGCTGTTGCATCTGCACTGCGCTGCTCCTTCCAACCTCCAGATTTGCCTTTGCTTCATCTGTGATCTTTGCACCCACTGCTCCACTTGTCCCACTACTGTCTTAAGGCTCCCGTAGCTCGGATGTGATCCAAGAGATGAGCTGCTGAAGGATCCCGCCACATTCTGTAGCTCCTCTATAGATCCATGTCGCCCCACTTTCGTGATTCATGAGCGATCATGGCTGCCTCATCTTTTGACCCATCATCCGCCACAACAACCTTGGAAGAAGAAGTTTCCTTGTCCTTTTTCTTCTGAGAACAATTGCTAGTGAAATGTTCTAGTTATCCCCATTGGAAGCACTTGATCTTTGACAGATCCTTTTTCTTCTTTCCTTGTTGCCTCTTTGATGCCAAGGATGCATCTTCTTCATCTTCCCTCTTCACCTTACTCGATCCCTTGCTGTATTGCTTCTTGGTGATTCTGCGGAATTCTTCTTGACACATGATTGCCCACAAGCTGTCCCAGTCAGGAAGGTCCGCTTTGCCCAAGATACTTTGGACAAAGGTTTCTCACTCATCTGTGACTACATTGAGAGCAGTCCTGACCATCACATCATCCTCCACCTTTGCACCCGTGGCAATCAACTGGTCTTTGATCGACTGTAATCTGAAGAGAAAATGTTCCATGTCTTCCCCCTTGGTCATCATGAATGACCGCGTTTGAGTCTCCAGAAGCCTCTTCCTTTGGACAGACTTTCCCTCATATAGGGACGTTAAGGCCTTCCACATCTCATTAGCTATTTTCTTCTCAGCTATATGTGGGACAATATGGTCCTTAATTCCATGCGTTATCAACCACTTGGCATGTCCTGCAGCTTCATTATGCTTCCTTAGGAGATCTGCATCGGTTGGTGTGGCCAGAACTTGTTCTGCATGGTCTCTTAGATGATATGCCTTGAGGACTATCAGGATTCTAACCTTCCAAACTGAAAAGTTGGATAGGCCATCCAATCTGTCCTGATCACGCAATCCATGAGGAGCCATCTGCTCAGAAATTTGTTGGAGCTCCTTTTCTCTGTGCTAGAGATCCGGATCTAAGTCCTTGGCGGAACAGACAGCTTCTGCTCCCTCTGACAACTGATTTCCCTTCTTGGAAATCTGCCAAATCAAACAATGATTCAGCTCTCTTCGATCCTCTGATTGATCTGCAAGTTTCTTTGGCTAGAAACTCTCTGAGAAGCTGATCTCTCGCTCTTTGTCACCAGCGCTTAGGCTAAAATTTTGAAACTTCAGAAATTTAACCCCACCAGCACCTTTTCAAGTTTTGCAGCTCTGCTTCAGGCACTTTTGGATCTGACAGCTTCAGATCTGCATCACCCTGGCTGGCTTTAGACAATCCCAGCGCTACCTTTACACAGTGCGTGGCCCTGCTGGGAGATAGCATCAGACTGCGACACCCGGCCCTCTGCGTAACTCTGCACTCTCTGAAACTGCGCTGTCCCTTCAAATCTGCCCTTCTGCTGCTATTGCTGCACTTCCTGCTGCTTTCTGTAGCAAGATCCTTCAATCTTCTGCTGGTGACCCTCCTAGATCTGCAATTGCTTTGATACCATGTGAAAATTTTTGAATGTTACTTTATGCAAAAATCTACTGTTAGATCTAATTATGCTCCTCCTACTTAATTAAGTTATTAAGATGAAAATTCAGATTAATATTGAAGCAAAACACATAACAGACTTCCACCAATTCAGATCTAGAAAAAAGTACATGCACACATAGACAAAGTGACACAGTGATTTTCTGGACAATAGTCCCAGGAAAAACCCAATGCGAGAAAACCGGTCTCTGGCTGCTGGAGGGTTTTATTATTAAGAGTATTTCTGAATACAACAAATCTGGGTTCCAGATTTGGAAAACCCGATAGAGAAAATATAGATCTGCAACTCACTGATTGTTCTGAAGCCAAAATATTAACTGATCCACACCCTCAAAAGAGGTTTACAGGACTCAGCCAAATCTAGGCCCTAGAAACCCCAGCGCTGCCCCTAAAGCCCCTGCGTCAACCTCTGTAGCCTCTGTGTCCCTTTGCGCTGGCCTGGAAAGGGCTGCGTAACCCCAGACTGGGTGACGCAGTCCCTACGCTACCCCTGAATGTCTCTGCGTAACCTCTGAGGGTTTCCAGCTGCCTAACGCTGCCCTAGGAGTGATTGCGCAACACTTGCATAGCTGAAGCTGCCTCTGCACTGCGCAGTTGCTACCTCTCTACTGCTCCTACTCCTACTTCTCTGCGCTACCTCTCTGAAGCTGCTCTCTGTCTGTTATTTAGAATAAATTGAAAAAAATGGAAAGATCACATATAAAGAATGTCCAACCCAAGTCAGAATTGTCAACAGATTATAGGCCTCCCAGTTTGCTGAAGCAAGCTCCATCCTATTAGGAGGAGACCATTTCTTCCATTGAAAAGTGGTTGATTGAAGGCGACCTAGATAAAGGGAAAACCAAGGGGAATCAGGTTAATACATGTGAAGTTAATCCATCACCCTTGACAGAGCAGATGCAGAATGAAGAGAGGCATGTTACACATATCTTATTTACTTCGTCTAAAAGTTCACAAGTAGAATGTTCCACATCATCAACAATACAGTCTGCCATGAAGAAAAGCCTGAAGCGAAAAAGAAAAAGAATAAGGAAACGTTTCGATACATCTGATGGCTGTGAGAAGCTTGATTTTCGGATAAGACAAAGTCCTACCGTATGCAAGATTGCACATGGCACATCCGGAAACAACCCACGGACTTGCCTGAAAGTAGGCAGATGCCCAGTATGCACTATATTGAACACATCTGATGCCACATGGCATCCTTTGTATTGTATCTCTAACCTTACGCCTTGTCCTTTCAACATTTCATTTTGTAGTTAGAGTAGATTTACGTTTCATGTTAGTAGAATAGTCAATAATTGAAGCGCTTCTATTTTCATGTGTTTAATGTTATATGATGAATTTTGAATGGACGCTACTTATATAATCTCGTGTATTGCTTGGATGCAGATTTTAGATTCTCACATTCCTTCGATGAAGCAACGTGTCCACAAGTAGAGCTAGATGTTGACCACTCTTTGTCAACGACTCCACAACAGTACACCCATTTTTTCGCAAAAGGGATCTATCATGTTTGAGTGTTCGTGCCATTCAGATTTCATCATTCAGTCGACAATTTTGTAAATGATATAAACCCATTCTGCATGTTTATAATGTAAATGATCTTAGTAATACCATCATGTATGTAACAACCTAGGTAAGCCTAGTGTTTTGGTGACGATTTCTATCCTAGGATGTTTTTCGTCCCACTGATTCATTTGTGTTTCCCAACACAAATAATGGACAGAGTTTTTCCCCTTCAGCCTCACCCCAAAGCTAGGGTGGATTTTGTCTTCAAGATACTAAGTGAGTCCTAGTGTTTTCTATCGAGTCTTTGTAAAAGTAATTTGGGAATAATCTTAGCTAATTGACTAGATTATTTTATTACAAATTACTTGGTCTGCTAGATCATGTTTTGAGTTGCAAAATTGGGTAGCTATTTGAGGGTCTATTGTGAACGGGTTTTCCCTCTTCATGTGTCAAATTGTAATATCTTGATGTAAAATATTTTAGTGCATGGTCCCTCATAGTTAGACACCATGGCTAAAGTATTAGAGGGTTGGAAAAATAATTAATCTCCTCATGAGTCAATTAATTAAATTTTCTGGCCAAATTAAATTAAAAATCCTAAGCCAGAAATTTAATTAATTTTATGACCTAGGTAAAATTAAATTTTTCACAGGCAAAATTCGTGGGTCTCTAAAAAATAATTTTTTAAAGGTCCCGGGCCAAGAGAATATTGGAAATTTGGAGAAATTTTGGACCCTTGGGTCTTGATAGTTAAGTCAAAGTTAAATTTTTAAGGTAGTTAACTCGAAAATATTATTTTCGAGTTAATTAAAAATGAATTAATTGAAAAATTCAAAATTCCTCAAAAAATAATAATTTCGACAAACGAGATTAAAAGATAATCAAATAATTTTCGACGGTCGAGATTATTTTGACGGGGATCAAGTGAACTAGCCTTTGGAGATTTTACCTATAAATTAGAGGTCAATGTCAGTGTGATTTTCATCCGATCTCTTGATCGTGTACTAGCTCTTGAAGCGCTCCTGTAATACTTTATGGAATAATACAATCAAAGTCTTTGGGGTTTTAATTGATGGTCGTGTTTTTCTTCAACATTTTATGGTAAACTTGTTCTTTATATTATGCTGGTGATTATTTCAATGAATTGTTGATAAATAGCTCTTGTAGAGTAATCTATTGCATAGGTATCTTGCTTAGGTTACTGGATAAGAATATTAATTGGATTGAGTTAGCAGGTATCTTTAACTCTTGAAAGTTTTATTTTTATCTTATTTCTCTATTGATTTAACAGTTTAACTTTAAGTATGCAGAAATCTCTCGGATTTAAAATTGGGCATTTGGGGAAGTCCTCGACTGGACCAACTCACTCCCAAGGAAATAAGATCTGAAGAGCCCTCCGG
Organism: Pinus albicaulis; assembly: GCA_034641835.2. NCBI lineage: Eukaryota > Viridiplantae > Streptophyta > Pinopsida > Pinales > Pinaceae > Pinus > Pinus albicaulis. The sequence goes on along the minus strand of CM076577.1, from coordinate 829,922,177 downwards.
ATCTAATTCCTTGGGCTTATCTTAAATTCTATTTTTGCAGGCTTATGCTTAAATTAAAAATTTATCTTAACTTTTATTGAATTTAAAGTTAGATCTGGCTAGTAAGAGCCTTAGATCTTCAGATCTGGGAGCGAAGTCAGACTTACACTCCTCAGATCTGACAGATCCAAAACTCTTGTGCATAGATCTGTAAATACATCGTATAGATCTGTATTTTTAAATAGTGTAAATATTTAGAATTTTTTTTAGTTTTCTGATTTCTAACTCGGGGTTTCAATTTTAGATTTTTGTATATCTGTTGGGGTTTCTGGTTTTGTGTGTAAGAACTCCCTTTGGAATTATCCTAAAATTTTCCACTAAATTTCTGAGTTTTGCTAGAGATAGACTTAGTGTTAATTTGACCAACAGTGTAATCTCTGCTACAACTAACACCTTTTTCATGAATACAATCTAAGCATACATATTCCAGCAGTAATGCGATTAAATGAAGATCAACAGTGAAATTTAATTTTACATAAGCAACTAGTCTATACATAGAAAAATCCCTAGAATAAAGCTGATGACTTAATGGTGGTTTTTCTTGTGATGCTGTGAACAGTTTACCAAAACAATCAAATCCTCCTAGCCAATCTAAGAACAATCTTAGACCCAGAGGATGCCTCCTCTGCCCCCGTGCCCAGAATCCCAAGAACCTAGAGACTCCCTCCCAGACAATTTATCTATTTCAAGCAGAATTTGTTTTTGCTCCCCAAAACACATCTCCCTCTCCTCCATATTTCATAACTTAAATAACCTTCCTCCACCGCCTCTTACCTCTCGAGGTCTTATCCATATTAATGTTGATATTATATGTTTTTATGGTGATGTGATTCACATTAATGTGGATATGAATATACTTATGGAGGTGGGATTATACGGTTGTCTTATTTATGGAGCATGTGACTTTACATTTAAGTACTTTTAAGATTAATTTTTAATATTTGCATATTCTTTTTTTTTTTAAACTTAATGAATTAACTTTATTTTTATTTAAATTATATCATTTTCTTTTATTAGTCCTTTTCATATAATTTATACTTAGTTAAATTTAATATTAATCTGAAATCTTAATATTAAGTCCCAAACTTATATAATCTTGATATTAGTAGGTAGGTGTACTAGTGCGATGTGTGCAATATAGGCAGGTGTAGCTATCAAATGCATATATCGTACACACGCTAATATTATTTTGTGTATAACTTGGGAATGGGTCGTTACATACTTCCTCCCTTCAAAAAACTTCGTCCCGAAGTTTAGGGTTTTATATACTCATATCAATATTGTGTTTTTAGAGATTAGGGTGATTGTAGAATGCTTGTATTTTAAGATTGAATTTCTGTTTGAATAAGTATGTATCTGTAATTTAATTGTTACTTCCCATCTCAACCGAATCTCCAAACTATTCTAAAATCATCCTATCCTTCCTAATCTCTTCCACTCCCATCCTATCCGTCCTCTACAGGAATATGCCATGACATCAGTTTTACTGATCCATTCATAGACCTTAAGGATATCAGCATCCGGCAGTGATCATCACACATCCAGGGGAGTGTGACTCACACAGTCCTCCCAGAATTCCAGGTATTGGAGGATAAACGGTGGACAACACCTCCACCCCTCCCAGTAGGACCAAGGTCAACACCCTATCGTGGGATCTCAGGGAGTCTCAACTGTTCTTGGAATTCTGTCATCACGTAGATTGTTTCTGTAATTTGTGTTCTGCAAGATAATCACTGGTACACAATCTGCAATGTAAACAATCGTACATGCATTACAGCATATGCATCTATATTGTTCATAACAAATTTTTACCCATATAACAATCTCTACACATTCCAAATATATTGATATTTATGATATTGATCCTAGAGTTTATATAACATACTTGGTTAAAACACTTGTCCACATATGTATTAATATGTCCAATACAATTTCTCGTTTAGACACTGTCCTTGTTTAGTTCATACATGTTTTATCTATGATGCATTGTTTTAACCATTTTCAATCTGTATACCAATATGTTTTACTTTGATATTTAAAATGTAGTTACTTTTCTATTTCATTTCCTTCAATTATATTTGAAATGTAATGAAATTAATCGATAGATAGTTTCATCTATAACGTTTAATCTATGATTTCATATTCTTGCAATGTTAATTTAAATGACATATTGCATATCGGTATCCATGCACCAGTAAATTTAAACAAACAGCATATATCCTGTATCACTAGAGTGAAGTAGCATTCTATCTTTATGGGTATCCATGTACCAGCAAAGTAAAACTCATCCTTACGTGATATTTCAAAAATAAAGTTTCAAGTATCAAAATAGAGTAGTCCTATACATAAAAAGTTTTCAGTTCTCAACATTTAGCATAAGCTGGGGTAATTCTGACATAAAGTCTCAACATCCTCCCAAGTTACTGATCCAGGACTATATTTGTCCCACTGGACTTTAACTTGGTCTATCCGGTGGTTCCTGAGCTGTCGAACCCTACGTTCAGAATACGTAATGGTTCGACCGTTATGGTTCCCTCGTCCGATACCTACAGTTCCTTCCATTGAAGGTCATGAGATTTGTCAGCAATATAGTGTCGTAAGGTAGATACATGAAATACATTATGAATTTTGTGCAGGTGGAATGGCAGTGCAAGACGATAAGCGACAGGTCCAACTTTTTCCAGGACTTCATACGGTCCTATAAACCGGGGGGATAATTTTGTCCCCTTCCCAAACCGAATGGTGCTCTTATTTGGTCTGATGCGGATGAAAACCTGATCTCCTACTACATAACTTCTATCTGTCCTGTGAGCGTCAACATAACTTTTCTGTCTATCTTGTGCCTCTTTCAATCATTGCCTAATCAGTTTTACCTGATCCTCCATCTCTTGGATCAATTCTGGTCCGACGATTACTCGGTCTTCTAACCTGTCCCAACTCAACGACGTTCTGCAGGGTCTTCCATATAATGCTTCAAATGGCGGCATCCCGATTGAACTTGATAGCTATTGTTGTAAGCGAATTCTACCAAGGGTAAGTACTTTTCCTAGCTCGACTGTTGGTCCATAACATACATTCTTAGCATATCCTCAAGTACTTGATTTACCCTTTTTGTCTGCCCATCGGTCTCAGGATGATATGCTGTACTCAAATTTCACTGAGTTCCCAAGGTCGACTGCATACAATTCCAGAACCTTGATGTGAACCGAGGGTCTCTGTCGGATATGATTTTCTTAGGTACTCCATGAAATCTGATAATTTCATTTATGAATACCCAAGCTACATCAGCTACTTCATAAGTATCTTACTTGGATGAAATGGACGCTTTTTGTTAATCTATCCACCACAACTAAAATGGCATTATGCTTTTGTTGCGTAAGAGGCAGCCCAACGATAAAATCCATAGAAATTATTTCCCATTTGGTCATAGGGATGTCGTGAGGTTTTAAGAGACCTGTTGGGTGATGATGATCAGCATTTACCTGTTGACATTCAAGACACCTAGCGACAAATTGGACAATGTCGTTTTTCATGTCTGACCAGAAGAAGAGTCTCTTAGTGTCAGCATACATCTTCTTTACCCCAGGATGTGCACAATACACTGCTCGGTGTGCTTCTTTCAAGATAGTGTTTCAGAGATCTCCACTATCTGGTATATACATCTTTCCGTGAAATCGTAGAATTCCGTCCTCTTCCAGATCATATCCTTCGAACTTAGGTTCTTTTGAATGGTTGCTCTCGAGCCCCGACCTTACTTTTAAGTACCAACTATCTCTTACAAGATGTTCAAGTACTTGATCTCTTAAGTTCACCCTGATAGGTACGAGGGAGAATATTCGAGGTCTTCTACTTAAAGCATCTGCTACAACATTCTCCTTCCCTTTTATATATGAAATCGCAAAATCGTATTCGCTTAGGAGTTCACTCCATCGCCTTTGTCTTGCATTTAAGTCTCTCTGGGTGAATAAATACTGCAAACTTTGGTGGTCACTTTTAAGCACAAAGTTTCTCCCTACCAAGTAATGTCTCCACATCTTTAAAGCTAAGACCACCGCGCCTAACTCTAAATCATGCGTAGCATAAAGTTCTTCATGGGGTTTTAATTTTCTTGAAGCGTATGCTATTACGCCTCCTTCCTGCATTAATACTGCACCTAACCCTTGCTTAGATGCGTCGGTACACAGTGAAATCTTTATCCATATCCGGTACTCGCAAAATCGGTGCACTAGTCAATAATCTTTTAAGTTCGGAAAAAACTTCATCACATTCCTCAGTCCATTCATACTTAACACCCTTGCGCTGGAGGTTTGTGATCGGCTTTGCAATTTTGGAGAATCCCTCCACAAACCTTCAGTAGTAACCTGCTAAACCCATAAAACTACGTACTTCATGTGCATTCTTAGATATCGACTACTCCCTGATTGTATTTACCTTTTTAGGATTTGCAGAGATTCTTTCGCCTGATAATTTTCCATATAACTTGTGTTCTCTGAGGCAGGATAATACTATCCGAAGATGCTCTTCATGCTCCTCATTCTTTAGAGTAATTGAGAATATCGTCCACGAAAACTTGTACAAATTTGTCGAGATATTCGCGGAGAACGCTATTCATAAGGTTCATGAAGACTGTAGGTGCATTGGTCAACCCAAATTGCACCACAATGAATTCATAATGTTTGAAACGAGTTCGGAATGCAGTCTTAGAAACATCGCTCTCGCTAATCCTGAGTTGATGATAACCTGATCGCAGATCGATCTTTGAAAATATTGTAGCTTCTTTCATTTGATCAAAAAGGTCGTCAATGCGAGGCATTGGATACCTATTCTTTACTGTGGCTCGGTTTAAATCTCGATAGTCCACACATAGTCGTAATGAACCATCTTTCTTCTTGACAAAGATTACAGGAGCACCCCATGGTGAAACACTGGGTCGAATGTGCCCTACATCTAACAGTTCTTTCAGCTATATTTGCAATTCTTGAAGTTCCGGGGCGGTCATTCGGTAAGGGGTTTTAGATATAGGTTTCGTACCAGGTTTCAATTCAATGGTGAGGTCTTAGTTCTCTCTTAGGAGGCAGTTCTGGTAATTCCTTTGGAAAAACATCCGGAAATTCTGACAGAATCAAATACTGATCTAAGGAAGGCCCTTTTTCTTTGCTTACCTCTTGAACTGCATACACTTGACAACCCTTCCTTAAGCACCGCTTCATTTGCATAGCTGAGATGAAATGCAAGGATACTTTTATCTTAATACCTTGAATTTGGATTGTCTCTCCCACATCATTCAAGCAAAGTATTGTTTTTCCGGAATAGTCTACCCATGCTCGATGAGACTCTAACCAATCCATTCCTATCACTAGGTCATAAGTTCCTAGGGCCGTGACATATACTTTTAGTTTGGTCAAACAGACTCTTAGATCAACTTTGCAATCCTCAACACTTAATTCTACCGATTTAAGGTCTCCCGAAGCCATTTCTACCTATCTAAAATCGTCCTGTTTGCAGGCCGCCAACCCACATTTATTTAATGCATAAGATGAAATAAAACTATCAGTGGCTCCAGTGTCAAAAAAGATTTTGAGTTTTATTCCGTTGATTGTCCCTGAAGATTCCACTACCGTGGATTGATGTGCTGCTTGGTTGTTGTTGACGACAACATGGATTCTATGATTGTTTTGGACATCTGATGATGACAATCACGCCGAAGATGAGGTCCTCCACACCCCCAACAGTCCACCCGGGCTGGTCCCTTTGAGTTTGAATGAGAAATTCCAGACCAAGAGCTCTGTCCCCTGGTGCCACTTCCTCTCCCATTCCTTCCCTGATTACCAGTCCCTCGAGATCTTCAAGGACTGATGTTTGAGGATTCAGAATCTATTGCATTTATGGTCATGGGAACTCCTGCCTCCGCTCCTCTTGGGGTAAACCTGTTACCATAAGGAGGTGGTCTCAATTTATTTCCTCGGAAGAAATTTTGGGGAGTCCTTCCTGCAAATGCTTGTGGTATTGGTTCAGCTGGCCTGAAATCCCTTTTAATCCCCAGATGTTCTTCTGCATAACGAGCACATTCAACCGCCTCTGCGACCGTCGATGGCTTCCACATTCTTACCATGGCCCTGATTCGAGGATTTAATCCAAATACGAAACGTTCGGCCTGGCGTTCATTCGTGTCTAGATAAGGAACATATTTTACAAGTTCCATGAACTTTATCTCGTATTCTTCCACGGTTTTACCACCTTGGGTTAGAGTATGGAAGGCTCTGGCTCGCTGCTCTTGAAAGAAAGGTGGTAAGTATTTCGCACGGAATCGGTTCACAAACAACTCCCAAGGAACGACATCTGATGTGAGATGCAGCTGTTTTTCCATATTTCCCCACCAAATCAGAGCATTCCCCCTGAGTTGGAATACAACTATCTTTGTTTTAGAATTTGAAGAATATTCTCTTAATGCAAAGCATCTGATCATCCCTTTCAACCATGCTTCGGCATGTTCTCCAGCTCGTCCTCTAGAGAATTCTGGGAGTTTAATTTTTTGCAGTTCCCGCGAAATATCTTCTCTATGAGGCTTGTCATTATAATCCTTAGGCTTTTATGAATGTCTTTCCTCTAGATGATGTCGTTCCTCTTTGTTCCTGGTCGATTGCAACCTTTTTAATGTTTCCAAAATGGCTTCTAATGAGCTTATCACAGTAGTGAGATTGGGTGGAGCAACAGGTGCTGACGGCGATCTTGATGGTGGCGATGGTGATGGTGAAGGTGGAGGTGGCGGCGATGCATTTCGCTGGCGCTGCCGCCTTTGGTACGTGTTAAACATTGTAACTTTTCTTGAAATATATAATAAATTTATGAGAAGTGGGTAAATTTTCAGACTGAAAAAATATAGTTTTTGTAAGATTTGAGCTTGCATATGGGTATAGTTCTTTTGCTATTTTACCTGCAGGCAGGTCTTACTGGTACCGAAGTCAAGGAGGGTGGCAACGCGACCTCCTTGTCCTATGCAGGGTATTTTATGCGTACTAACTCTAGAGTGAGATGCAGGGGTTTCCATAGATCATAGTGTTGGTTTGTAAAATTTGTCTAGAATGTTTAGTCCTAGATGCAGTTATAGAAGGGATTTATTGATTTTCAACTACTTATGACTATAATTAATACTTGAATATTGATTTTCTTTACCCTTGTGACTCTCCTTGTCTGCGTAACAAAATAAATGAGAGTGAAAATTCAATTATTTTGTATAAAATCAAACTCTAAGATAATTTATAAATAGTGTTAATCAATTTTTATTTAGTTTGATTCCCCACATTTTATAAGTAATTACTATGTATATAAACAAAATACTTTATTATACCCTTTTCAATCGTGAAAGCATTTAAACTTTTACATCATATATAAAAGCTTAACTCATAACTTTCCATATGCAAAAGCTATTTAATCCCAACCCAACGTGAAACATCTAGTTAGGTAATTTTAAACTTTTCCAAAATTTTAACTATAGTTTTAATGTATCACAATGCATATACCATCACAGCATACGATGCTATCATGCGATCCTTGTTTAATGATATGTCATATTATAAGTTTTGTCACCTTAATTTAGATGCGAATAAAACATACACTTCAAACTCAAATATGCCATACCATATTCGACTTGGATTTTTTTTTTTTTTTTTTTTATACGAGGACCTTAGGTTATAATATAATATGAGGAAATAATGTCATTAATTTATCCATATGACCATATAGAATTAATATATCCTATATACGAACATACTATATGTTTATAACGCCTCCCATCGTAATATATGTAATTTAATATTCGAATAACATATGGAATTTTAATATTCGAATAATGAGGTTTGTGATGAATTTATGTGGAAGGTTTTAAAATTTACATAATAAATGAAATATAATATACAAATATATATATATATATATATATATAATTTCAAACGTTACATATATATTATAATTCCACACATTTTCCAAACCTGACGGTGGAGGCGTGTTGATATAGAGGGGGACGTCACGAGTTCAAACTTGGACCTCGACCCCGTATGGGTTTGTTTTGCACGCTGATTGTATTAATTCCGCTCTTTGTATAACGCCATACCATATGGCAGCGGAAACATATTACCACCGTTGACATTCGTGGAACCCACCTTAATATAACCCTTTGAAACTTTGTTATATCGAATATGCCAATGCATTTTCTCTGCAAAAGTCAGATATTTCCATAAATCTAAAGCCCGAAATTTATGTACGATGGCGTTTTTAAACTATGGTTTAATTTACAGTGGAGCGCATATATTTAAATGGTGGCACAGTTTACTATTGGACGCATTTAAATTCGGATAATTTATATCTATATTCCCGCGACAAGATATACCAAAATATGCAGTGACAGTCGGTGGCGTAAACCTTTAGACAACGCAACAACAGGGGTCCTATGCCATATGCCATATTCGTTAGCGTGGCTTTACCTCCGCTAACCAACGAATTTTGGAATTTTGACAGCGAATCCCATGAAACCCAAATGGCCAAGCAATGTCCATGTGTTTCCTTATGCTAACGAAAATCGATTCTGTGCTATACTTGAGGACTTTGGGAAATAAAATGCTTGCTTCCTTGCATATGGATTTAACCATAATCCAGATGATGAAGGGCTTGCTTCTTGTCCATATGAAGACACTGACAGACCCTTGTTTTCAGACTTAAGAACTGATCCAAGCAATAAATCCTATGAGCAATTCAAGCTCTATAATGAAATTTGTCGCTGCTCCTGATTAAGTATGTGCACCAAATGTCATATAAAATGACAATGCAGATGATGGAGCTAAGGATCGACACAAGATTAGAAATCTGTGTTGATAAAGAAACAAATCAAGATACCAGAGATCAGAATCTGTGGAGCTAAGATCAGGGTCGAGGTCTTTGGGAGAAAAAGCGAACGTCTGCACTCAAACTATAAAAACTCTGTACTGACCTCAGAAAGCCGGATTCCAAGTCAACTTAGAGAATCTGTAATCATGAAATTCTATCCATTATTAAAGCTGCTATCAATATGTATTATGAAAGCATCTGAGATCTGCCTACCTTTCAAGGGTGAGTCATTCAAAAATCCAAACTGTTACAGCACGAGTTTTTTTTTTTTTTACAGACCTATACTGAATCTTGAAGAAGGGCTGAACCCTGGACCCTTATTTAAAAGGTCCACATTGTGAGCTGAAAGATAACCCTTCCAACAAGGAAAGAGTTAAACCCTCTCATATTGTCAGCTGCAGTGAAGGCTATAGATGACTAGTAAAGAGAGCTGAGTAGCATTTTGATAGCTAGCTGCTAGACTACAAGCTTAAGGAGGCGAGCCCCCTTCAAACCCATGTCATTGGTATATTTTGAAGGCTGACATTAATGTATCCTTTGACAGGAAACTATCTTCTCCCTAATGAAATCTTCTATGCTTCTTTCAGATCATGAAAATAAGCTTCATGAATTGGTTGCTCACTGTGTGGATATTCCAGAACAACAGTTGTTGTATTTTATAGCTTTTGCATAGAGGGACAAAGTGTTAATAACTTAGCAACCCTCAGACACACTTACACAGCTTATGAAGTAAGGACTGGTATAAATAATCCAGACTGGTATGTAAAGGATTTCTCAAAAGTCTCTGTAATGGTTCCAAGTCTACGTTAATTTGAAAACTGTCTCTTCTCTTAATAAGGTTTTTAGAGATCTAAACACTGAAGAATTTACTAACTATGGGCCAGCTTCAAAGTTCTTTAAGAGAAATCAATTTCTGAGAGCTTTGAGTGAGCAAAAGTTACACAGAGAACTACAAAATCTCACAAATTTCACACCAGATTTGCAAAACCTCGTTTCTGAGTAGAAAACTAGAGCACAAATTGTTGTATGCCAAAAATGATCTACCTGTAGAACAATCAACAGTTTGTATGGGGCTTGATCCCTAATTGAAGGCCTGGCCAAATGGTTCATCCATACTGATCGATATAGAATAATAGAACAATATTTAACTGTAAACATAAGTAATAATAACCCAACTTACTTATTTGATAATTTTCATGCCATAGTCAGAAAATTCACAGAAGTTGTAGGGCCTATAAGGTCGAAAAGTGTTTGAAACTACCCTCTGATACCATGTGTAAGAACTCCCTTTGGAATTATCCGAAAATTTTCCACTAAATTTCTGAGTTTTGCTAGAGATAGACTTAGTGTTAATTTGACCAACAGTGTAATCTCTGCTACAAATAACACCTTTTTTCATGAATACAATCTAAGCATACATATTCCAGCAGTAATGCGATTAAATGAAGATTAGCAGTGAAATTTTATTTTACATAAGGAACTAGTCTATACATAGAAAAATACCTGGAATAAAGCTGATGACTTAATGGTGGTTATTCTTGTGATGCTGTGAACAGTTTACCGAAAGAATCAAATCCTCCCAGCCAATCTAGGAACAATCCTAGACCCAGAGGATGCCTCCTCTGCCCCCGTGCCCAAAATCCCAAGAACCCAGAGACTCCCTCCCAGACAATTTATCTATTTCAAGCAAAATTTGTTTTTTCTCCCCAAAACACATCCCCCTCTCCTCCATACTTCATAACTTAAATAACCTTCCTCCATCGCCTCTTACCTCTCGAGGTCTTATCCATATTAATGTTGATATTATATGTTTTTATGGTGATGTGATTCACATTAATGTGGATATGAGTATACTTATGGAGGTGGGATTATACGGTTGTCTTATTTATGGAGCATGTGACTTTACATTTAAGTACTTTTAAGATTAATTTTTAATATTTGCATATTCTTTTTCTTTTAACTTAATAAATTAACTTTATTTTTATTTAAATTATATCATTTTCTTTTATTAGTCCTTTTCATATAATTTATACTTAGTTAAACTTAATATTAATCTGAAGTCTTAATATTAAGTCTCTAACTTATGTAATATTGATATTAGTAGGTAGGTGTACTAGTGCGATGTGTGCGATATAGGCAGGTGTAGCTATCAAATGCATATATCGTACACACGCTAATATTATTTTGTGTATAACTTGGGAATGGGTCGTTACAGTGCAGGTGGCATTTGAGGGTTTTCTGAGATTTTTTTTTTGGATCTGAGATAGATCTAGGCCCTGAAGGGTAAGATTTGATCTCAAGATCAGGATTCATGCAGAGATATTCAAGTTAAAAAAAGAAAAAAAATTCAGTTCTGAGTTTCTGGGTTAAATAGGTTGTTGGTAAAAGGAGAAATTCGAAATTGGTTTTATGTAGTGTGCGTGCAAAATTTTTGCTCCTGATCTCTAGTCCGTTGCTCAAAATCTGTCTTCCTTTCTGCTGTAGTTTTTTGTGAGAAATATATAGCTACCTTTATAAAAAGGAGCTTTCTCTTCATTCATAAATGGATTTTGGGTGATTTGAGAATATGGAGAGATTGAGAAGTGATATGAGAATGAGTTTGGAGATGATGATGTATTGTGCTCCATTGTATATCAAGCTTGAAGACTACTGACAAAATGAGGTATTGCTTGTAATTTGGTTGGTTATGTTTATGCTCTTCACTTATTGTTAATATGTTGTAGAGGCTTCTTGTTGCCATACTTATGTGAAGGCTTGTAATGAAACCATTTATCTAGAAGTAACATGATTTGAGGAGGTTCTCCCTCTTGTTATATTTGTAGTTTGCACTTGTTATCCATCTTCTATCAAATTAAGTTGCATATTGGAAGTAGATTTTAGCCATAAAACAACACCTTCATATTGAGATTCACGAGTGGCATCCCCGGCTCTTCAAGATTAGTTTCTATAATGCATTTCCAACAAACACTTGGGAGTAAATTTCATCAAATTAGTTCATTTTGCCTTAAGTACACACCTAAATTATGAATGTATCAACTAGTTTTTTCATACATTAGATGTTTGAATGTGGTGAATTATCCCTTTCTACCATATAACATAACAAAAATTGTTGTTTGAAACAAATTAGTACTATTATTTCATGCAATATTTCATGACTCCATTAGCCCAATAGATTGATAGCTACTGGTCCGATATCATCCCATTTTCTTGATCCTCCCTCCCTTTCCTTTCTTTCTCATAGCCCCTTCCCATTTCCATTTCCTTCTATACACTATAAATTTTGTTTTGTTAAGGTTTACTCTTCAAACTTCACCTTGAGCCTCCACTTTATAGCCTTAACAATCCTATCTTAGGGAAGACCTCCTTGTGTTGGAGAAGAGCCACCCTAAAGTTTAGGGAAGAGCACTTGAGGTGTTAGTGGGCAGCCTTTCTGAGTTACACAAAGTTAGCACCTTGGTGCTTGGGACTTTACACATTGTGATTTCTAGATTTTGTTGGAACAATATTTTATTCAGGTTGCTGTAGCCTGTAACATGTAAATAGGCACACAAAAGCTTCTCGGCATGAAATTACATAACAAGATTGAAGTCAAACCTGTTAAATTAGTTTGTTTCAAGTGATAACTTATCAAACTATAGGGACAACTTTCTCATTACTTGTTTTCTTGCAGATTTACCTGGTTTTACACGAAGTGTATATAAGAGGGACTATGCTCTCATCACACCTGAGAGTCATGTTTTCAGTCCCATTCCTGACTGGTACTCTCATACTTTCTTCTAAACTACAATTTGTTCTCTCTTTTTGGGACAGAACATCTCTAAGTCTTGAGGTTATCTGATTGTTGTTGTTTCCCTTGATCCTGCAGGACTAAGACTACTGGAGCATATGTGATGACTCCGGCTATGGGTTCCCATTTTGTCATGTACCTGACACAAATGGAAGGTCTAGGACTCTGGAACTATGTACATGCTTATGTTTCACAATGATACCAGCACCTTATCTTTCGTGCAGATTATGAAATAGTCTCCTGCTTACTGATAAGTTCGCCACATGAATTAGTGTGACATGAAATTTTTTCTAGCCAATTTTTCACGTGACCTACTACATTGTTAGACATGTACACATTTTGGACAATGTTACTTTTGCAACTTTCATGTTATAATTGGCCGTCTCTAACATTTTATCCCTTTTCTCACTTCCTTTGGTCATTTGCTTGTTCTCTTCCTAGAGAGGGTTGCGAGCCCTTCAATGGCTATAGTTTATTCATGTTATAGTTTTTTGTGTTGGATGAACTCTCATTTACTTTATTTTTTTCACCAGAGAACTCAACATCAGCCCTTCCTCCACAGGATGTTGAAAGGTCAGGTTCATTTTTTTAATAAATCTTTTATATTCTAGTTACAAGTATATGCTTTTTATGGGAGGTTGGACATTTTATATAGATTTAAATAGAATATATTTTAGCTTGCTCGCAAAAAGTCTTTGCTTCCCAAAAATTCATTCTCAGAAGTTAGGATATTTGTGATCCCAAAAGTATTTGGAAGTTTTAGGCTTTCAAGCCATGATTTCCTCTCCTTAACTATCTGTCTTTTGCTGTCACAGGATTCTCGTGGCCTTACCACTATTTTGCATTTCTTCTGCCTTTTCAAATGCTTTCCCCTTTAGTTTCTGAACAGATTCAGCTTCTCTCTTCCCCTTGTTATATTCCATACAACCCTTTTCAATTCGTTCTTGTATGCATAACTGTCAATGGCCTTACCTTCATTATTCTATTTGTGGTGCCTTTCTTGAAAATCTAGTTTGTTGGGAAATTTATATATCTAAGTTTTCCCATTTCAGCTCATTGATGTGGTGTATCTTTGTTAATCATTTTAACTCTAAATTTTGTGACACTGGTTGTTTTATCCTTCATCTAATGAATACTTCTCTTTTCAGGTTTCTATTTGTTGTTAAAGGTGAGGTGGTCCTGTCAGGAGGTTCTGAGGTTACTAAGCTACTTGTAAGCTCTCTTCCTTTGCTTATTCATCATTTTCTTAACTTAGTTTTGTGAATTTACTAAGGTTTGTTTCCATGTGTTCTTTGAATTTTCCATTTGCATCACATCCAGGATGCTGGCATCAATGGATGGAACTTATGGTTTCTGAAGCTTGAAGATATTTTCATTATTTTTTTTAAAATATACTAGCTACGATTCTCTGCAAGAACTTTATGGATACAAGCTATAGTCTGCATTTTTCATTTCTGTTCTGGAATTTTCTGCTGCATTTCACTACAGCAGACATTCACAATAGGGATCCTTGAATTAGATTGCAAGACATCAAGAACATGAAAACAAGAAATGAGAAAGCAATTCTTTTCTAACTTTGTGGAACAACCAAATTATCGGGCATGTTTCAATCATCATTTTTCTGGGTGTCTGAACTTGAGGAGGCAAAGTAACCATTTGTGGGTGTTTTGCTCTCTGTTTCATGGGCATGAGCATCTAAATTTGTGGAGTGAAAAAAAGTATTCATGGACATTTTCCCCTCAATTTCCTTGGCATGGGAAGCTGTTTTCATTGGCATCTCAAATCATGGTGGTGGAGAAACTGTTCATGGGCATTTTGCCCTCGATTTTTCGGGTGTGAGCATCTGTTTTTATAGGTGTCTGAACTTTTGGAGGCAAAGCAATTTGTGGTTCTGTTAATTTCCTGCTGCAAATTTTGTGTTTGGGCCCTTTTTTCTCTTCATGATCCAATTTTTGAAGGTCAGATGTGAGCCATGGGCTTTTCTCCAGTTTTTCCTGCTGTCCACTGACTATTTTACCACACTGCCTGAAGCAACTACAAAGGTGACAATTTGAATTCCAATGCTTTAATATCATTGGAAATTTTGTGGCTGCCCCAAACATGATGTCTACCTCCATGGAGACTCCTTAGCAGCTGTGAGTGAAAAGCCCTATTAAAATTTGGGTACCAGAGAACAAGTGGTTCCCTAAGGTTTTGATCTTTGGCCTAGGGAAAAGTGTCCAAATGTATTTAACTTTTTCTCCTAAAGTGATTTTAGAAGTGGTAAAGTCAAATCTAATTTAAAAGTGACTTTATAAGTGATAAAGTTACTAAGTCTAATTTTAAAAGTGACTTTATAAGTGGGAAAGTCAAATCTAATTTAAAAGTGACTTTATAAGTGATAAAGTTACTAAGTCTAATTTTAAAGTGACTTTATTAAAGTTAATGTGAAATTAGAAAGTGAAAAGTGGCTATAGGAATAAAATGCTAAGTGGGTCTTTATTTAAGTGGGTTGAATTGAAAAATAGAAAGTGAGAATTAAATGCACATTTAATCTCAGCCCTAGATCTAAAGCTATCTCAACCATTGGATTTAGGGATTCCCCAAAAGTCACTCAGGGTTAGGTTAAAAGAGGAAAAGAAGAGGAAATGTCATATATACTTTCATGAGCAGATTGAGAGAGAAGGAGAAGAGAGTAAGAATAAATTTCTGAGTAGAGAAGAAGGAGAAACAATACCTTGGCACATTTACCAAGGCAGCTCTATTTCAGGAAATCCGTACAACAAAGCAGGAGCACGATTTTCGAGGCAAGTGGCACGAAAATCAAGGAAAGGAAGAGCAACATTTATTGTAGCAGTTTGGCACAGATTTAGAGGTCCATACAACAACTCAGTGACACAGAAATCGAGGTCCGTACAACAACCGTATAGCACAGTTTTTGAGGCAGCCGTACACAATTTTCAAGACAGCCATACAACATGTTTTTCGAGGAGGGATGTAAAATTGTGTTGGCACATTTTTCTATGCTGTCCGTACATCATTGAAGGCTGTACCCTTCATTGTAATTTTCTGTTTTGCATTTGGCACGAAAATCGAGGTGGAATACAATCACGATTTTCGAGATAAGTAAAAATTATGGTTGTTGGAATTTTTACTGTATATTTCATTTATCTGTAAAAGCAATATTCAGAAATAAAGAAGAGCTTTCGAACTGGTTTTCCCCAAGAGTTGTAGGGGCTTTTTCCAGGGCCATTTGACCAAAAATCAGCGTGTCATTTTCTGTGTGTGTGGCTGAAATATTTTCTAAGTTTTATTTCTGCATTTTCCAGCACTGTGAAATTTCCAGAATTTGTGTTTTCAGAAATATTTATTATTTTCAGCTTGTTGAATTTATGTTTATGGGAATGGGCATTTAACTACATGGGAGTGATGAGGAGAAACTGATAACCAGGGTTGGGCTCAAAATTTCTACATGGTATCAGAGCTCGGGTGGCTGAAAAGTGCAGTTTGGGACAGAAAGTGAAAAATTACAGCAAGCTTATTTTTCACACAGAAAACTGAACCTTTACCACAACATTGAAATTTTCAGTTTGTTAGGACAGCCAGCATGTCTTTGGGCTTGAGGACGGAGGATAGGTTGGATGGGCAGAGCAACTATAGTGCATGGAAGGAGAGAATCCAAAGCATCTTTGAGGCGGCAGAAGTCTGGGGCATCATGGTTCACACTGCATAATGCCTAGTAGCAGTGCCTGCTGACCCTATTCAGTTGGAAGATTTTAATAAGAAGAATACCAAGGGAAAGAGACTGATTCTGGATGGTGTTAAAAACCATGTCATTCCTCATGTGAGAGGAAAGACATATGCACATGAGATATGGACAACCTTGACCAATCTTTACCAGAGCACAAATGAAAATAGAAAAATGGTCCTAAGGGAGAAGTTGAAGGCCATTAAAATGGCTAAGATTGATGGTGTTACAACATAACTTACAAAGATCACTACTGTGAGAGATGAGTTGGCTGCTGTTGGAGAAACCATTCCACCCACTAAGTTGGTGCGGATTACATTGAATGGTCTTCCCAAGACATGGGAGAGTTTTGTGGATGGGATTGTTGCATGGGAGAACCTTTCCACTTGGGAGAGGTTGTGGGATGATTACATTCAGAATGAAATCAGAAAGAACCATCTTGGGGCAGCCAAACCGGTTGAGGAGGATGACAATGTAGCATTGTTAGCAAGGGGCAAGAAGGGCAAAGGAAAGAAGCAAGCTTCCACAAGTGGTGGTGGGGGCAAAGGCAAAGGTAAAGGTAAGCAGCAGGTGAACAAGGAGAAGAAATTTTCCATAGTCAAGTGTTGGAATTGTCAAAAGCTGGGACACTATGCAGTTGTGTGTCCGGAGAAGAAGAAGAATGGAAAGGACAAGACCATGGCAGCATCAACAGAGATAGAGGACTTCTCAGAGAGCTTTGACTGGGAGTTTGGGTTCATTGCTTTTGAGTCCACTAGTGCAGGATCATCTGCCACACAGGTTGAGAGAGAGTGTGCACTTATCTCCACTAGCAAAGCATCTTCAGGTATTTGGTATGTTGATAGTGGGGCTTCTCGTCACATGACAGGAGTCCGTGAGTACTTCTTAGAGCTTTCAGAGAGTGGCACTGATATAGAGGTAGTACTCGGGAGACGACAAAATTGTTAGAGAAGTTGGTGTGGGGACATTGACATTTGATAGGGAACCCAAACTTCCTTTGAAAGTGTCGGATGTTCTATATGTGCCAGGGATGAAGAAGAACCTTATATTTGTCTCAACATTGGAGGACAGAGGATATGAGGTGTTGTTCAGGAGAGGGCAGGTACTTATATATCCTAGGGGCACTCCAGCTTCTTCAGCTAGAGTGATTGGTGTGCGCCATGCCACGGTGTACAAGTTTTCATTCCAGCCCCTTATGGCATTGAGCAGTAGTACTGGCAACAGAGCGAGCAGTTCAGAGCTGTGCGAGATTTGGCACCGTAGGATGGGGCACATGTATCATGGGGCCTTGAGGACATTGCAGGAGATCACCACAGGTGTGCCAGATTTCAATTCTGATCACATTGATACATGCAGAGGATGTGCTATGAGGAAGTTTGCCAAATCCCCTTTTCCCAGCAGTGACAACAGATCGACTGGGATTCTTGATTTGATTCATACCGATGTGAGCGGTCGGATGTCTCATGTTTCCTTGAGTGGATATGAGTACTATGTTTTATTCATTGATGATCACTCCAGGAAGACCTGGATTTATTTCTTGAAGACTAAGAGTGAGGTCTTCAAGCGGTTTAAGGAGTTCAGAGCTCTTGTGGAGACTCAGACAGGTCGGAAGATCAAGTCCCTCAGGTCGGACAATGGAGGGGAGTATACCCTTGGTGAGTTTGTTGATTATTGTGCTGAGGCAGGCATCAGGAGGGAGTTCACAGTTCCTTACAACCCCCAGCAGAACGGGGTTGCGGAGAGGAAGAATAGATCCATCGTTGGGGCTGCCAAAGCCATGCTACATGATCAGGGGTTACCGTTGTTTTTGTTACCGTTCTTGAAGAATATCAGTGAAGGCTGTATTCAATAGCCACAGACAAAGCCAAATTTGCCAAGATCAAAGGAACAATTACAGGAAAGACTTTCATTGAAGGTTTAACTTTTGACTTGTTAATTCAGCATGAGATAAAACATTTGTTTGTAGTCAAACCCACTTTTCAGAAGTACACTGATGTGGATGAAACTTATAGAAAGTTAATCAAAGCTACCATACCAGATGAAGAAAAATGGGACAAATTATGTTTACTCATTGATTGAGTCAGCAAACAGGTTTACAACAGTAATTCTGAGTTTCAGCAACAACAAGCAGAATTACTGGAAGAAATGGATAGATATTCAGGGACAACGATTGAATAGCAACTTTTCTAGCCCAATCATCAACAACTGCCTCGAATTCAGCGCCAGACACCTTCAATAGTTTTATTTTCCTATCTTATAGATCTATTTTTGTAAAGCAGTTTTGGAATATCATTGTAAACATATCTTGATATTTAATCAAGATATTTTAGACCCAATTGTATAAATACTTTGTAGAACGAAGTATGATGGGTTGAACCCTTGGGATAAGCTATCAAGCAAAATTGTATTCATTTGAAGTTTTTCCTATATTAATGAAAGGATTTTGGATTTGCCTCAAAGCAACTTGTGTTCTTGTGAGTTCTTCATTGTTATTTCATTTCATATTGTAAATTTCTGCATATATTTAATTTTGAATGAATAAATCTGGGTAACATAAGGTTGAGTGTCAACCTATCTGAAATCCCCTGTGAAGTTATTATATATTAAAGATATTAGTTTATTGGATTGTTTGTATGAGATAACTCCTCTACACCTTTAAATTATCACTTCTTCATCAATTTCAATATATTTCTGTTGGGTTGTAAACATAGGTTACATGCATCTTTTCCATATTGTTAATTAAATACTCTGTCTGAATATCTAATAGACCATAGATTCTTTGATTTCTGCCTTACACATCTATTTTAAACTAAAGTTCTGTCAAGAGGTAAAGAACCAACCCTTTTATTATATCATGATTAATTAAGATTCAACACTTGATTGAATTGGTTTAAAACATTGTTCATCCAAACATTTAAATAACAAACAAAATATTTTAGATGCTCTGGCATAATTCCTTAACATAGAATTATCTACAGAGGTACAACACAACAGAAGATCAAAGATCAAGATCACATGAAGGCTCCAAATCAATCAACCCCTTGGAGGATGAATACAAAGTGCAGACAAGATCCATCCGGAAGATGCAAAGAAAGCAACAAAAGGAGCAGCTTGGCAATGCCACATCATCATGAAGTTCCATATCATCATTGTCAAGAGTCATCTCAAGAGTCACATGTGTCATAATGTCTTGCCACATCATTTGTGGAAGACCAAGGGTCCCAAATGGAATATGAAGAGTCACTATTGAGTTCTAAAGTCATATAGAAGCTCAAAGGTCATGTAAGAATTCAAAAAGTCATTGTAGAAGCTCAAGAGGCATGGGGGAGGTCAAGAGTTACATGGGAGGTGAAGTGTCACCTCATTTGTTATAAATACACCCTCATAACTCAAGCAAAAAGAATCTTGGGACTTGAACTCTCACTTTGGCTTCTCTAGCATTGGCATAGGAGAGGAGATCTTTCTTTGGAGGAGCAAGGGATGACTTAATGTTCCACTAATGGGGCTAGTGTGACAGCATTTTACTTGTATCTCTTGGCACTTCCACTTAATATATGAAGCTCGATGAGCCAACACATTTTCATGCATGTATCGTGAATATAGTAAGACTATTCTTTATATGTTTGCGGTATATGTTTTGTTCACATGTACTATGGAAATTGAACTATTTCGGTGGATTTGGTACTTATCTTGTTGAAGGTGTGTTGTATTTGGTTTTATAATCGTGGCTGTCTTGTGAGCTACTTTGCAGACTAACTTGTGATGCTCTTATGCTCTTGTGTGTCCCTTTTAAGATAGTACTATTACTTTTCTTCTAGAGGATCACTCTCTCTCCCTGCTGTGAAATTACCTTATACACATCACAATTGTATGTCTCACAGTGTCAACTTGCTTGTTTCAAAAAATGTTGTATAACCTCTTATGTTAATAATGACATCCAAGGCAAATCCCTAAGGACAATGGCGACCTGCCGTATTTCCAGTTGGGGCTCCTACTCCAAACGGTGTGAGGTCTAATTGGGACTTCACATTGGGGAGACTCCCTTGGTTGACGAATTTCCAGCACCGTCAACACTGTTGCATGGGAAGCATTTTCTATTTGGCTTCTAACTAGTATCTGCTACGGTGTGTCTTCACCAAATGTTGTTACCTCCCATTTCTTTGCCAAAACTCCCCCCTATGCTCAAAGATCTATCATTCCAAGCTCCCTTTTTCTCATAGGAGTGTACACACATCCAGGCATGAAGTGGAAGACATCTTCCTCCCCCCCACTTTTCCTGGAAGATTTCTTTTAAGGACTGATTCCAACTTTTTGTATCCTGCTAAAAAGTGCGGCGGAAACAAGGACCAACAAACATCTTTGGCCATTAAGACCCTGTACAGGATGGTTTATCTAGTGAATTTTAATTTTAATTTTAAGGTTTCTTTGCAATAGGATGTTAAATTATATTCTCATAGGATTAGGCAGAATGGCCATCTGATAGGACAGTTATTTGAAAATATTCGACTCCATTCATAATCTTGAAAGAATAGAGGCAGCCCAAGTTATGGTAGCTTCAATAAGCTGCATTGAGAGTTTGCAGAATCAATTTGAATCTGATAAATTCAAATAGAATAAGAAATATGCGGCATAATTTGATCAATTGATGATATGCATGCTGAAATATGTTTCACTTCCTATGTCGATACTTTTAATTAATCGAATATTATCTATTTTGCATGAGAAATATAGTGTTGGATAGTTTAATTTGTTGAACATGACGTATTATACTAAAATTAGATTCTGATATCACAGGCATTTAATACCATTTCTGTATTTCAATTAGTGAGATGAAATATCATCAAGTTTTTTATTGTTCTTTGGGTCCAGAGGGTTGATTAGTTTGGACACTTTTTCCTAGAAAATGATATTTATTATATATTTGACCAATGCTTTTTTTTAATGTGTAGGTTGACTCATTTGCATATCTACCACCAAACTTCGATCACTCTCTGAAGAGTGATGTCTCTTCAACTGTTGTTATATTTGAACGGAGGTCTGTTATTTCTATTGAGGGTGCTTACCAGCCAACTATATTGTTTTAATTTGACAGTTCACTATATTTAGATACTCCCTGAGAATGCAGGGCATATAAGATAATAATTATTAATATGTTTCTTTCTGTACGTTAAACTTGAAAGTTTATTCATTCCTATTTCAAGACTTATCATCTCATTCTAATTTTTGTTATGAACCGGAAATACTTAAACATGTCTCAATTTTACCAACAGAGTTCAGTATTATTTAGATGCATTAGCTATTTTAACTTGCATACCATTCACAACAAATGAAAAATTTGCAGGAAGTCATGCTTTGGATGGTAGAGAAATTTTTTGAAATCTATGGTCAAATGGATTGGTGCTCATGTTCTTGTTAATCATGCACTATTTCCTTTTTAATTTGTTCTTAAATGTGCCACTCTAACATTCTGAGTCAGTCACTTTGTGTCCATTGTAGATACCAGAGACTAGGAAATGAGGTTCCTCACTTCATAGTGGGGTCAACAGATAACCAGCCACTTTTAGAAACTCCCGGGGAGGTGAGATCATACTCCATTGTAGAAATTTGACTTTCATGGAAGTTTGATTAGATGTTCATTAGTGCCAAAACTTTTGCCAGCCTATTGGACAAGGGTATCATAGGCTCATAATTTCTATCCTTTGCTTGGCATATGTTAAAGTATAAATATTTAGAGACATATTTGTAATATCTGATTTTCTCAGGCATTTGTTTTTGTTTCTATGCTTCCAGGTTTTTGCCCTAAGGAAGCTGCTCCCTACAACACTTGCTTATGATTTCAATATCCATGTGAGTTCCACTCTAGGCTGTTCTCTGAATAGTTATCTGACCCTTTTCTGATTCTTATGCATTTATCTCTCGATCTTCTACATTTTCAATCAATATGATGAAAGTGATGGATGCCAAAATTGTTGAGGTGGCAGAGTTTTTGTATCTCGTTTTGGGCAATAAAAAAATGAAACCTAATCATAGGGATCAAGAGAATGACAACAAGATGGTACATTGTCTTGCATGGGATCCTGTCTAGACTATAAATACAAAATCAATGAAGAGTCAATAGATTTCATTGAAAAATCCCTACTTTTGCCAGTCTATTTTTAAAGCTGGACAAACCAAAACTGGAACTGGCCTGTTTGGCTGGTAAGACCTCCAGATGCATTGAACTAGCTGTCAAACTGATTCAGGAGTTGGTTCTATACCGAACTGGCTGTCAAACTGGCTTTGTACTGAACCGGGCATATGAGTGAGAAAAGAATCAACTGCAGTAAATATATTCTTCTCAGATGGTTAAGGTGAAGATTACTGAAGCTCTTGATGGCATGATCCATATTTTTATCACGAGACTTGGACACACTCTCTGCCATCTAAAAATATCCATTGAGATAGAATATTTAGCATCAATATATTTCATGATATTCCAAAAAAAAAAGGACACACACACACACACACATATATACTGAATTTCGAATCCACTTAAATGTTAGAATCGAAATAGATTAGAATATCCAGTATTATTGAGAAAATTGGTTCTCAGATAACCACAGTACCATTGAACTTTATATTTCTATTTTTACACAAATTGCAGTTGTATTTAAGAGTTGTTCTAGAACAAGTTGTGAAGCATCAAAATCTCAGACCTACAAGCTTCCGTTTCCATGTCAGACAACATATTAAACACCAGTAAATGATATTAATAGTTATGCATGAACTGGGTGTGTTTTGGGCATTCACATCAATGTTGCACGAAGCGGGGACGAAGCGGGGACGTTTTTTGGAAGCGGGGACGCGGAAGCGTCATTTTCCAAAAATTTAGGAAGCGAAGCGTTTCGGAAGCGTCTAGTATATATATATATATATTTTTTATATTTTTTTGCATTTATATTCAAAACAACAATCCCAAATACCATATTAGTTGTAGAAGACATGAAAACATGCATATTCTTACATAAATCAAGATAGATATGACATCCATGATTCCATTGTACATCAATAATTAATTATTCGAGCATCATAAATCTAGAATCTAGATTCTAGATCCTAGCAATTGCAAACATACATCAAATAATTAAGCATGAATCATGATAAAACATTTAAGCATGCTGCATACTATAAAACATAACACATTTAAGCATACTATAAAACATAAATGATAAACATAAAAGTTAAAAGTTAAACCATTTAAGCATGATAAAAATTTAAAACATTTAAGGCTTTAAGCATACTATAAATTTTAAAACATAAAACATTTAAAAATTAAGCATACTATAAAACATAAATGATAAACATAAAGCATTTAACCATATTATAAAACATAAAGCATATTATAAGTGTTAAAGTGAGCAACTGTCAACGTTAGTCATGTCCAAAATTCAAATAATAATGTTTACAAAATAGGCCACTTGGCCACCACCAACACAAAAAAGTTCAAATTCACAACAAGCCTACAAGTCTAATGATAATCTATGACAAAAGCAGTAAAGTGTGCACTGTGAACACTGAAAATATCTACTCATCTCTCCTCTTCCACCACGAACAGTACGTGATGGTGCGCCTCCACGTGGTGGCAATGAAGAAGATGGTGGCTGTGGAAGCCGTGGAAATGGCACTACAGCTGCTGAAGACGAAGCCCCTGCTGTTGGTGTTGAACCATGGGACCTAGGAACCAAGGCACTAGTGGGGGGTGGCATGTCAACTCGATCTTCATCATCATGGATAAGAGCATCCTCTAATTGCTCTAATCGCAACACTCCATCCTCCAAATTGCTCTCCTCTAGATTCTTGTCCCAAACAATAAGGTCTTTGTTGCTCTTTGCATCATCACAGTAATGGGACAACAATCTCAAGTTGTAATGAACATAAACCAAGCTCTCTGCCCGGTCTAAACTCAACTTGTTCCTTTTAACACTGTGGATGAAAGAATAAGAGCTCCAACACCTCTCTGCAGAAGAAGTGTTTACCACCTGTGATAGCACCCGCAATGCCAAATTCTGTAGAAGTGGAGTAGCACCGCCATGCATGTTCCACCACTCAATAGAAGAAAAACTCTCTTGATCTCTAATAGCATGCATGCTCCCAAATGGACCAGTGGAAAGTGTATAGCTGCTCAACTGTTTCCGTACCATGTGTGCCTCATCCTCATCAGGGACTAATTTATCCAGTGCAAGCATATATTTTTGTAGGACCTCTGGATCTAGGTGTGGTTTTCTCCTGCTCACCCCCCAGGTGTTGTTGTAGAAAGCCATGATGGACTATAATATTTAGGTGTCAATACATATGCTAATGCATGCAATGGAATATTTAGCATATCCCATCGCTTTACCACCTCTGCACGAATATATTTGTACAAGGTGGTATCTCTAGGCTCAACAATGTCTTTAATCTGCCCCAACATGTTCTCCATTTGCTCATACACCTCCCCAATTATTGGCTTATCTGAATCGCCAAACTTGATCATGTAATAAATTGGTTTGGTGAATTGCAAAACATATTTAACTTGTGACCAAAAGAACATGTCAAGAATAGTGTCCTTTGTTGCATTAGCACCATCTCTATCAGTGTTAATCTCCTCCCATGATTCAGCGGTGACCATATTAGTTAGAGCTTGTCTCACCTTCACTAGCCGCCTAAAGGTGAGGTAATAACTTGCAAATCTGGTTTTTGCAAGTTTAAGCAATTGTAACTTGGAGTAAGTGCCATACAAGTAGTTTACCCTTGTATGCCCTGTGATAAATTTAATGAGCTTCTTCCCTCTCTTGTAAAGCTCATTAATCCACCCACATTCTTTATGCTTCACAATATCATGCATCAAAAGGTTCAATGTGTGCACCAAGCACCCAGACCAAAATATGTGTGGATAAGTACGCTCAATAATTTTACCTGCTCCCTTAAAATTTGTTGCATTATCTGTGATCACTTGAACCACTTTGCTAGGACCAACATCTCTGATTGATTGCAATAGGAGATCTGCAATGTTTTGGGAAGTTGCACTGACAGAGGAGGAATCATGACATGCAATAAACACTGAACCAGTGGCAGAAACACCAAGAACATTTATCAAATGTTGGTTTCTGATATTTGTCCACCCATCTGATACAATGGATACCCCACTATCTACCCACTCATTTGTAAAACGTGTCAAAACTGCTTGAACCTTTCCTTTTTCTCTTTCTAATAACACTGTTCTAGCTTTCTCATAGTTGGGGGACTTGTATCCTTTTGGGGCTTCATTGATGCCCTTTACCATTTCATGCCAATAGGGAGAGCGAAGCACATTGAATGGTACACCGCAAGCACAAAGAAATCGGACTATATTTCCATCCACATCATCCCTCCCAGCAACATTAAGGAAATCTGCTATAGTTTTTTTACCTCCAGAACTTGCAGAAACACCATGAGCAGATGAGCTACCAAATTTAGAGGTTGCACTTGAGTCAGATTGAGTTTTTTGTTTTTTATTTTTTTGTTGTGCAGCCTCCTCTATTTGGATGTATTTTCTTCTTTGTTCAGCTGAAACCTTGGGGCAAATTGCTATCCCCACAACACCCTTTTTTTCATCACTGTCCATCACCCCACAAAGATGCCTCCTCACACGGGTATATGAACCGCTATATGGTTTTCCTCCATGACAACCATGAGAGCACAAAAACTTGTAGCTTCCACCACCTTTTCCCCCTTCAAGTTTGGTCACATAGTTCCACAAGGGTGTCAATGCAGCTTTCCCATCTTGTGATTCAATGTTTTCATCATCCTCTTCCTCTTCAAAGCCTTCCTCCTCATCATACATTGGGTCATTCATATGGTAACCACTTTTCTCTTCTTCTTCATGTACCCCTCTTCTATTTCTACTCCCCCTTACCATCATCAAAACCAAGAGGGGAATGATACATAGAACCCAAAGAAACATCATCTTTGAGTATGAATATAGATGGTGGACAACCTGCAAATAAATGTACAAGAAAAAAGAATGGGAAAGTGTAGGAGAGGGAGGAGAGAAAATTTCAAAAAACAATGACAAAAAAAATGAGAGAGTTTGGGGTTTGCACTTACCTCTTTAGATCTTGTAGATAGAAGCCCTTCTTTACTCCTCCAAGCTCATCCTTCACTCCTCCAAGCTTTCCTCAACTCTCTCTTCTCCAAGCTCTCTTCTCTCTTTCTCTTCTCTTCTCCAAGCTCTCTTCTCCTCTCTTCTCCAAGCTCTCAAAAAACATAAGTGAGCAAATAAGATGAAGAATAGAGCTTATAAGCTTTTCATTTAATCCCTAACCCTAAGCTAACTCACTAACTAACCAAGCTAACATAAAAAATAAAAAAAATAAAATAAAAAAAAGCGCATTTTTTAAGTCGCATAACCGGATCCGTACGCCGCGGTACGGAACCGTTCGCGATCCGTACGGATCCGTTCTGGAACCGCGGCGGGTCCGTACAGCGATCCGCCGTACGAACCGCGGATCCGCTGTATGGAATCGCGATTCCCTGCGTACGGATCCAAAATGGCAGGAATCGCAAATTTTTTTAGGAACCGCGGTTCTGATTTTCGGATCCGCGGTTCCGTACGGGACGCGGTTCGGGCCTTGGAGCCGGGGGGGGCGTTTCCTGCAACATTGATTCACATGCTAGGTAATACTGAAACTGAATCAACTTATAAGTTATTGCTTCTATCCAACTAGAGTTCCATCAAGCTTCCTCACTGGTGTTGTACTCTTTGGTCGTCATATATCAACAGGAAAGTTTTCTTGAAGTTTAAGGGCCGTACAATATCATATAGCTAGAATAATTTCAATGTTAGTGAAGTAAGCCAAAATGAAAATCTAATGCTTCGGGCTAGATGCAGTTGACTGTGTGGTAATTGCTTTGCCTAACTAATGCTAAGGGCTAGATGCAGTTTACTATGTGGTAGATGCTTCAACAGTAGACCATCTCTTTGCTTTAACTTTTTTGAACCATGAAGGCCTGAAATGCTATGAAGAGGACCTAGAAAATATTCGTGGAGATCCTTAGCAGGGAATACTTCATATTATGTAGTGGACTAGTGGCTTGTAGCATGTTGTCTTTTTATGTATTTAAATATGTATTGTATTTGGTGCAATTTTGTTCTATTCACCCTATTTCCGTAGAATCTAGCAGGCCTTGGAGAGGGGTACCTTACAAGGCTATCACTAGACTAGGTGACAATAATGGGGTGATGGGCCATTGCTACCACAACCAAAATCCCTGCTCTTTATGGCTTTTCACCGGTGGGAGGAGTCTTGGTATTTATATATGCTTACAAATTCTTTCACCTCACATCGCAAAAATTTTCAACAACATCTTACAGCAGGGGTTCCCCACAGATTGGACAACTAGTATGGCATTACCTCTTTTCAAGAGTGGTGACGTCAGTAATCCCTCCAATTATAGAACCATAATGATAAACCCCTTGTTTGCAAAGTTATTTGGAAGCATGTTAGAAAATAAAATCAGCAAGTGGGCAGAAGAAAGAGATAAACGTGCTAAAGGGCAAGCAGGTTTTAGGCCTAAACATTCCACAGTTGATCATTGTATAACTTTAAGGCACATCATTGAAAAAGTTTGGGAAAAAAAGGAAGAAGTTTTCTATTGCTTTGTTGATTTCAGAAAAGCCTTTGACACGGTTCCTAGGGATAAGCTTTGGGGCAGAATGGAGGAACTCGGGGTTCCCAAGCATTTGAGAGCAGCTGTGCATAGGTTGTATGAAGAGGTGAAAGTCAAAATCAGAACTTCAGCTGGCATTTCTGAAAGTTTTAGAAGCGATATCGGGGTCAAGCAGGGTTGCCCATTGTCTCCTACCCTTTTTGGGTTATATATTGACAAGCTTGAAGAGTGGCTAAATTCGCAAGGGGGTGACGGTATCCATTTGGGCAAGTTCGTTATAAGGCTTCTTTTGTACGCAGATGACCTTATATTGATTGCTAAATCGGCTCTTGGTTTGCAAGAGCATTTACATTCCCTTGAGCATTTTTGTAGAAGGGTTGGGATGCAAGTCAATATTAGCAAAACGAAAGTAGTGGTTTTCTCTAACAAAAGAAAGCATAATCAACATAAGTTCTATTTTGAAGGCAACATTCTGGAAGAAGTTGCAGACTACAAATACCTCGGAATTGACTTCAACAGAAATTTAAGTTGGGATGGTTGTAGAAAGAAAAGAACTTTATGGGGTTGGAAAAATTTTTATTCTCTTCAAAACAAGTGTAGAGAGGCAGAGCTGCGGGACTGGAAAACCACTCTAACTCTTTTTGGGCTTCTAGTGATTTTGGTGATTCTCTACGGTTTTGAACTGTGGGTCAATAGCACAACCGAGATGTAGTGGAAACAAATTGAGAAAATTCAGAAGCGTTTGATTACAAACAAATTCAAAATTGAAAGTGCAGTTCCTTATGCTATCTTGTTAAGTGAAATAGGGGCTGCTCCTATTGAAGAAATTGCTATGGTGCGAGTCATAAGGTATCTAAAAAAAATTGAGCAAATGGAAGAGGGTAGATGGCCTAAGGTTGTGTTTAGTGACAGATTGTGCAAAAGAAAGAAGACTTGGATGCGGCAAAATAACAAATGGTTTAGTAAATGGGGTATTTGCTTGAGCATGTGTCCTACAAATAGTAAAGAGATAAAAACTTTTGTTATGGATAAGTTCCACAAACATACTTGGGAGAAAGAGCTAGAGAGAAAGAAGAAGTACTACATTGAAGAGTTTAACCCCACGCATAACCATCAACAAAAGACGTACATAGGGGCTAATATTTCTTGGAGATCTAAAATTCTTATTGCTCAATTAAGGACTAATTCTCATCAACTCCGTTGTGAAACAGGGCACTGGAAAAGGCCAAAAGAAATGTGGGAGGAAAGAGTATGCATTTTTTGCTCCTCCGGAAAAGTGGAAACAGAAAAACATTTCATTTTAGAATGCGAGGCCTTCAAAGATAGCAGGGAAAACTACAATGTTGCACGACTCGTACTCGTATAAGACTCGTCCGACCATTGACTCGTCGACTCGTATAAGACTCGGAAAAATGCAAAAAAAAATTAAAATATGGTAAATTTTAAGCAAAAAAAGAAAATAATGATAATTCAAGTCCTTATAAGTTATAAAAACCACAATATATGCAATAATTCATAACAACATCTTATATCTATAAAAGTACAACATAACATATTAGATTTTTGTAAGCAAAACATTTAGATACTGAATAAGAAAAGGAATCATGATTCCATAATTAAAATAAAAAATGTCAGCCAGTTCAAAATGCAAATACATATGTCATAAATGATAAATGATTGTCTCATAACAATCTTGAGTCTCATCACTCATGGACGACCACGCCTATAATAAGCCCTCGTGGAGCTCATGTTAGCATCGAAAGGCTGAAGCAACTGTGAGGCAGGTGTATTGGGAGTCTCCATTTGAGATGGAAAACTAGAGAGATCCTCAGTCTCTTCATCAAGCCAACTCAAATCAGGGGGCTCCTCCTCCACAACCCAATCAGACTCTAAATCAATAGTATCCAATAAAATTGGATCTGTATCCTTTGGTTGCACTTGTTTTGTGAGCATTCGAAGGTTGTAGTAGATGAAAACCAACTTCTCCAACCTCTCATGCTCCAACTTGTTTCTCTTTTTGCTGTGGATGTGCTCAAACACTGAGCAATTGCGCTCACAAGAAGAAGCACTACAGGGTTGAATCAAAACTCTGATGGCGAATTCTTGTAATTGCGGTGCCTCAGCGCCACAATCTATCCACCAATGAGTTGTAAAAAAATAACAACAAAGATTATCAGTTTGCAATGCCAAACATATAAGAGAGAACTAGTAAAATTACAAGCTAAGTTCTAACAATTTGCACTTACAAGGCATTTTCTTGTCCTTGAGACATTGGCTTGAGCTGAATCCAAACATGCCAGATGCTTCCTTGTACATATCTCGTTGTAGGTTGATTTTCTCTTGAATATCTACATCCAGGAACATCTTCTCAATGCATATCATGACACCTCTCATCACCTCGGGATCTCTTTGAATGTTAGACCCCTCATTATAGAATAAGCTCGGATTGAGATATGCTCCTGCTGCATGCAATGGTGAATGTAGTTGTTTGTCTCACCTGGAATCAATAATTTGCCATATAGGGAGATATTTAGATTCATCTCCCTTATAGAAAGTCTTGATGGCCTCTTTGGCCCTATCCATGCCCTCATAAATATATCCCATTGGAGGTTTCTCTCCATCCATCAATCTCAAGACTTTCACAAGGGGCTCAGTGAAGCTGACAATCTCAGTGACTTTGTCCCACAAACTATCACCAAAGATAGATGCTTTCATAGACAATGCTTCTGGTTTTGTGCTATCTTTCCAAAATACCCATTGTTGACTACAAAACATTCTTCGCAAAGCTTGGTACTCATACAAAAGGCTTTGGAGGGAAAGAAAGTTTGTAGCAAACCGTGTGACAGCTGGGTGACTAAGCTCACCCTGTGTGAATTCCCTCATAAGGTTCAACACCCAAGCATGATTATAAATATACTTGGTAATTTTCTTGCATTCTTGCACAACATCTTGCACCCACTCCAACTTCCCAATATCCTCTAGTATCAAGTCTATGCAATGCGCAGTGCATGGAGTCCAAAAAATCGTGAGATATTTGGCACAAAGCAACCTTCCAGCTACTACATAATTTGCTGCATTGTCCGTGATTACTTGGACAACATTTGCAACCCCAACTTCTTCCACCACATCAGCCAACAATGTAAAAATCAAATGTGCATCTTTTACATTTGCAGATGCATCAATGGATTTTAGGAACATGGTTCCTTTAGGGCAAACTACAACAAAATTTATTATTGTTCTACCCCTCTGATCTGTCCACCCATTAGACATAATTGTACAACCTGTAATTTTCCATGAGTTTTTAATGGTCTCCAATTGTTCCTTGACACACTCCAACTCCTCATCTAGCTCTTTCCCCCTAAGTGCATTATAAGATGGGGCTTTGTATCCAGGGCCAACACTTGCAATGGCATCCACCATGGGCTGATAAAAATATGACTATGCATAGTTGAATGAAAAACTGTTATGGTACCAAAACCTCCTTACTGCCATATCTGCCTCCTTCCTCTTCTTTTCATTAAAACTATCCAAGGTTCGTTGAGATCCCGGAGTTGTACGAGGAGTGAAGAAAGAAGAGGTTACACTCCTGTTTGCTACAACACTTGAAGAGGAGTTACCAATACCCAGACTTTCAATC
The DNA here is from genome assembly GCA_034641835.2 of Pinus albicaulis. NCBI lineage: Eukaryota > Viridiplantae > Streptophyta > Pinopsida > Pinales > Pinaceae > Pinus > Pinus albicaulis. The sequence goes on along the minus strand of CM076577.1, from coordinate 829,890,440 downwards.
TGTGTTTCACTCTGAGATGAAGATCTACCTATCCCAACAATCTCATCCTTCCTTCTTGCCCTCTTAGAAGTTTCTTTTTTAATGGCTTCCAAAGCAGCTGCCATTTCAGTAGTGACTTCATCAGGGCAATTTTGACAACATCCCACACCATTCCCAGGAATTCTAGCTAGGTGGTATTTTAGCTTGTTTATTCCTGCATGCATTGTGGCATTGCAATAATTGCACTTCACATGGTGGTCATTACCGGCAATGATTCGTTGACCATGTGCCCATGCCGGATCACGAGACTTTCTATACCCCTTTGGTGGCATGGTGACGAAATCTGGAAGAAAAAAATTAAATTTTAAAAATCTAATTCATATTTTTTAATTTTTTTTTTTGGTTTTTTGGTTATTAATTTTTTTTTTTAATTTACAAATTTTTTTGGCCCTGTGGCTGAGAAACTCAACCACACAACAACCCTGTGTGGCTGAGAAACTCAGCCACAGGGCTTGCGCGCTGAGGAGGCAACCCGCAGGCCCTTGTGGCTGAGTTTCTCAACCACACAGGGCCGTTGTGTGGGTGAGAAACTCAGCTACAAGGCCAAAAAAATTTGCAAATTGCAAGTGAACAAAAATAAAATAAAATTGGATTGATTAGTTACCTGTGTTGAAACTCCGCCTGTGTTGTGACTCTGCCTGTGCTGAAACTCCGCCTGTGCTGTGACTCTGCCTGTGCTGAAACTCCACCTGTGCTGTGACTCTGCCTGTGCTGAAACTCCACTTGTGCTGTGACTCTACCTGTGCTGAAACTCTGCCTGTGCTGTGACTCTGCCTTGCTATTACTATGTGCTACTACTCCGCCAATGCTCACTTCGCTAGGCTGCTACTTCGAAAGGGAGAAAGGTGCTTATAAAACATTTCCTTCCCTCCAAATTCTCTTTTCCTCCAGCTCATTTCCAAAAAAAATAGAAAAATAAAAAAAATAGAGAAAAATCCAAAAAAAATGCTTTTTGTTGTGGGACGGGTCTTATAGGGGTCTGATACGGGTGCTATGAGAAACTCGCGGGTCTTATGCGAGTAGGCGGGTTTAATGCGAGTTTGCGCGGGTAAGGGTAGAGAGCACGGGTTCTATGCGAGTGACCCGGCTCGCTATATAACTCGCGAAGACCCGCGGGTCTTATACGAGTGGTGCTTCACTGGAAAACTATACAGGTATACTGGCAGCTAGTTCTTGGGATAATCTATTCAGCGAAGAGTTTTTCGATAAGCTGGGAGCGGTTATTGTAAAACTTCACAGGAAAAGGGCCGAATACAAGAGCCATATAGAGAAGCAATCTATCCCATAGACTATTTTCAGCCTCGTGGACATTAAAAATTCTTTCTTTCTTTCTTTCTAGGTCACCTAATATGTATTCTAAGCTTAAAAGTGCAATTAGGCACGAGGCTCCAAGAGGCCAAATTAGGGCAACACAAGATCTAGGGTTTGATAGATAGGTTGAGAGTTGGAGTGACCAAAGGTGCAAAGAAAAGGGTTTTCCACAATGTATTCCAACAAGGTTATGGCACATGAAAGCCTCAAGAAACCCCCAAGTTGAAGCTGTAACCGAACTAAGGTTTATCCTTGGGAAAACAAACTAGGGCATGAGAATTTATGGATTTATGGATGAAATTGGAATGAATGCTCACCAAAGGGAAATGATTTTGTGGCAACCAGTCAACCCTTATGTTTAGACTCTCCAAGATCCAAAACTCCTCGTCCATTTGCACTAGGCCCCAGCTAGCCGCTTGGCCTTAGGAGGGCCAAATCAGGTAAGGGAGAAAACGGTAAAATTTATGGATAAAAATTGACTTGATCACCAATAAAGGATGGCTAGTGCCTAGTTCTTGGGTGGATGGAGTCTATGGATGTTTAAGGTTAGCTACTCCTTGCTAAGGAGTAACGATATTGTGATGACCTAGCAACAAAACCCTAGCTGTTATCTTTGTGAGAGATTAAAGGCACTTGATAGAGATAACCTAAGATTACTAATGGGAATACCATTCACATGTTATACAATGAGTAATGCATGCAATAATGACATCTAGCTTCTATGCAATTGATTTTCAACAAAATTAGGGCACAATAGAAAAACCCTAGACTACCAATATATACCATACATTAGACATAAAAGCAAATATTTATCAAGTACAAGGCTCACTTACAAGATAACATGCATGAAATAATCCATTATTGATCCAAGATAACTTCTCCAAAGACAAAGAGATGCTCCAATACAAAATTCGTTCCATAGATCACATCTCTCCCACAAGTAAAAAGGCCGAAATTCTTTGAAGAGATGTTGAAATCTCCAAGTGATGATGATGAAAAGTGAAATAGTCCTCTCCTTTATTTATATGAGGAGGAAGAGTTCCTAAATAGCCTTGTTGTCGCACAAAATGTCTAGGCACCGCGCAATGACTCAGATCGGGGGTTGTCACCCTGATCCCCAATCTCTCTATTTAAGTTGTCTCCTTGCAAACTAAGGGGGGTAGACCCTAACGAAATGAAGAAGGAGAACTGATTGGGAACCAACCAATTCAGGAGACACAGTCAAATGACCAAGTACTTGTTAAGATTTAATGAGATTTTACGGATTCGATTAGATTAAAAGTTTGAAACCAGTGCCTTATGGAGTCAATTATCCTGTTATGAAATTAGGATCAAGTAGTTGATAGATAATTGCTGCTATGCAATGATAATGCAAAATGCAAGGAAAATGATTTGAATGAGCGAGATGAAACAAGCTTCGAAGATGAAAGGTGATGTTAAAAGCCTTAAAACACTTGGTTATGAATAATCTGATCTAACCACTAAGTACTTAAGTGAATATGCCAATTATGAAGATGCCCAAATTATTACTCAATTGAAAGACATGCAATTCGTCACAAATCCACAATAAGATATCAGTCACACTTACTTGAAGAATTTCCCAAGACTTAACTATTCAATAACCATTCAATAATTCAAGTAAATGAAACCATAATTAATTACACATTAGGCGATTTTAATCAACAGAAAATGTTCCAAAACTCAAATGCCAATGATCATTAACCCCAACTGGAACATATGAAATTTACTAGCACTTAAATCTCAGTAATTATTCATCCAGATATACCATGAAAATTTAATGCTAATAAAACCACTTCGTCAGGCAATTTATGGATTAAATGATATTCTTAAATAATGCAAATCCAAAATTTAAATTTTCTCTATAGTCAAACTTAGGATATTAAAAATTAAATATTTGTTAACTATAGAAATTTCTCCGCAATTAAATGTCTTTGCAAAATAGATCAAAACCCCAAATGTCCAAATATTTTGATTTTCCAAAACTTATATAGAAAAAAGATTAAAATTTAAACCATAGACAAACGAAAGTTAGAATTAAATTTTTTGAAGTTTTTTGAATATTTTTTTTAAAGTTTAATCCAAAATCTAAAATTACAAAAATAAAAAAAGAAATATTGAATTCTAATTTATACAAAAGTAAAAGTCTAAATCTAATTAAAGTTATTTTTTATACAAAAATTTAAATGAATTGAAACATTCTAAATGCTAGTTTAAAATTTTAAACTAACCCTAACCTAAAGTTAAGAATAAAAAAAAATAAAATGAAACTAAAATCTAAAGTTATAAAGTTTTTAAATTTTAAAATCAAATTAAACTAAAAAAAAATCAAAGTGAAGTTTGAATAAAAATTAAATGTTTTTATTTTTATTTTTAGATGTCAAACTAAAAGTTCAAAATCGAAAAGTCAAAAATCAAACCAATAAAAATCGAAACGTCATAAAAGACAATCAAAGTTGAGGTTTTAAAAATTAAAATTAAACTAAATCAAAATCAAAATCGAAATCTAAAGTTAAAACAAAATTTGGGTGCATTAATGTTTTGTTTGTGCAGGTTGAACGGAGTGGATAGCTGAAGTGAAGAGGCAACATACAAGTTTGGAAGAGAGCAGCGTGCAAGCAATGAGGATGGCAACGTTGGGCAGATAAAGGGAGATGAAGCATGATGGGGCAGCGTGGAAAAACCGCGGAACAACAATGAGGGAGGAGGTAGAGGGAGCAGCGAACGAAGGCAAGGCGGAAAAGAGGGTCGTACGCAGTGATGAGGGCAGCTGGCAGAGAGATGTGGACAACGAATGACAAGGGAAAGAGGAAATGTGAAGATCTGGAGGAAGTTGCGCATAGGAGGACGCATCGAATGGATGAGAGCTGAGACAGTGTGAAGACAACAGCGTGAGGATGGCAGCTGCAGAGAAGGATGACACAAACACAACTGGTGCAAAAATAATTCAAAAGTTTTCTTTTCACCCAACAGAACTGAATTTGGTTTAAAATAGATACACTTGCAATCATTTAAACTTTGAAGCAAGATCAAGCCCAGATCTGCAACCAGATTCTATCCTGAGACCAACCAGATTCGATCCTGAGACCAAATTTTACTCTCCAGGACCTAGATCTGGCTCTGATCTAAAAATTTTCTTCGAAAATCTCCTAGTGTAACCTACACAAAACCAGAAACAAAGAAACCAAAAACCCAATATATTCACAAAATAAAAACCCCAAAACCTCGGTAAGTTAAAAATAATGATATTTACAAATCTACAATGCTATTTTACAGATATGTTAGATCAAAGCCCTCTATGGCCAGATTTATCTTTAAAATTGATGAAAGATTAAGATAAGTTTTTATTTTTAGGCACAAGCCCTAGAAAAACCCTGCAAAAAATGGAATTTAATATAAGCTCGGAGAATTAGATCCGGAGGGCTATTCAGATCTTATCTCCTTGGGAGTCAGCTGGTCTAGCCGAGGACTTCCCCAAACGCCCAATTCTAAATCCGAAGGATTTTTGCACACATAATGTTAAATTATTAAATCGATAGAGAAATAAGATAAAAGATAAAATTTTCAAGAGTTAGAGATAGATGCTAACTCAATCCAATTAATATTCTTATCCTAAATCCAGTAATCTAAGCAAGATACCTGTGCAATAGATTACTCTACAAGAGCCATTAATCAACAATTCGTTAAAATAATCACCAGCAGAATATTAAGAACAAGTTTACCATAAAATGCTGAAGAGGAACACCACCATCAAAATAAAACCCCAAAGACTTCATTTGTATTATTCCAGAAAATATTACAGGAGAGCTTCAAGAGCACGTACACGATCAAGAGATCGGATGACTGAAAGATTGACAAAGACTTCTAATTTATAAGATAAAATTCTCCAACGGCTAGTTCAGTTGATCCATGTCAAAGTAATCTTGTCTGTCGAAATTATAAATTTTGAGGAAATTCGAATTTATCATTTAATTCCCTTTTTAATTAACTCAAAAATAATATTTTTGAGTTAATTACCTAAAAAATTTGACTTTGACTTAACCACCAAGGCCCAAGGGTCCAAAATTTCTCGAAATTCTCAATATCCCCTTGGCCTGAGACCTTTAAAAATTTATTTTTTAGGGACCCACGAATTTTGCCTTTGAAGAATTTTAAATCACCTAGGACTTAAAATTAATTAAATTTCTGGTTTAAGATTTTTTTAAATTTAATTTGGCCAGAAAATTTAAATTTTTTTTTTCCCGAGAAAAAAACGTAATTTTATTGCTGTAGGTGAGTACAAAATTACATTTAGAAGCACATAAAACTATGATCTATTCAAACAAACCATAAAGTTTGTGACCTTTGTAAGAAAAAACCATGTGTAAAAACCTGATCCGGTTTCTACCCCTTACCAATCAGTGAAACAAATTGTCCATTACAAAGTCAGTCCTACTGCTATCAACTATATGCTTTCCGAAGAAGAACTTTGCAAAACTTTCCATGGTAAGTTGCTACAGCGTTCACCAGAAACCGCTACTGAGACATGACTAGAAACTCGGCCCAGTCAAACAAAATGCCAGTGGAGTCAACAGCAGAAAAGAAGAGCCTAATCCGCAACAATGATCTTTAAAACGTTCCACCATTCAGGGGAAATGCAGAAAACACAGCAAAGAGGATAAATCCCAGCCCTCGACAGCAGCACAGCAAGGAGTTAAACCAAAACCGCAGCATTCAGATCCACAATCAATCATTCTGATAAAACATGCAGCCCCCAGCACCGCCAGGAGAGAGGCAACCTGTGAAATTATGTTTACCCGGCCAATAGAAAAAACAGAGACAGCTCAATCGAATAAGGAAAGATGTACATACTCGCGTATTTCACCATCCTTGTGCTCTCGAACCTTCCAGATTCCCATAGCCAGCAATAGTCCCATCTTTGAAACCCGATCCGCCTCTCCATTATTTTCTCTATAGATATGCTGACAAGAGTAAGAATCAAATGCTAAAAGGAGCTCCCGAATTGAGAGTAACAGATTTTGTAGATGAAGAAATCTGCACTGTTGGATGCCATTTATCCAGTTTATCACATTCATGGAGTCCCCAAAGAAGTTTATTTTCCTGCACCCTTTCTCAGCAGCGAACACCAGCAGGAGCTTGAGGCTCAGCATTTCAGCAAGGTTGTTTGAGCCCTCCAAGCCCAACAGAGAGCTCAAAAAAATGAGAGACCGAAAGGTAAATCAGAGCCCCTCCACCACAAACATTTTGCTGTGCTGCCCCATCAAAAAAACCCCAAGGGGTCCCCCTATCAATCTCCAGAACCAGTAGCTCCCTCTGATTAGCAGCACGAATATGATAAGGAAAATCAGAGTGTAAACCTATAGTCATGGCACTGATGACCTCTGGGGTGCTTACAACCTCCTCAAATAGCAGTCTATTATGAGCTAGCCAACATCCCCAAATGACAAGAAGAGGCAGTGCTTTAAGTTTATGTTCAACACAGGACACCCACCATGAGTCCCATGCATGAGACACTGAGAAGCCCTCCCATCTACACGGAAGGTCCAACAATCTAGAGCATTCCAACCATACCCCTTTCATGAAAGAACAACTGAGGAAAAGGTGGTTGACAAATTCCTCATTAGATTTGCAGAGAATACACTAGCCAGGGCCCTAAAAGCACTTATGTTGTAGATTGTCCCAGGTAGGGACTTTATTCTCTAAGACACACCACATAAAGAGGCGAGTCTTGGGAGGACAGCTGAGCTTCCAAATCTTCTTCTACCACCAACGCTCTTCCCCCAAAATAACCCCAACACTCAGTTTTAAGTAGCTAGCCCGAGGAGAGTAGATCCCCAAAGGATCAAAATCCCAGGCAATCCTATCCTTTCTCTCCCGAAGTAAAATATGAGCGTGTTTTAAGGCTCGGATGTAAATATCCAACTCCCTCTCATCATGGGCTTCCAGCCCCAAAGTTGTGGCCAAAATCCAAGACTGAAGCCCAGGCCTTCTTTGAACCAGATCAGCAAGATGGGAAAGAAAGGTAATCCCCCGCTGCCTCAAAGCCTCAATAGTATGCCCTGGAAGAAGGTGTTGTCACACACTTCCCATCCATGGATCCTCACCAACTCGGAGCTTCCTGCCACTACCCACATTCCAAACCATATTTGTTTCCAGTATATGGAAGGATTTAACCAAAGCCTTCCAAATCACCGACCCACCCGCAAATGACTTTCTTGGATTCCTAATCCAATCCACAATGGATAAAGGAGCAATGTACTTTTGGGAAATCACTTGGGTCCAAAGACTATCTGCATTTATGAGCCGCCAGCCACCCTTAGCAGCAAGGGCCTGAGTAAAGAGAAAGATATTTTTCAATCCCCAACCTCCCATCCCTTTTGGCACAGCTATTTTCTCCCATTGAGCCCAAGGGGTCACCAAAGAGTCCTTCTTCCCACTCCAAAGGAATCTAAAGCAGATCTGCCGGGCAGCCTCCAAAATACCTTTTGGAATCCAAGAAAGAGACATCCAATATACCGGAACAACCTCCAAAACAGTCTTCACTAAGATCAATCTCCCAGCTCTAGAAAGCCACTTATGACTCCAACCTCTTAATCTTTTTTCCAATTTTTCCAGCAGCCACCTCCAATCTTGTTTCCTGTAATCATTTGGTTTTAGATGGAAACCCAAATATTTCAGCCCATCATCCAAACCGGCAGAATAATAAGGAAAGATCCGCAAAAATTCGAGCCTCTCCTCTTCCCTTAATCGATGAGTAGAAAGTGTAGACTTTTCATCATTTACTTCCATTCCTATGGCCTTGGAAAACAGATCCAAAATCTCCTCAATAGTATTCGCATCTCTCACAGAACCAGAACAGAAAATTAATACATCATCAACGAAAAGTAGATGTGTAATGAATAAATTTGGACCAACCTGTATACCCTTCAAAGTACCTTGTCTCTTGGCATCCTTGAGGGCCCTGCTCAAGCCTTCCGCAACCAATAAAAACAAAAGTGGAGATAGGGGGCAGCCCTGGCGAAGACCTCTTTCAGCATGAAAAAAAGGGGAGGCCGCCCCATTAATCAAAACGGAGAAAGAGACGGTTGTAATACAACTCATAATCCATCTAATAAACCCAATACCAAAGCCAAGGTGTGTCAGAAGCATATAAATATATAACCAACTTACCCGATCATAAGCTTTGGAGAGATCTATTTTTAATACCGTCCCTTTGAGGTTCTTGGTCTTCATGCTATGGATAACCTCTTGAGCTGCTCCAATGGCTTCATGTATTTTCCTCCCTTCCAGAAAGCCAAACTGTTCACTAGAGATATGAGCGGACATAATACTTTTGAGTCTTCTGGCAACTACCTTGGAGACCACTTTATAAATACAGTTGCACAAAGAGATAGGACGAAAATCATTCAGAGAAGATGGGTTATCCACTTTTGGAATTAAGGCTATGAAAGTAGAGTTGAAACAAGCAGGAATCTTCCCAGAAATTCTGGTATCCTCCACTACTTTCAGCAGATCAGCACCCATCAAATCAAAAAGTTCCAATAAAAATTCTATAGACCATCCATCTGGCCCTGGTCTTCTGTCTTTTTGGAAGCTATGAAGCACATCCTTTAATTCCTTCTCTGAAACCTCAGCCATCAAGGATCTGTTATCTGCCTCCTCCACAAACCTCTGGAATAGCTGAGTGATTCTTATCACTTCCGTAAGAGATGCATGAGCAGGAGCCTTGAAAAGGGCCTTGAAATGATCAACCCCCACCTTTGCCTTTGCCTCAAAGGAGGAATGCTCAACGCCCTGCCCATCTCTCAAGCTCCAAATAGTATTAGTTGCCTTTCCACCTCTTGCATAAGCATGAAAAAATTTTGTATTTTCATCCCCACATGCCAACCGGGTAGCCCTACTTTTCAACCTCCACGTTTTCTCCTTATCCAAAAGGAGAGAGTTCCTACTCTTTTCGAGACGAACTAGAGTTTCTTTATCTTCTTGGGACAGAAACCCCCTCCATTCCCTTCATAGATCAAGTGAAGATCCTCTTCCACCTGCTTCAATTCCATGTCCTCCCTCTGTCTCTTTGCAACCGACCATTCCTTGATAGCCTCCTTGATACGATTAATATTATCAGCAAACTGATAAGCCGCAGAGCGTGTGCTAATAGCACTGAAAGGAATCCATCTGGAGTGAACGAGAGTTTTAAAAGTCTCATCCTTGAGCCAGATTTTGTTAAACTTTAATGGGTAGGAGGCTGCCGAGGCCCAAGCTTAAACTCCATAAAAATAGCAAAATGGTCCGATGCACCTCCACATCCTATCCACTGCCTGATTTGAAAAGGCCTGTCCACAACCTTCTCAGCCACCAAAAAACGATCAAGTCTCTTCGCTACTCGACCTTCCCCACATTTGTTGTTCGTCCAGGTGGGTTTCAGCTTTAAAGGCTCAATATCCACCAGAAAACTCTCCTCCAATTTTTGTGTGAAATAACCTGTCAATATATCAATTTGAGCATGAGGACCCCAGACCTCAGACTGGCCCATTGTAAAGTTCAGATCCCCTCCCAAAATCACCGAGTCCCCTTTGAGCAGAGGGTTACCCAGGAAGGAGTCCCATAAGGGGATTCTATCTTGATATGGTCCATATATATTAAAAATAGTAAAAGCTTCACCCAGCTCCAGCGCCAGAAAGTTTAGACTCAGAATCGACTCCATACCCCAAGTGTTCAGTGGCTTGATGGTTCTTTCATTCCATCCCACCGCCAAGCCACCCGAACGCCCTCTAACATCCAACGTCTCAAAAAACCACCCCGGCATCCAGCCTTCCAATCTAGATTTAACCACAGTTCCTTCGCCTAAAGTCTCTTGTAGCAAAATTATATCCGGATGTTCCAGAAAAATAACCCTCATTAAGGCAGATTTCTTATGGGGACTTGCCAAACCCCTGCAATTAAAAGACATGAACTTCATTAAAAACTAGGATTCAGGGATCGGCTTGCTCTAAGCGCCCTTTCGATTGATTGTTATTTCCCGTCATGTACATCCATCTTTGCCTTATCCTAGGCTCTAGCCAAATAAGAAATCCTGACCCCTCCACAAGAAGATGGAAACTTCCCCTTCCCCAGCCCTCCTGAATCTTTTTTGGCACTTGATCTCAGATAATACCCTAAGACCGGAGAATCTGGAGTAGAAAATACAGGAACCATCACCCGTTCACAGGGATCTGGTTCGAAAACCTCCACTTGTGTAGCTGGCAATGGAAATGAAAGGGAAGAAGGAGGGGGATCAGCAGCAACGAGATACCTACCCCCATCCATCCGATCCAAACCTGTAATCAAGATATTGTTTTGAAGGATATTGAGGCTAGGTGAATAAGGGAAAGATCCCGTGAGGGAAGGCTTCATAAATTTCCACACAGCCTTCATCAAAACATCTACCCCCAACGTCTGATAGCCCTCTCCAATATGTCTACTACAACCCTTTATAACTGAGATCAAGGCACATTCAGAAGATTGTGGGATCGTGGGAAGCCGTGTAGAAGGACTAGAACCCACCCCCATCAGCTGATAGACTTCTACACGCTGACTGATTATATCCTTCACAGCAGAGTTCAAAACAAAAACAGAGATGTTAGGTAGCATGGATTGCCAATCAGAAGAACCTGAAACTGCCCCTACCGAACCCCTCTCCTCCTCAGTATTGCAAGAACGCTGGCTTTTTGCATGACAAAAGAAAAGACTACAATCAGAGGCAGGATGCCCATATGCATGGCACCTTCTGCACCTGAAGGGAACATTTTCATAATCAAGCATCTGCTTGATTACATAATACCCCGACCTGAGATTCAGTGATTCAGCAAGGCCCTCTCTGATGTTAACCTTGACCAGGATTCGAGCAACACGCCTATGATTGGTTTCCATGAAAGAGAGATCAGCCTCCAGGAAGGACCCAAGAATATTGCCTATGCCCCTAAGGTGATTCTCAGTCCAGTATTGAAGAGGCAGGCCTGGCATTCGTACCCACAAAGGAACCGAATCCACCCTCTCCCTGCTTGCATCAAATAGAGGGTGCCATGGCTTAAGGAGCATAGGTGAGTGGTCCAATTCCCAACTTCGTTGCAGCACCCATTGCACATGATCAAGATGAATGAAGTTAAAAGCAAACCACCCCCTTGAGAGGGACACAACCTCAGGCACGTATCCAATAGCAGCCTTTCAATTCGTTTCAGCCCATGAAACCACTGTTTTCAAAACGAAAAACCTCCCCATAGCCCTGCCAACCAAAGTCTTGCTGGCCATTTGAATCACCTGCCCCCAGCCAATGCCCTCAGCCAACACATAATTATACTCTGCCTTTTTTGATTTGATCCAATTCTTTTTTCTTGTCCCCCTCTTAAGAATCTTCGCCCCAACCTCACTTGCTGTGCTTGAGCCCTTGTCCTTTAATCCTTCCAAGCTAGAAACACCACTCTGCTCCGCCAACCCAATATTGCCTACAACAGCTCCCAGATCACTAATACCTCCCACTCCTCTATTAATGATCATATAAGGGCCCAGATCCTCTTCATGCACAGATAGTAGCCTCTTACTCTTGTTCTGCGCTCCTCCAGCTACATGTTCCGACCCTTCCCCTGCGAGGCAGCGCGAATGGCCATGCCCCTTAGAAACCTGCCCTTTTGTCTGATTTACTGCATACTCCGGATCACACCCGCCGCCACCTGGATTTCCCCTTTCAAGAGCAACGGAGGACTGTCTTCCTGTATCACGGGATGGTTGGATCGCCTCCACATCTTGAAAGCGCAGCCTGTTGTTTGTGGTCGCTTTGTCCTGTAGTCCCAGCTCCTGTGTTAATTCCGGCTCACTGCCATTCAAACCAGGCGCAGACCCGCCCTTCTTCTTCTTCCTCATCGTAGCCTTCAACACCTATCGGTAACAAATATTTATTATTAAATATTGAGAAAATTTAATTAATTGACTGAGAGGGGATTTAATTATTTTCCAACCCTCTTTACATAAGATAAATACAATTTGACACAAGAAGGGGGAAAACCCATTCGTGATAGACCCTCAAATAGATACCCAATTCTGCGACTCAATACATGATCTAGTAGACCAAGTAGTTTGTAATAAAATAATCTAGCCAATTAGCTATGATTATTCCCAAAATAGTTTTACAAAGACTCAATAGAAAACACTAGGACTCACTTGTGACAAGAAACACAAATGAATCAGTGAGACAAAAAACCTCCTAGGATAGAAATCGTCACCAAAATACTAGTCTTACCTAGGTTTTTACATACATGATGGTCTTACTTAGATCATTTACATCATAAACATGCATAAAGGGTTTACATCGTTTATAAAACTATCGACTGATGATGGAATCTGAATGGCGTGAACACCTCGAACATGATAAATCCCATTTGCAAAAATGGGGGTGTACTGCCATGGGGTCGTTGACACAAAGTGGTCAACAAGCCTAAAACCCCTAATCAACAAGTGAAATCATAATGATGCATTGGTTTACAAGCCAACCTAACTAGCTTAAACATAAACTCAAGAGAAATCCCACACGTCTGAGCTGTGAGGCCTCAAAAAGATGACATCATCCAATAAATGAACTCCATGTGTTAAGTGTTGAGGCTCTAGGGTGCCATGTGTGGTGTAGAAGCTTCCAAAAATCATGATGTGAGGGCTGGCACTCAAATCTTTGTCAATATCCTTCTGTAGACCCCAAAATCCAGTTTGGGGCACCAAAGGTGGTCCCTTGGCTCCCGAACAACTCAAAATTTCTGTCTTTGCTCCAACGTTTATGGCTTTCCAGGTGTTACTAGCCCTCCCAAGTCTCTGAAGGTGAGAACATCCTCATCTAGGCTCTGGATCAACTCCCATTTCTCAGAGAATGCTAAGGTTGGCTTGGGGGCGTGCTAGTCTAGGTGCATCATCCCGAAGAATCATCAAATGTAGTGCAAAGTGGTAGAACATCCTGGGTGCATGAGGTGTCCAAGGGTAGGTGTGATATGATGGTACTGCTTTGAGATCCAAGGCTCTCAATGCTTCACCTGTGGGTGCCAATATACTTTTCTAGGGCCTGGGTACTTGTTGGTAAGGTGCCCAGGTCATGGGCTGCTAAACCACCTAACAATCACAACATAGAGTCTAGTGAAAGCAACCAGTCATCAGGGACAATAATCTTTTTTGCATCTAAGTGAACCAAGCTTGAATGTGAAGGGCTACTTAATACTTCAACTAAGGCTTCCCTTCTAAAATTGGGGCCTTGAACTCGCAATGGTGTTTCCTCCCTATTAGGAGTGGCTAAAGTACATTTCCTCGTTCCAACCTTAAATTGATAGGTGTTAGTGAATAATGATGGTATAAAGGGGAGAAGAATTGATGACCAAGTGCCATGGTCAAAGGGACCAGCGTGATGGGGATCCACATCTTGAGTGTATAGATGCGAGGAAGGAGAAATCGTGGATGCATGAGTTACCAACTTGACCTTTGTTTTTCCACCCCTCTTTTGCTCGTTTTACTTTTGATTTATTTTTTCTTTGTATTACTACTTGTAGCTCAAATGGTTAAAGCTTTCTTTGTATGATATATAGCAGTTGTATTGCCCCTTAATGATGAGGCAGCTCATTTCCCATCAGGGTTAGGACATGCAAGGGTTCCTTTTTATGATGTAATGGAGCAAAATGTGCTTAGGAATTGGGTGATGGCCATAATGAGTGAGGTAGAGCTCATGCTAGGATTTTTCCCACATGCTAATGTGTATGTCTCGACAATCTTTTGCATTTTGATATTCTTTTATTTTATCTTGTGGCCATGATATGCTCTTTCCTTTTCTTTTAGCTGCATCAACCTCCTAGGGCCAAGTTCTGGGCGCTACCCAAGTATGTGGATGTATGGGTGCCAAATCCCAAAGAAACAATGGTTAGTTGAACCCGAAGAATGGAGGTGGAATATGGGCTTGTAATGTAAGATGGAAAGTGGTAAGTATGGAATAGGGACAGTAGAACACATTATCCCAATCAAGGCTTCCTAAGTATTGTCCCTCCTATACTCATATGGAACACGTTATCCCAATCAAGGCTTCTTGAGTATTGCCCTTCCTATACCCATTGGGCCACTAGAGGAGGTCCCCATTGGACTAGGATCGAAGATTAATCCTCCATTTAAGGCGAGGGAACAAGATCACTGTCAAAACCCATCCTTCCTAGTCACCCCATAATCCCTATCAAAATCCCAAATACAAACAAGGATACACACTCGATTATAGAATGAATAAAGTACCTTGTGATTGAATTCCCACCTTCGTCTATGTGTTCTTGATGGATGGGTGAGAAAGTATATAACTAATGCATGTGGTGGAGATAAAATGGCATGTCATCAACTAGTGGTGGTTGTCAGGGGCTGCATGGCTGGTTGACTGGATGTGAAGAACAAGAGAAATATTCTCTCCTAAAGGGTCACCCATTTTGGTGGGTAACATCTAAATCTAACTGGGACATGAGCTCACTGTAGAGTGCATCATCCACATGCTCGAATGGGGAGTTCATGAGAATTCAACCATCCCTGGGCTCGCAGTGTTGAAATTTAAATAGATGATAGAATTTCTAATCATGGTAATTAATTGTGACTGTTTATATATATAATTTTCATTTAGTTATTACTTCATTCATTAGGTCATCAAGCAATTACACAAATGCAAAGCACACAAAAGACAAGAAACACCAGAGATTAGGCTAGAGGCAAGGGAAAAACCCACAACGGGAAAACCCATCAATCCTTTCCTTATAGATTCTTCGTCAACAAGAGAAATCCAAGTCCTGACTAGAAGATCCAATTGCCAAATCAACTCTCCGTTGAAAAGTGTAACTAGGATTGGTCTTCATATTGGCTATGTAATTATGGATTTAAGTAAAGAAGAAGACAAAGATAATAAAATGTATTTTTTTATATTTGCTTCATGGGTTTCATGAGCAAGGTTTTATTATAGGTTAATAGACTTCTTCTTGATGTCTATTAGGGTTTTTGTCTTCTAGGTATAAATATAATTAGGTGTCATATGTATGAAGAATCTAGTCTAGAGAATGCTCCAAGATCTTGTCCAAGAAACCGTGGAAGAATGGCTCTAATCAATCCTCACTCAAACGTTGGAAGATAAGCTCCATCTACTGTGATCTAGTCGGCCTAGAATTAGTGATTAACGTCGGCCTACATACTAGTTGTATGGTCGGCCTAAAACATAGATGATACCACTATAAATAGAGCTAGAGCTGCGAATCATTTGAGAAGAAAAAAAAATGCTGATTTTCTCTGTGTTTTCACAGACATGAAAAATACGGATTTTCGAAGATAAGTATAGGGGTTTCAGTGTGGACTTTTCTGAGGTGATAACAAGTGTGAAGAAGCCTGAACTATTGCGTACTCACCTGTGACAAAGAATTGTGGATTTGTTTGCGGTTTCACAGTGATAAAAAGTGCGGATTTAAGACAAGGAGAAGCTGCGAACTTCAGGGATGGAGCAAGTCTGATATACATATATTTGGATAAGGGTATATAACATATCTGTGTTATATATATGCAAATATATATGTGGTAAGAATGCAGATTGTTTTGAATTCAAAGGTGTGGACTTCAGAGAGTACAAAATGTATTTTATTCTGTGTTAAAAGGTGAGGATTTCAGAGAGTATCAAGTACGAATGAAAGGGAAGCTCCAAGAAGTATTGCGGACACCTCCGAAGTAAATCACAGCGTAAAGAAGTCTGCCATAATTGCAAGGTCAAGGCAGTATTAAAGATCAAGTAAAAGAAAGTGTTTGAAGATAAACTAGAGACCGATTTCTCTAGTGAAGTACAAGGACAGTGCAGGTCGGTGCAAAAGTGAAGGGTCAACATTGAAGGACATCAAAGAAGTAAGGTCAAGGTCTTGGATGCATATATAGGTCAAGGGTCTAATTCTGGGTCATGGTACTTGTCATCTGAAAACCTATAAGAAGAATTTCTTTTGGGTTTTCCTCTCCAAGAGGGAGAGGTTTTACCCTGGCTCTAGGAGCCTAATTCTTGTGTCTCGTGTCTCATGTCTTTTGATAATTGACTTGATGTAAATTTCTAAAGATGTCCTATGCTAGATGCAAATTTACTTTAAACTTCTAGGGCCTAAATAACAATCACATGAAAGTAAAATGCTGATAGAATATACCAATAGATCGATGGAAGACAAGCTAATAAAACTAATCGATTTGACAAACAGAGATGTAGAATGGTGGCGTTACGACGATTAGCAGGATGCTTCAACCAACAAAGTCTCCAAGGTCAGCCAAATGAATGTGTCACACAACCCCAAGACAACTCATCAAAACGCTGCATCAAGAGAAGCCCTAACGCTGCACCATGAGAAGCCCTAATCACAACACCATCTGTGAGAGAAGAGAATGCCTCCAAAATGTGAGTGATGAAATGACCTCCAAGTCTCCAATATATATATCCATTTGTGGGGGTGTGACACATCTCTTAGGCATGTGGGATAAGTCTGGTCGACCTTGCACATGTGGAAAAAATTCAAGATAAATGTTCTGCTCCTCTGATCAAGATGATCTTTAGATCGATCTTGCACCTCTCCGAAAGAGGAATCCAATAAAAATATTGGCATCATCATATGAGCAGTACAACATGGAGTTTGGACCTAGTTGCCCAAAATTAACACTCTCTCTCAACTAGTGTGAACTCCATCCACCTATGCCATCCAAACATTGTGCGTCATCCCGCCGTAACTTGCTTTGCTGGCTTCTTTATTTCAAACGGTGAGTCATAAAGACATCACTCCTGGCCGACCCGAAGTCAGCTCAGAGGTCCGAAACCTCTATACGACTCAAAGGAGTCTCATACTAACTCGAAGTCAGTTGGAGGTCCGAAACCTCACTAGACTTGATCCCAGATCAAGTGGTTGGACACGTGCCATCCTAGACATAAAGAGTACGGCAATCTCCGATGCGTCCATTGGTCTTGCTATCGGTCTCTATACACATTTCCCACCTCATTGGCCAAGATGAGAGGTACTTCCCATGAGTCCGAGACTCCATGGGTAGGATGCATACAGGGCACAGATCAAAGAGAGATAAACCAACTCAATATCATCACAGTGGGGCAGAAGCTCACTAACAAGGTTTGGCAAGCCTAGCCCTGTGGTTGCTTATAGCTCCAAGAAGCTATCCCCAGAGCCCCCCTGGAGCTCCCAGAGCTCATCGTCCAACAGGACCCTCCGAATAGGGTCGTTCCACGATTCCAAGATTCTCACGGAAGGTTAGGAACATGACCTTTCCCAAGGGCTTTGTGAGAATATATGTGTCCTGCTCATCAGTTCCTATATGATCGAGCCTTACGGCGCCTCGCTGTACCATATACTGGATAAAATGGTACCAAATATCAATATTCTTGGATCAATCATGGAACACGGGATTCTCTGACAAACGAATCCCCCTCTGGTTATCACAAAGGATAACGGTGGTATCTAGCACATGCCAGAAAAACTCACTGAAGAGCTTTTGCAATAAAGTAGCTTCACAACAGGCCATACACGCTGCAATGTATTCGGCCTCAGCGGTGCTCAAAGCCACTGACTTCTGCTTCTTGCTCGAAGTAGGTCGAGGTGTGAAGCAACATCCAGATGTGCTCTTGCGATCCACCACACTGCAGCCCAATCGACATCAATATATCCATGGAGTCTCAAACTCTCGACATTGTATCTCAGCCCATGGTTTATCGTGCCCCAGAGATATCTCAAGAGTTTCTTGGCACCAACCCAGTGAATGTTATGAGGATCAACCATGTGTTGACTCAAAGTGTTCACTGCACAACATACGTCCAGACGGATGTTCCCTAAGAACATCAGGGCACCTATGAGTTGTCGATACTTGGTAGGGTTTGCTAGCATGGGCCCAACAACGTTTCCACTCAACTTCTTAAAGTTGAGTTCCATCGGTGTCGACACGGACTTACAGTCCTTTATACCAAATCTCTCCAGCAACTTCACAATATATTTTCCTTGAGAGAGGAAAATTTCGCCAGGTTTCTGCCAGACCTCCAAGCCTAGGAAGTAATGCATCAGTCCTAGGTCTTTCATCTCGAACTCGGAAGCTAGCTCCCTCGTACGCTGATGAATGAGAGGGTCAACACCTGTCAGGAAGATATCGTCCACATAGAGAACCAGAGTGAGAGGCTTTTGTCTATCAACCTTGAAGTAAAGGTTCAGATCAACATTTCTTTGAGTGAAACCCAACTTCATTAAGTAGCTATCAATCCTCTCGTACCAAGCCCTGAGTGCTTGCTTCAACCCATAGAGGGATTTCTTCAACCTGCATACATGAGAGTCTCTATCCTGGACTTCGAACCCCAAAGGTTGCTTCACTTACACCTCTTCCTTTATCGAACCACGCAGAAAGGCGGTCTTCACATCCATCTGATGAAGATTCCATCCTTGCATTGTAGTAAGGGCAATAATAGATCAGATGGTGGTATAGCGGGCCACAGGGGCAAATATATCCTCATAATCTATGCCTTCCTTTTTGAGATCAGAGAAGCACTTTAATAGTCCTCAGCTTCTGTATATCTTGACGAAGAAGATGTAAAGATGAGGCATATACGATAGAGGAAAATTGTTCATAAAATCACAGACATATCTCAAGGCCATGATCTTCAATTCGTCTCCAAGGTTGATTTAACCTTTTCTTCGATTCCATTCCTGTTGATTTAGAGCCATACTGTAGCTGTGAGAAGTATAGGATTCTCAGAATCCTCTTCTACAATATAACATGACTCACTAAAGAGCTACCTGACATGGCTGACGGTTTTCAATGTACAACCTAAACAATTCTTCCAGACTTCGGTCTTAAGATGAATTATAGCTTTTCTGTTTATCATACTTGTGCTTCAGCAATTTTGACAGCGTACCTCAGAGTACTTGAAAAATGTCTAGATCAACAACTTCAACTTAAAGCTAAAGAGAACATCATCTCCCCCTGAATATTTGAGAAGATATCTTGCACAATGAGACATCTGCAACATGTTATCAGTCCTAGTTATATGGACAGTTTTCTTAAAATAATCAATGGGCAAGAGGAGATACTTCTACTTCCTTTGATTTTCAGAAGACTGTCATCTGTAGCTCAGGCTTAATAGCTACAACCATCTCCTTTCCTTGGTGGAGCGTATCTGCTTCTGAACTTAAATGACATCGGCCTGAAGCAAGATTTCAAGACTTCTGAGGTATTTCATCCTCAGTCCAAGTAGAAGGAACGTTAAACCATTAAGATTCAGGTTGGTTTACTTTCAATAACTGTCTTCCAGGTCATATAAACAGTCTAAAGACTTACTTTCAACTGAGATCATTACTGGGCTATAATACAGATTTGTCCAACACTCATTGATGCACAACTATCTGCTTGATTTGAAGCTATGACTTCATACTGTGTACCATTGTCATATCATCGTTGACACCTTTGACATGATGGAGTTTACAATTCTGTTATAGGAGCACTGTCATCGTAATGAGAATTGTCATTGATATCAAGGATCAAAAGTCCTTATAGAATAGGGTTATTTCCTTCATTAAAAATGCAACGAGATCATCCTCAACATTTCACTATCATAGTAGAGATCATATTATTATGTAATTGTCCATTGATCTTAATACAAATCAGAATATCAAGATGAGGAATCAACAAACAGATTAAAATACAGCCTTTATACTGCTAATTTGAGATGGACCGAAACACTGATGTGAGATCCACTTGTTATGAGGCGAGACATAGGGATGCCATTTAGAAAACAATATTTCAGAACAACGTGTGAGATGCAACAGTGAAACAGATCAAAGCCTCTGTATTTGATTGTGCGGAAGTCATCACTATAGTAATGCAAACCCAAAAACAGAGATATGTATGACTCTCCTTCTTCCTCCGCTGAGATGCCTCCTCCTTTGCTCCAACTGCAGACCCTTAACTCGCACTTCTATTGCATATCTGATCCGAAGTGATGGTGCTATAATGAGGCCACATCATCCTTTATAGATGGACCCTTACTGTGGTGCTCTGGCCTGCGAACTAGCACACAGTAATCCTGTAGCTTACGACCAACATACTTGTTTCCAAACTTTTCTCGTTTTTCTTCCACAAATCTTCTACAAATGCCTTCAACATTAGTTAAATAAACACGAACTAACTCCTTCCTGCACTGGCAATCAAGACATTGAAATGGGCGATGGAGGTTTTCCCTGATAACCTGAACTTCAGCGTTAATCACAAGGATATCTGCCACAATGAAGCCATCCGATACTTTTGATAGCTCCATAAACTTTTTCCAACCCCAATCATGTTCCTTTTTACAGAATCGGTGGAGTGTATTGGAGTATTTAGATTTCTTTGGATCCTTGTTCACTACAACAATCGTAAATTGAGCAAAATGACTCCAACCTGGCAGGCGCTTGTCATAGTCAGACACGCAGGGAAAAAAAAGCAAGGTGGTTACAGACATCACACCCCTGGGGATAAAATAAGATGTACAATCGATAACCACCAACTTCAAACACATTACTTCGGAGCTCTCTTTTGCTGATTTCTGAAAAATTCTCATTTTTCCAGGTAAATTTGCCATAGAGATCAGATGGCCTTGGTCTAGGGTCGCCATCATTGTCAGTGTCCCAGTAGGGGGGTGAAGTGGAGGGAGTGGCGTTATCGAGCACCTAATCCCATGATCAAAGCCCCGCCCCCGCCTCTCCCCCTCTCGTGCTGCCATCGCTGCTGGTGCCATTGCCGTTGCCACTGGCACTGCTTCCTACTGTATCCATTGATGTCCCTGCGCCGTTGCCAGTGGCACTGCTTCCTACTATATCCATTGATGTCCCTGCGCCGTTCTCTTCTCTCCCGTCATTCACCATTAGCTCGACCCTTCTTCTCCTCTTCCCCGCCTCTGAATTGAAGACTGGATGAGATGGGATGAGCTTGCAATTCCGTTGCCCAGAATAGACGAATGTGAGCGAATGGTAAATGATAGGAAGCAGATAGCAACAAAATGGAATGGATTTTGTATAAACGGGATGATGATCTAGCAAATGATGTTAAGGGTTTTTGTGTGTGTGTGTTATGTCGTCGGTATTTTTCTTCGATGGCTTCTATTAATACATGCGCATAAATATTGCGTGCTAGTGTGAACAGAGGCTTTTCATGACACCAATAATCTGTTAAATAGTTTATCCCCTGTATCATTCATAGAGAGACTGCGGCCTGCAAGAGGAGACGCTGTCCAGAATTTCCCTTAAACACAGATTGCATAAGATCAGACTTCCTCCTTGCAACCTCGGCCTCTTGATTGAAGAATTCATCTCATGAAAAAAAAAGACAAAATGAATCCCAAACAAGCCCTTGATATCTTCGCTAGAAATCTTCCTTATAATTAATTGCGAGATCACAAGAAAAGACTTCCTCAAGGTGGGCCACTGCCTCAAGTAGAGTTTCAAGCCCATTTCATTGCTCATACTTCACTAGCTGTCCCTTGACACAGACTGGGCTTTGTCTTCTCCGTAGCTCTAATACCATGTAAATTTTTGAAGATGTTCTATGCTAGATGCAAATTTACTTTAAACTTCTAGGGCCCAAATAGCAATCACATGAAAGTAAAATGCTAATAGAACATACCAATAGATCGATGGAGGACAAGCCAATAAAACTAATCGATTTGACACACAAAGATGTAGAATGGTGGCGTTACGACGATCAACAGGATGCTTCAACCATCAAAGTCTCCATTAGCTCAGCCAAATGAATGTGTCACACAGCCCCAAGACAGCTCATCAAAACGCTGCATCAAGAGAAGCCCTAACGCTGCACCATGAGAAGCCCTAATCGCAACACCATCCGTGAGAGAAGAGAATGCCTCCAAAACGTGAGTGATGAAATGACCTCCAAGTCTCCAATATATATATATCCATCTGTGGCGGTTTGTGACACTGCCTGTTGAGCCCTTCGTGGAGATCAACACTCCCTCTCGACGAGGAGTGATCTCCACGAACCCCAACTTGTCTCTGAAGTACACGAACTTGTCCTTCGGTAATGACTTCATTAGAACATCAATTGTCTGCTCATCGGTGGAGATGTACTTGAGCTTTATTGCTCTCCTTTGCACCATGTGGTACTTGATCTCAATATGCTTTGACCTTTCATGGAATACAGGATTCTCTGAAAGCTTCACACAAATTTGATTATCGTAGTGTATCATCGTCAGTTCCAACTCTTGGTTGAATAGTTTTGCAGACAACTTCCAGAGCCATACTACTTCGGTACAAGCCTTATTGGCTGTGATGCACTCTGCTTCAACAGTGCTAAGTGCTATTGACCTTTGCTTCCTGCTTATCAATGATATCATAGCAGATCCCAAACTGAAGCAAACTCCCGAGGTACTCTTCCCGTCTTCAACACTTTCTGCCCAATTTGGGTTTGTATATCCCTGAAGCTATATGTCTTTGTTTGCAACATATTTCAAACCATAAATCACTGTACCATGCAAATATCTCAATATGTGCTTTGCTGCAATCCAATGCTCATGTTTTGGTTCTATTTGGGACTGGCTCAAAGCAAATGTACTGCTTAGTGTTTACCAAATACATCAGCATAGCAATAAGTAAATAGATGGATCTACCAGACTGGAGTCAGAGCCTCTTAACTTCTTCAGGTTAGTCACCATGGATTTGCAATCCATCATTCTAAATCTTTGAAGGATCTTTATCACATACTTCCCTTGATCGAGGAAGACTTCACTATGTTTCTGCCATACTTCTAATCCCAAGTAATAGTGCATTAACCCAAGTACTTCATATCAAACTTGGAAGCCAATTGCGTCTTGCACTGAATGATAAGAGGCTTGGCACTTGTCAAAAACAAGTCATAAACATATAATAATAGGACCACAGGTGCATTCTTCACAACCTTAAAGTAAAGGTTTGGACATGCTTCACTTTTGGTAAATCCTAATCTTGTCAAATAACTGTCAATGCGAGCATATCAAGCTCTTGGAGCTTGTTTGAGTCCATACAAGGCCTTCATTAATTTGCAAACATGAGAATCTTTTCCATATACCTCAAATCCTCTAGGTTTCTCTATGTACACCTCTTTCTCAATCACTCCATTGAGGAAAACAACATTTACATCCATTTGGTGTAGTTCCCATCCCATAGAAGCAACAAGTGAAACAATGCATCTAATGGAGGTGTATCTGGCAATTGGAGCAAAAGTCTCATCATAGTCTTCTCCCTCTTTCTGGGAGAACCCTCTAGCCATGAACCGTGCCTTGTATTTGTCAATGCTCCCATCTGTAGCATGCTTAATCTTATATATCCACTTTTAAGTCACTATTGACTTCCCTTTAGGCCTTGGCACAATTTTCCAAACATCATTCTTCATGATAGATTGGTACTCCTTATTCATTGCTCCCTTCCACACTTGCTGACTAGCTACTTCTTCATACGTGGAAGGTTCTTCATCAATAAGTTTTGTCACGAGAGTTGCATAGCTGGAGAACCTTTAGGTTTCTTCACTTCTTTAGAGGTGCCATCAGGATTTGCATGTCCTTCTTCCTCTTCCAAAGTGGATGTAAGCCATGCTGGTCTCTTCTTGATATTTGGAACTATAATTGGTTTTGATGGTTCTTGAGGCCCTTCTGGCCTTTCGGTACATTTTATAGAACTCGATTGTTCCTCCCTTGAGGCTTCCTGCTTTACTTCATCCAAGGAATCTACAGAGACTTCCTTAGATCGCCAATGTGTTACTTTTGTTGAACATTGGATAAACCAACGCTTCTCGTGTGTTTTGTGACATGTGCTTAACCGCCTCTCGTGGATTTGTTAACTCTGGCAATGCGTCTGTTTACTGACACCCAAGGGTTTTGGTGTAACAACAATCGTGATTCCAACAAGTGGTATCAGAGCCAAAGGTCTCGAGTTCGAATCACACCTGGCTCGCGCAGGGGGGGATATTGTTGGACATTGGATAAACCAACGCTCCCCGTGTGTTTCACGACATGTGCTTAACCGCCTCTTGTGGATTTGTTAACTTTGGCAATGCGTCTGTTTACTAACACTTGCGGGTTTTGGTGTAACGACAATCGTGATTCCAACAACTTTCTCATCGAAGGTGACATCTCTGCTGACCTCAATTCGTCACTGTTCTGGAATGTAATTTCTGTAGGCTTTTGAAGATTCACTATATCCAACAAATATTACTTTCTTTCTTGAAGGTTCAAGCTTGTTCCTTTTATCCCTAGGAAAATGAATATATACAAGACAACCAAAGATTCTCATGTGCCCAACCTCTGGATTCCTTTTGGAGAAGGCTTCTTCAAGAGTCATACCTTCCAAAACTCTATGAGGACTTCGATTTTGAATGTACACAACTGTTCGTGATGCTTCGCCCCATAAGAACGACACGTCCAAATCATGCATGTGTTGGAAAGTGTAACTAGGTTCGGTCTTCATAATGACTGTAATTATGAATTTATGTAATGAAGAAGACAAAGATAATAAAATATATTTTTGTAATACTTGCTTCATGGGTTTCATGAGCAAGGAGTTTTTATTATAGGTCAATGAATTCTTCTTGATGTCTTTTAGGTATTTGTCATCTTGTCATAAATGTATAATTTAGAGTCATAAATATCAAGTGTTGTTACACTTGCAAAGGATCAGTATTGATGCTCCAAGACCTTGTCAATTGGCTTGTAAAAGATGGCTCAAGTATGATGCAAATACCCCTGAACAAATCAGCTTAAATAATGTTGGAGATACTCCTCTCAAGTCGGCTCATAAACAATCACAACTATTCATGGACAGGTCGGCTAATTACTTGTGCCCAACCACTATATATACCCAGGAAGACTGCGCAAAATAGGAGATAATAGAGCTCGGATTAGTCTGAGATTTTCGGACATACATTACAGGGATACATTCTGTAGTTTGATGTGGTATAGCACGAAGAAAGGAGTATACACAACGAAGTGAAGGAGACACATTATATCATTGTATTGGGTCTAATAGCTTCGGATACTCGAACTACAATAACACCTCACAAATCAGAATTGCAACAAGGAGTTAAGGGTTAACACATATACAATTTGAGGTTATAAATATGATGTGTAGAGGCGTACAGTAAAAGAACAGGGAGCTGTAACATTTGTTTTTGAATCTATCTTAAAGAAGACTACTAGAAGGAATGAAGAAGGGACTGGAAACATAGATAGACCAAGGGCTGCCTTATCAAAGAAGAATCGTATGTCTCTGAAGTATATGCTAGAACAAGTCTTTAAAGGAGTTCGTGGATAATTTATCTAGGAACCAAGATTTCCTAGGGTCAAGGAGTGAAGAAAGGAGTACAGTTAGAAATCGAGTTCTCTAGTCCTGGTGCAGTACGGTGCAGAAAATAAGATCAGCATAAGGAGCCAAGAAAAGAGCAGTGACAATGTCTTGGAGGAATACAACGGTCAAGGGTCTGTGTCATGGTCATGGTACTTGTCAACTGAAAGTCTATAAGAAGAATGACTTGCGGGTTTTCCTCTCCAAGAGGGAGAGGTTTTGGCCCTGGCTTGAAGAGCCTAAATCTTGTGTCTTTTGTGTTTTGATAATTGACTTGATGAAAGACCTATTAAGCTAATGAAGAGAATATCTAAGTATGAGAAATAAGTTCACAAGTAATTATCAAGTAGAGAATTGAATTAAACTATGCCCTACCAAATTCTCAACAGCATGATGGTCTTGACAGATTCTTCAATGGATCTATTCTTTCGTTCTGCTACAACATTCTATTGTGGATTATAGGGGTCAATTAGCTGCCTCTTAATTCCAGCCTATTTGCAGAAAGCAACAAGCACCCTTGAGGTGTATTCTCCTCCATTGTTGGATCTCAGTATCTTGATCCTTTTACCTGTCAAGTTTTCCACTTCAGCTTTGAATTCATGGGATTTATCGAATACTTCATCTTTCGTCTTCAAGAGATATATCCATGTTTAACGAGAGTGGTCATCAATAAATGTTACATAGTACAACAAACCACCAAGCGATTTTACGGGCGTCAGACCTATTGAAAATGTAACTAGTTTCGGTCTTCATAATTGTTGTACTCATTTCGATTTGTATCCTATGTAACAAACAAGAAAAGAAAAGAAAAATTTATTATTATTAAAGCATGAGTTTCATGCTCATTATTGATGCTCATGTCAAGCGGAAGCGAAAAAAGAAACTCTTAAGAAAGGACTAAAGAAGAAGACTTCGAGAAGGATTGAAGGCTCATTGGGAGAAGACCTAGAAGTAGGGTTTCTACATTGAAGAAGACCAAGTCTACATCAAGATTGCATCAAGGGAATATCTGAGAAGAAGAGTGTTGATCTCTCTTTGGAAGAAGATCTTTTTGGAAGGTGTCTTTGAAGAAGGCATCAAGGTTCTTAGAAGCTGTTTTTGTTGAAGACTTTTCAAGAACCTTGAAGGCATCAAAGAAGGTTGAAGACTTCATCGAGGAAAATCTTGATCTCAAGTAACATATTATTATATCATGCTTGAATCTTCAAGTCATATGGGTTCTTTCTGCAGAGAGAGGAACAAGCTCATTGGGGCATCAAACTATCTAACATGGAAGAAAAGAATTGACTTGATACTCACTGAACAAGAAGTAATGGAATATGTTATTGGGGAAATTACTGAACCTGAGAAAGATAAGACACAAGAACTGGCAAAGTAAAAGAAAGGGGAAGTAAGGTCTCAGAGGATCATAGTTGAATCAATTAAGGATTCTTTTGTTCCATTTGTTGCAAATTTGAAGACTTCCAAGGTCATGTATGAGAAGCGAGTGAATTTGTATTTGGTAAGTACAATAGGACAAAAAATGTCATTGAGGAACAAGCTGTATGGAATGAAGAAATCAAAGGATAGGATGTGGCATCCATTCTCATGAAAGTATCTCAACTAAGAGACCATTTGCAAGGACTTGGGAAACCAATCACTGATTCTGAAGTAACCATCTGTGTACTAAATGCATTCCCACCAAAATGGAGCAACTCTGCAACATGCATCTACTCCAAGAAGGATTCAACTCCCTTCAATGAGTTGTGGGTGTTGAAAAATCTAGGGGCAACAACATAGGATGATTTCTCTTGTAATGATAACTGTTTGTGATGTATTTTTACTTAATTTTCTTAGCTTCTTCCTTTACTTGTTGTCATTAGCGTTTTTCTTCATCAAACAACTACCAAATCATAAATAACAATAAGACAAAGGACACAAGTTATAGACGATCATCCAGGGCCAAAACCTTTCCAATCTGAGAAGAAAACCCACCAGAAATCTTCTTCTAATAGAATCTTCAATCGACGAATTCCAAAACCTAGCCCCTTGACAAAGTCTTCTAGTAAAATACACCTCCAACACCAAGACCAATTTCTTCCTTGTAGAGGTTTCTCCTCACAATGTTAACCCAAGTCAAGCCTGCAATAATGACTGCAACTTCGACCCTCTAAGTCTGCAATTATCGACTAGTCTGCAACTACTGCAATTCTTGCACGTATGGATGACTTATGGTTAGAATGATCTCTTATTCCCTTCACTTGGTGATCTCCCTTCTCTTCATCAATTCGATCTCCAGATCAGGTTATAACGAGGCGAAACCTTGACTGTAGATTGTGATATTTCAGCAATTGTATGAATCCTTAATTGCCTCGTACGTGTGAAGAGAATAACCCAAAAACAATCTTGAATTGATGCTTCCTTTTATTTGCTTTTGTCTTCTCTTTTCATTGTTGATTTGTGTGCTTCTCAGACGAGTTTCTTGTATCTAATTGATGCCTTGACAAACGAGGCCAAGCTCTCATTTTATAGTCTTCATGTCACTGCCTTTTGACTCAACTTGTTGCTGTCCTTAGGCCGACTTTACCTTCTAAATAGTTAGACTTGTAACTTGCATTTTGACTTGGTCTTGGAGGGTCATTTGACTTTATATATCTCAGATAAAATCTTCTATACAATATGTAACATGCCCAAGTGGGTCTTACATACTTGACAATGACTCAATTGAATTTATGAAAAACCTAAAAGCTCACAATGGGAGCTTGACCTAAAATAAATTTCTTTGAGCATGAAACCCATGCCTCAAGATCACCAATAAAAATTAGATTCTTCTTATTACATCAAATACATAAAATCATGATTACATCTGTCATTATGAAGACCGAACCTAGTTACATATTTCAATACTCCCTCTTAACTAGGGAGGTATGCATAATCCATACAAGGTACTTGGACATTCTCAATATGAATAATTCTCATAAGAAGAGTCAGATTGGTAACCTATCTGTATAGCATCATATCATCCAGCATTCTCACATAGCACAACCTTGACTAACAACTCTATCTCTCCACAAGATCAGAGCGCAATGTTGGTGAGACTAATGATTTATAGACTCCTTCATCACTGCCTCTCAAGGAACATACCCCATCTGGGTGTTCAAAGGGTATGGCCTTCCAGGACTATTCTTATCTTGGATTCCCAGTCCTCAACGAATATTGGTCCTCCACGACTACTCTTATCTTGTATGCGCTACCTCAAAGAGTATCATATGCCAGATGCTTACCCAATCCTCCATTCTTTCTTCCCATGTGAAGACAATAAATGTGCCTATCTTTCCCTCTCAACTAGGGAGGATATACCCATTCCAATGTTGGAATGTACCCAAGCTCCCTCTTAACTAGGGACTTATCCATGCTCCCTTTTAGCTCAGGGACTTGCTTCCAAGTTTCTTCTCAATTAGAAACTTGCTTCCAGGCTCCCTCTTAACTAGGGACCTATTTCTAGCAGTAACTCTTCCTTCATTGGTGGAGATCATGGGACCTTTAGCTGCTTGTAGTGCTCCTCCATTTGATGTCATGAATTTCATCTTTAATATTATGAAGCTGTCATCTTTGGGACTTCTTTGTAGGGCATCGACCATCCATCACTTTCCTTCTTGAATCAGGGTAGTCATGTCATGCTTCCTTTCATCAGAGAGTGATCCATTAGACCATATTTGAATTTTTCTCATACAACTACTTTTTCCACTTCATATATCCTTTAGCATCTTTCATCAATCCACATGAGTATCAGTTGTAGATGACATCCACACCTTTCTTTAGGTAGCCCTGTATCCAGATATTGTTCAAAAATAAAAAATGAACGTGAAATTAAAGTTACCTTTTGTGATAGCCCTTCACCATGACATCTACTTGTTGCAATATCAACATCCTGCATACATATTGACACATCTCCAAGATATTCATTTGTCGAGGGTCTTTTTTCTTTATAGACTTCCCCAAAGTTTTCATATCTTGCCCATGGAGATATCATAGCCAAATCTTTTAGTCGTTTGATGTTGATTGCCTTTTCTTTTCTTTATTCACATATTGTTTCCCAGGAACTTCCAATTATAGTTCCTTCATCTTTGTCAACCACCTCATATTTCATATGAGGATATATTATGTTGATTTCATCTAGTCAATATGAGAACCATGCCTTCAATGCATCTAATTAGAAGAGAACCCTTTCTTTTGATCATGCTCATGATGTAGAGTATCTATCCTAGATATTTTCAACTATATTATAATGACATGACCTAACTTATCAAACATATGCATACATACCTCTTAACTTCTTTTGGTCATCTTGACTTCCTTCAACAACTTCCTTTCCTTGATTGAAAGTATTTCAGCCATGTCGATATGCTGCATTCCTTTGTCATCATAGCATCATTCTTTCAAACAATGAATCCCTTTCAATGTGGAATTTCTTAGTGAGACATTTGCTTCTTCCAAGGGATGAATCTTCTAATGAAAATTCCAACAGAGGATCCCGATTGTTCTCATCTTGCAAATTAGCCTTCCCAATGATGTATGATGAGCTCCATACTAGATGACTTCCTTCTTCCATAAGTGTCACGTGTGCTTCTAATGAGATTACCAAGAGCTCCTTTTTCCTATGATGTTTGCTACACGTATGTATACTTTTACTTCAGCTATGACATGAGCTCTTGCTTACTACGATATCTTCTTACTACAATGCTTCCTATCATTCTTCAACCATGGTAGAGGTCTTTTCATCTTCTATTTTTCCTTGCTATCCATCTACATTATGAATAATGTCTAAGGGTTCGTATAGTTCCCTTCTTCCATCATGTTTCTCAAAGGATTAGCCCATCCATATTTACTTCTTGTACCTGCAATATAACTTAACAAGTATCCCAAGAAAATAATACAATACCAAAACACGATGTTAGGTTAACCTTCTAGGGTTTCTATGCAACCAAGAGGTCATTTTAGGGTTTCCTAGGTGAAAACCCTGAGTCGTGTTACACTAGGGTTTCTCCCATGCCCCAGAATCATAAATCCTTAGAAGTTAAATCATAGGGAACAAGTACTTTAAGGTTCAAGTTTCTAAATACTAGGGTTTCCTATGAGCCATTTATACAAACCCTAGAGTCATAACTTCAACCCTATAAGATTTTATGATGGAAAAAATTATCATACATACCTTATGGGTACCTACCTGTGATGCCGTGTTTTCTTCACAAAGGTATCTATGTTGTCCTTTTTGCTATCTTTCAGATTTTCTTTTACTGCTCTCTTGATGTGACCTGCTCCTTCACGAATTTCTTTATGTTAAAATTTGAAAGTTCTATGCAGAAATTTAAAGATTCTTTGTAGAAACTTGAAAGTTCTATGCAGAAAACTGAATGCACTTGCAGAAAATTGAATGTACTTGAATGTACTTTGCAGAAAGCTGAATGTACTTTGCAGAAAACTGAATGTACTTTGTAGAAAACTGAATGTACTTTGCAAAAAACTGAATGTACTATGCTGTTACAATTACTTAGAATGCAAATTTCTTATTCACAACTTTTCAGATCTACAATTGTAGATATAATATAGACCATATAAACCATATGCACAAGTAAAGACAACCAAAAACTCAATGAGACACAAAGAAGTTAGGTCAATGACCAGGGCAAAACCCACAAAGGGAAAATCCAACCAGATTCTTCTTCTATTAGAAATCAATTGTTCAGCAGAGATACAAAGTACAGTGAGAGAATGAAGAAGTTCACCCAAATTTGAAGAATATCTCTGATAGCAGTAGTTGATGCAAACACTTAATCACTTTGGCTCTCCATGATCTGCTCTTACTCTCCAAGTTTCTCTCTCTCACGATTTCCTTCAAGTCTCTCCAACTCTCTCTCACATTCAAATTCACAATGTACAAGCAAGTGAGGTGAGATGATATGAGACACATATATATAGGAGTGGCAATGAATTATTGACATAAAGGAGGAGCAATGCACATGCCTTGAGGAGCAGTCACATATGCCAAAATAGGAGTTTAATATATGCCATAAAGGAGAGGAATGTAACTTATGCATTTAGGAATGAAGTGTAACTTTTGCATTAAAGAGGTGTAAGAGGAATCTTTCTATGATGAGTCATTAAAGTGTGTAAGAGAGTGTAAGAGGTGCATAGGAGCATTAAAGAGTGAGAGGAATGAATCCATTAAAAGAGAGTAACACATGCATTAATTGAGGGGATTTACATATGACATGATTGAGTCTCATGATTGAGAGACTTGAATTTCTTTTTAAGAACGACTAAAATCAGGAATCAGCTGTCAACAGTTGGTGAAGTCGTACTCGACAAAGGAATGGTGTTGATTGCTCTTGGAAGACTTTCTCCTGTTTGGGAGACTTTTATCACCACTATCAACAACATCAGCACTATTCCCACATTTGATGAGCTCCTGGGAAAGTGTATCCAAGAGGAGGCCATAATTGTTTAAAAGTGTAACTAGTTTGGTCTTCATAATGACTTGTAGTTATGAATCTATGTAATGAAGAAGACAAAGATAATAAAATGTATTTTTGTAATGCTTGCCTCATGGGTTTCATGAGCAAGAAGTTTTTATTATATGTTAAAGACTTCTTCTTGATGTTGTTAGGGGTTTGTCATCTTGTCATAAATATAATTAGAGTCATGTATATGAAGCCATGTTACACCATGTAAAGGAAAAATGATTGATGTAATTGTATTCTCCAAGACCTTGTCACTATCTCCTTGAAGTCAACCTCAAAGCAAAAGAATGAGCAAAATTCAAGTCGACTCAAAGAAGAAGACACAACTATTCAATAGGTCATGTTGGCTCATTATAGGTGGCAACAACTATATAAAGGAACCTTGGTCACCACAGAAACATAGATTTTCGGAATTCTTCTTTGAGTTTTTCGGTGGGATACCTCTGTGATTTTCAGATGGATTAGTCAGCACACAGTTCAGACATCTCTGTTTCGGATGGGTCACTACAGGATGAATGGTTCGGATCTCTCTGAGATTTCAGATAGGAAAACAGAGACCACGAGTTCAGATTAGTTCTCCAATTATATGCGAGCCAAGGGACTGTGGTTTGGTGCGAAGATGATGGCTATACAATGAAGGAAGAAGATGAACTCCAACGTAAGAAAGAAGGTTCTGTCTTGGGTACATCCTCACGGTTAAGGTCTGCAACTAGGGTCTGAAGTTGTAGTGCGTGAGGAGATTCTACATTGAAGAAAAGGAGTATCTATACAGTGCAGAAGTTGGTGACTTGAAAGTGAAACAAAGAAGGCTGTAAGAAACGCTAAGAAGGTTAGGAACCGAGTTTCGCTAAGGTTGGTGCAAAGCAGTGCTGAAAAGGAAGGTCATCATAAGGAGCCGAGAAGAATAGTGACAAGGGTCTTGGAGGCATACTGGTGGCAAGGGTCTGTGTCATGGTCATGGTACTTGTCAAATGAAGATCTATAAGAAGAATGATTATCGGGTTTTCCTCTCGAAGAGGGAGGGGTCTTTGCCCTGGCTTGAAAGCCTAAATTTTGTGTCTCTTGTGCATTTGATAATTGGCTTGATGAAGAACATAATAATGCAATGAAAGATAAGATCTAAGAGAAAGAAGCATAACGAAATAACAAGTAATTATCATGAATGAGAAATTTTAATAAAAGCCCTAATTTCTCAACATGGTATCGGAGCTAAGGTAATAGTTAAGGAAGGGCATCTAAGAAACACTCACGAATCAGATTTCAAGAAAACATCTAAGCAAGTCAAAGGAGGATTCTTTGAAATGTCGAGAAGCAATAACAGTCCGAATGTCACAGTCAATAGTTCGGATCTTCTCGGGCTAATTTTAGGAGTATTTTGACAACCTTAGTTCAGTAGTGTTGTAGCCCCTACAACACCCTCCAAAAATACAAAAAAATAATAACACTCACTTCAAAATTTTTGGAGCCCCTTTGAAACTAAAGGAGAAAAAGCCAAGTAAAGTTTTTAAGAGCAAGTCGCTAAGTCGCGAATCCGTTATTTGCGACCCATGCGACCTATGCGACTCTGCGACCCTAAGGTCGCCAGGTCGCCAGGTCGCAAGGGTC
The DNA here is from genome assembly GCA_034641835.2 of Pinus albicaulis. Taxonomy (NCBI): domain Eukaryota; kingdom Viridiplantae; phylum Streptophyta; class Pinopsida; order Pinales; family Pinaceae; genus Pinus; species Pinus albicaulis. The sequence continues at coordinate 829,856,584 of CM076577.1, read as the reverse complement.
GGAAGTCAGGCAATTTGCGACCTTGCGACCCAGCGACCTTAAGGTCGCGAGGTCGCAAGGTCGCAAAATTAAGTAATTAAGGGAAGTAGCGACTCAGCGACCTTGCGACCCAGCGACCTTAAGGTCGCGGGGTCGCAAGGTCGCAAACTATCAACTTGCGACCTCATTTAGTGCTCGCACATGCGACTCCTTTTTATAAGGGCGGGTCGCTAGGTCGCATTTGTGACTCGGCGAAAATCGTGGAATTGCTCTGACAGGTCGACTGGCGCGTTTTCTTCCGGGTAAGTTGCCATTTCCTCCCTGTGTTTCCTTCCCCAGCATTTCCTGCTAAAATCTGGCCACCCCATGGTCTTAATTACTTGTTGGTAAGGAGGTAGGGTTTCCGGTTGAGTTTTATTTCTTGTTTTGATTCTCATAAACCCCAAGGTCACTTTTGTCTTGCCCAGATCCTCATGGCTGTGTCCTATCTCCAGTTTAGACCATTTCCAGCCGCGCATGTTTCCCGTTAGGGAGAGATTATCCGCAAAACCGCGCGCGCACGAAACCCCCCGGCAGGCCCAAGTGCGACCTGCGACCCAGCGACCCGGTCGCAAGGTCGCAAGGTCGCGCGACTCTCTGTTAGCGACTCTGCGACCCTGCGACCTAGTCGCAAGGTCGCGAGGTCGCATGTGAAGTATTTTGTAGATCAGCGACCCTGCGACCCCAAGAGAACAATAAATTAAACTCTGCATGCGTAAACTGTATTTAGCCGTTATCATCATGTCTTTCTCATCCTGGGATTCTTTCCTGAATGAAACAGGTGAATTTGGAGCAGACACGATACCGGTCCTCTCCAACTCTAGCAACATGGCACCCCGGGTGTCCCGAAAGAAGAGTAGGCAGGTGGTGGAAGAAGAGTCAGACACAGACATACAAACATCCCCTCCACCAATATACAGAGACACTCTTTGCACCTTCGCAAAGGGGGACAACCTTAGGTGGTATGAAGTATACCGCGAGTTCGCCATACCAGAAGATGAGTTTCCAGAAGATCTCCCGGACCGGGAAGTATACCTGAAGGTCAAGAAATCCAAATTGCACCTAGCAGGGTCACATCCCGCCATCTTTCCGTGCCCAGAAATGTTAGACTGGATCATACAGAAGACGAATCCTAAGAATTTCGCAATCCGAGATAGTGGAGGTAAAGCTTTTGCAACGTTGGAGAGCTCAAAAGCACAGGTCTACTACTCGCTACCCCAACCAGAGGTAAATTTTACCCCGAGATGGTTTTCCGCAAATGAAGTACCGATGGTTGATACAATCAGAAAACGGTGGGCGGAACTAGATAAATTTAAAGTCAAAAAAGACCAGGAGTACCCGGTGGCCAATCTGAGGAAAGTGTATAAGTTAGTGGCCGCCATGCTGTGCAGAGTATACGGACGTTCGGACGCCACCACTTTTAACGGAGCATGGGCAACCATTATGGAACACGTAACGACGCACGGCACTCGATTCAATTGGGCTGGCATATTAGTGGGCTCAATGCAAACAAATTTGGCTTCGGCCTTAGCTCCATATGAGGGAACGTCGTCAGAATTTTATATGGCTTCGTATTTACTAGATGCTGTTTGTGCCCAACTGCATGTTGAGGGATGGCCACATAATTGGGACTCCGAACAGACCCAGGCAATCCATTTGCAGACCAAGGTATTCTGGGAGTCCAGGTACAAGTCAGATATTGAGCAAATCTCTCAGATATTCATCCCCGCCCTTTACGGGAAACTATTTGGTCAAGACACCCCCTGCATGTCTTGGCGAGCAATGGAGACACTAGGTCAGGTGGCACACTGGTTTCCATTCGTTGAATTTACAATCATCCGAGTATTTGGCTCATTCAAAGCACCACATGCTCTGCCCAAGTTTATCACCGATAAGGTGCTCATGCAGGAGGTATGTTTCCAGATGACCTCGGGCTTCTCCAATGTCCTTTCCAAAGGGAAGAAGAAACCTTGGCCCGCTCTACCCCTCACCATTGGTGCTTATACAATCAAAGACTTCAGAGAAGTAGTGCGTGAAGGGGAAGAGATAAAAGGTTACCACTTTAGAAATCTGGATTGTCGAACTTATGACCCAGTCAAGATAGTTCCTGAGCATTGTAAAAGGGCCAATTTTAAATGGAGTTACCAGCATGTCGAGCGCCCGGCAGAGGACGAAAAAAGAAACTGGTACAACGCAGACAGGCATCTAGCTCCGGGGATCGACTCTGACCGAGAAGAAGAGGATCACCAGAATTTAGAAGATAGGAGCCTTAAACTAGGAGGCGCTTCTTCCTCCAAAGAGAAGAGAATACGGACCAGTACAGGGCCTGACACCTCGGATCAGCAAAGGGCAGCAGAAGCCCAAGCCAAGAAGGAAGAGGAAAAGAAAATGAAGGAGGATGAAGAGAAACGTAAGAAAGATGCCAGGACATAGCGGAAAAAGAAACAGGCTGAGGAAAAGGAAAGACAGGAAAAGGAAGCACAGGCGGCGGCAGAACAAGCACTTAAGGAAGAACTTGACAAAGTCGATCGTCAAAAGAAGGCAGAACAAGCCGCCGCAGCAGAGCAAAAGAGAAAAGCAGAAAAAGAAGCAGAGGCAGAATCAGAACGCAGGAAGAAGGAGGAACATGACAAGGCAGAAGCCGAGCGCCGGAAAAAGGAGAAAGAAAAAGGACAAACACGGGATAAAGAGGATGAATTGATAGATGATATCGACATATCTCCCCTGGACATTCCTCCGAGTGGCAAGAAAAGTATCCTCCCTGATGACGATTTTCCCGGGGAACAAGAGGAAGAGGTCTTCGACCTGACTAGATTGACATTTGACCAATTCTCTTTCAAAATACGGCAAGAGAGAAGAAAAGCCTTAGCACAAAGCCATTCCGCCATATCTACGGTCGCCACTGGAAAGGACATAGTCCCAGATACAAGGACTAACCCTGTAATGATAGCATCAGCAGGTACCGCTTTTGCCGTAGCTACGGAGGAAAATGTCACTAGAATGAGCAGGGAGATTATCTCACTACAAAACAGGCTGAAAGCAACGGAACAGGAGAAAGCAGTACTGGAGAGTGAAGTGCGACAGCTCCAAAGTAAGCCTTCCCAATTCAATGAAGTCCCACTAGCAGTCATAAAAGAATGTGACGTATTGGAAACGACCATGCAGCAAGTATACAGAGAAATGCTCGCCCTAAAACAAACAGTGGCCCCATTAGCAGAGGCACGAGCGGAAGCCAAAGTGAAGCATGAGCAGCTCAAGGAGGCCTCGGCAGCTTTAGACAAAATGATAAACTGGACAGCGCAGTACCAGCAAACTCCCGAAAATGTGCCTAAGAAGGATTGGGGTCACACACAAGACGCCAAAGTACAAATCCGGATGAAGATGCAATCCAAAGACTTGGACAAGGTGGTGTCTGCATATAATCACCTGATCAGTGGTATAGACTCCATGAACGCTCTTCATCACATTCCGTCGTTGGGGGCACTGGACGAAACTAAAGACTGGGAGCAAGTAGATCAGGAAATTCAGTCCTTTCTGCAACCCTTGAGACAAGCTGCTGCCGCACCAGAATTTGAGGCATCACAAGAGAACCTAAATCGGCTGCTTGTCACTCCAGTACAAATTTATACCAAGCTTGCCTCCCTATCCATCCAGATTTCCCAGAAGAAGGAGACTCTGATACCAAATGCTTTGGAATGTACGCATCGGTTAAAAGAAGAAACCTCTCTAGTCTCCCCTATAGCAGCGGATTACCAGGCCTGGCAAGACTTCCTCAAGGAGAAGAAGATAGACGCTCCAGACCTCTCAATTACGCGACCACCTCCATAGCTTAACTGCTGGGTCGCAGGTCGCATTTGGTCCCCCAGGTCGCAAGTCGCACCGGCGACTAAGTCGCAGGTCGCAAATCTTCAGGTCGCAATCTTCTGGTCGCAGGTCGCATGTTCGGCAAAGGTCGCAGGGAAGCTGAACCGTCGGGAAGTTGAAGCGTCGGAAGGCCTAAAGAGCGTTTCTTGAATCTATAAATACCCCTGTGGGGCACATAGTTGTGGGCTCCTCTTTTTTGGACTGAAGGGCAATATTGCATTGTAATTGAAGAATCATACTCTTGGCATATGTAATACAATACATGTTAAAACCCCTTTGATTGGATGATGTGTTTAGCTGTGACAACACTGTGTGTATTCTGCGTGCTGTTTCAGAATATCGTTTGATTAATGAATCTGTGTTATCAATAGTATCGTTCATGCACCATAGCTATCTGTGATTGTGTTGATGATGCTCAAGTTATAATTTACTCTTATAATGAATGTTAATGAACTGTTTTGTTAGCATTTTCGTTATATATCTTTCGGAAAGTTAAGGGATATTCTTGTCATAAAGAACTGTTTCTTTGGTGGTCAGATTATCCTGCATGCATACCCCATAGATGTGTTGCTAACGACACCTCCTGGGTGTGTGCATTTTGTCTATTACCTTGCTACGCACAGTGTCATATATTGGTTTGATACATCAGTCATGTATTCTGTGTCATGTGAATGAGTGTATGTTTGCAGTTTCAATCAGGTTGCTCGAGACCGAAGAGAAAGTCATTTAAGTGGTAGCCGGACCCACACCCCGGACGGGATCCCTACTCCAAACGGTTCAAAGTCTAATTGGGACTTTCGACCGGGGAGATCCCCTACTGTTGGCCGGACATATTTTCCCGTCAACAAGTAGTCTAACTACTATACTTCTCAAAATACCTGGTGTAGTTTAGAGTGCTACTTCAGGTCTGGTATTATATACAACAACACTACTATGATCACCAAATTTGATACTATATGTTGGTATATGATTCAGTGTTGCTATAGTTAAGATGATTCTTGTGCAAACACCGCAATCTTGGAGAACTCACAGTGTAATCACAATAATATAGTGCTATCTTAAAAGAATGATTTCAGTACTAGAATGAGACCTCAATATCATGACAGAAATAGCACAAGACATAGACAACCAAAAGAAGGCATTATCATCATTACAACAAGGATCTAGCCCTTACCCTTGAAGAAGATCATCCAAAGAGAAAGCATTAACGCATATTTTCTCAACCACCATCGAAGCGATCAAGCTGTAAACTTTATCTTCACTTATCAAGTAAGTATCTTTCATTCTATAATCAAATTTGGTTAAATGAATTTGTTTTTACAGGGATATCTATAAGCTGGTTGGGTTACCAAGGTTCCTTGCATGAGGAGGATAATCATAGTCCTTGAAGAAAGTAAAGTCATGAAAAGTCTCCGAAGGTCAAGATTTATTTGAATACATGGAAAGGGATAGAAGGGCTCAAAGGATTTTTATGAAATCAGTCAAAGTCCTTGCATCCCTATATATAACAGGATTGGAGACATCAAGAGAATATATGATAAGCTGAAAGAACTATTCTATGCAATAAAGAAGGTTATGTCACTTAGACTTGATTTACACAAAATTGAAGGTATCAAAGAATGAAGGGATATCTTCATAAGATCTCAACTGTGAGATCTGGAAAAGATGATAAGATGGACAAGGTAACAAATAGACAAGAAAGTTACCTCATTCAACTTGTGGTCTCTATGCTCGATGGAAAAAGACAAATCAAAGGAAAAAGTGTTGAAGGATAAAATACTCAAACATGTGCAGAAGGAAAAGGGAAGTTTAGGAAATGTGGAAGAATTATGGACATTACAAGAAAGATGGTCCTAAAGGGACAATATCAAAAGGAGAAAGAAAGGAAGCTCATATCACCGGAAAGGATGGAGGAAGCTGAAGAAAAGAAGTTCAAGGAAAGAGTGAGTAAGAGATCTTTACTATGGTTAAGATAGTCTTTCTCACAGAAGGTCTTTTCATGGCTTCTAAACCCTGTATAGGATATGACTACAATAAATAATAAGATGCAGAGTGACATCATAGAAGCATTAGAAACAAGAGCTCATCATGGAAGTTAGACAAAACAATCCATGACAGTCAAATATGAAGGATATGGCTCTTGGGAACCTCACTAAAAACAACATTTATGTAAGGTAGTCATCTAGATCAAGGGTCGTCATTCAATATGGAAACATGTGCTGAAATTTTCTAATGGAATCCTCTTTGGATTCACTGGTTAGAAAGAAATCTAAAGGTTTCTTTGAAAATTCTAACTTGAAGAATTCTAGGATTAGAGTATGATGACATATTGATGAAGCAGGTCAAGAGAACGAAACTCCTTCATTCTGAGGAAACCTGTTGCAGGATGACTCAAAAGGAAAAGAATGAGGTGTATATATATATATATATATATATGTGCTGACATTGGATGTTATGAAGTCATGTCATGTGGTTGCAGGTAGTATACTTCTATCTTTAGAGGTATGATCAAAATAGAAAGCAAAAACTCTTCCGATGCACAAGTTTCCAAAAAGGCATGATCTACAATAGATGAAATAAACATAATATATCCTCATATGGAATATGAGGTGATTGAACATTATCAAGGAACTGCACAATGGAAGTTCATGGGAATGAAATGAAATTGTGTGGAGAAAGAAAAAGGAAGAGATCGTGGGAAGTACAACCATGGAAAGAAGCAGTCAACATCCAAGAAAGCTAAGAAGATTTGACTAGGAGATCTCCTGGGAAGATATGTGGACTCTGATAGAAGTCTGGAAAAGATAGAGACCCTTGAAAATACATATCTTTAGGAGATGTGTCATTCTGTAACAAAGGATGTCGATGCCTACAAGAAGGATGTCATGGTGAAAGATCATCACTAAGGTAACTCTTGATTTAAGTATTCATATGTATAATTGAATAATATTTGATGAGTTTATGCAGGGCTTCCAAAGGGAAGTATATGTCTTCGACAGGTTGATAACCATATGGCAGGATAAAAGACTCTTGGAAGAAGTATGGGTTGAAAGAAAGTAACATGGCATGAAGCTAGATCAGAAGAGAAGATTGATGGATCACTTTCTGAAGACATGACTCATGGATGAAAGTAATGGATGATTTGTGCCCTAATGAAGAGATCCCAAAGATGAAAACTCCTCGACATCAAATGACATCGAAGAAAGGAGTTCTTCATGAGCAGTTGGGTGTTTTCATCATTGCTGCTGTAGGTCCCTAATTAAGAGGGATCTTGGTAATAAGTTTCTTACTTGGTATAAACTTGGAAGCAAGTCCCTAGAAGCCTGGACAAGTCCTTGGCTAAGAGGGAGCTTGGAAGCAAGTCCCTGGAAGCTTGGACAAGTCCTTGGATAAGAAGGAATTTCAGAACATTCCTTTGTAGGAATGGGTACGTCCTCCCTAATTAAGAGAGAGAGATAGACACATCATTCTAGTCTTCTCTTAGAAGACAAAATGCGGGATTGGGTAATTATCTGGCATCTGATACTCTTTTAGGATGTATTAGGGCATCCACGGAAAGAGTAGTCGTGAAGGGACAGATATTCATGGAGGATTAGTTATGCCGATGAAAATAGTCCTAGGAGTTCATACTCAGTGAACACTTGGGTGGAGTATGTACCTTGGAGACAATAATGAAGGTGTCTATAATCATTGGTCTCGTGGAGAGATGGAGCTGTTAGTCAAGGCCTTGCACTGTAACAATGCTAGTTAATATGATGCTATCACAGATGGATTACCAATCGAATTCTTCTTATGAGATTCTTCAGATTGAGAGTGACCATGTACCATTATGAATACCTCCCTAGTTAAGAGGGAGTGTTGAAAAGTGTAATTAGGTTCGGTCTTCATAATGACTTGTAATTATGAATTTATGTAATGAAGAAGACAAAGATAATAAAATGTATTTTTGTAATGCTTGCCTCATGGGTTTCGTGAGCAAGAAGTTTTTATTATAGGTCAAAGACTTCTTATTAATGTCTTTAGGGGTTTGTCATCTTGTCATAAATATAATTAGCCATGTATATGAAGTCATGTTACACTCATGTAAAGGACAAATGATTGATGTAATTGTAAACTCCAAGGCCTTGTCACTATCTCCTTGAAGTCGACGTCAAAGCAAAAGAATGAGCAAAACTCAAGTTGGCTCAAAGAAGAAGACACAACTATTCAATAAGTTATGTTGGCTCATTATAGGTGGCAACAACTATATAAAGGAACCTCGGTCACCATAGAAAGATGTATTTTTGGAATTCTTCTCTGAATTTTTCGGTGGGATACCTCTGTGATTTTCGGATGGATTAGTCAACACACAGTTCATATGGGTCAATACAGGAAGAATGGTTCGGATCTCTCTGAGATTGCAGATAAGAAAACAGAGGCCACAAGTTCGGATTAATTCTGCAATTATATGCGAGCTAAGGGACTATGATTTGGTGCGAATATGATGGCTATATAGCGAAGGAAGAGGAGGAAGTCTAGCGTAAGAAAGAAGGTTCTGTCTTGGGTACATCCTCACAGTTAAGGTCTGCAACTAGGGTCCGTTGTTGCAGTGCATGAGGAGATTATACAGTGAAGAAAAGGAGTATCTATACAGTGCAGAAGTTCGTGACTTGACAGTGAAACAAGAAGGTTGTAAGAAACGCGAAGAAGGCTAGGGACCGAGTTTCCCTAAGGCTGTTGCAAAGCAGCGTTGAAAAGGAAGATCATCATAAGGAGCCAAGAAGAATAGTGACAAGGGTCTTGGAGGCATACTAGTGTCAAGGGTTTGTGTCATGGTCATGGTACTTGCCAAACGAAGATCTATAAGAAGAATGATTATCGGGTTTTCCTCTCCGAGAGGGAGAGGTTTTGGCCCTGGGTTGAAAGCCTAAATTTTGTGTCTCTTGTGCATTTGATAATTGACTTGATGAAGAACATAATAATTTAACGAAAGATAAGATCTAAGAGAAAGAAGCATAACAAAATCACAAGTAATTATTATGAATGAGAAATTTTTATGAAAGCTCTAATTTCTCAATAAGAATGATCTCTAGAGGGAGAATTTCAAATCATGAAGAAGGAGAACCTACTACATTTTCAGCGTATGACAAGAGAAATAAAGGTAATAAAGCGAAATCTGCTTTCAAATCAAATAATGGGAATCTAGACATGTCAAAAGTTAGATGTTTTAACTGTAAAAAACATGGTCATTTTGCTTGTGACTGTAAAGAAAGAAGAAGAGTTTCTAAATTAAAAAACAAATCTAATTATAGAAAAGACTCCTCTGAAAATCAAAGAAAAGAGCATCCTAAGAAAACAAGAAATCCAAGATATAGAAATAATGGAGCGGAAACTTAATCAAAATATTTTCTTGTTTATGCTCTTTCCAGTTTTTCTTCTGCAGATTCATTTGATAGCTAGTTAGTTGATAGTGGTGCTTTCAAACATTTTACTAGTTACAAAGAGGAACTTTCTAATCTAGTTGAGAGAGAGATTAATTTAAATGTTATCTTTGGAGATAATTCTACTCACCAAGTTAAAGGTTATGGTTCAGTTTCATTTCAGTTAGATGATGAAAAATCTATTTTTCTGCAAGAAGTTTTGTATGTACCTAGTTTGAAAAAGAATCTTGTATCCATATATGCTCTAGAAGATAAAGGAATGAAAGTTGCCTTTATTAATGGAAAAGTTCTAACTTGGCCTTTGAACTCAAGTATGAGAGAAGTCTTCACTTTTGGATCAAGATGTGAAGAGCTTTACAAAGTCAATGGTAAACCCATTTGTGCATTGGTCCATGATACCGATCTTTAGTGTGAGCTATGACACACAAGATTTGCTCACCTACATTACAAAGCCTTACCTCATGTAAGGTATCTTGTGATAGTGTGAGGTATCCTCACTAATCTCTCCGACAGTGATATTCTGTGTAACTGGATTGCCGAGAGAGGCATCCAGAGATTGTATTAAGAAATTAATACTGCATAATAATAAAACCCTCAAGTGTTGCACCGGTTTTCCCGCATTGGGTTTTTTCGAGGACATTAGTCCAAAAATATTGTGTCAGATTTGTCTATGATTTATTCTTGTTCAGTTTTTGTTTCCGCACTTGTATTGTTCTACAGTTTATTTAGTGAAGGTTGCAGCGTGTTTAATTCAGTGTTGCCCTAGAAATAACTGAATAATTAATTTATCAGTTTGAAGAATTAATACCAATTGTTGCAATAGGATTCTAGAATTGAGGAATTTTCACATTATGTGCCCCCACACCCACTAGGAGCACCACAGGTCTACTACTTGGAGAACAAGGGGCCACCCCTTTGTCCATCATATTTCGAGGGATTTATTCCTCATTATGGCACTTCAGGATGTTACTAGGCCTCTTAGAGGGCCCTACGACATGTACACATCATTACTTGGCCCTTGTGTGGCTTATTTTTTACACCTATGAGATAAATTGGTGGGCTTGTCACTAATAGGGGTGTTATTTTCACATTATTTTATTATTAGATCTATTAGGGGCTTTAGGCTAATTCGAGCTCCTTAGGAGCCTATATATTGATGTTAGCTCCATTCATTTTCATCATCACATTTTGGATTGGATATCTCTCTCATAGAGAATTTCTTACTTTTTCATTGGAGAAGTTTTTTGGAGATGGATGAATTTTGATGTATGGATTTGGGCTATTTCTCTTCTCTTGGGTTAGATATACTCTATGGCATTGTAAGTGATTTTTGATGTTATTATTCTTGTTGTTGCATACTAATGATTTATGCTATAACTGTGGCTAGTTGCTGCATGAATATAATGTGGAATTAAGCATGTTTTAGCAAATTTTAATGTATGGGCCAATGTCATTTGAATGAAATGTCCTAGAGATATATTTTATCGATAAGCTTGCGCTCTTTGCTTGAACTATAAGTGCTTGAAAGTCTCTTATTTTCTTCTCTACACCAATATTGGACGAATTTGATTTTTCAAGCCTCCTTGACCAAGAAACCAAGTTCTTACTCATTAATCATCCTTGACTCCATCTCCCCAAGTGAACTAAGGCATTGATCCATAGTAGGGTGATCATTTTATCCATAATTTTTCCCCTTTTTCACCTTTTCCAAGGTCTAGCCCTCAAGGGTCACCTAGGGCATCAATTTCCATGAATTGAGCCAGGGAATAATTTCGATCTCCTAGAAGGCACTGCGCTAGTGGCTCCCCTCCCTCTCCACAAAATTTCAAGCAATTCCGACGGTGGGATCTCCAGGAATCCTAAGCCCAGCTCTAGGATCGAAACCTGCCTAGGCATCCCCAAGTGTAGACCTCAATAGGATCAATCTAAATTTTGAAGCAAATATTCTTTTTTGGTCCTTTCCCCTCACCTTGTCCATCATAGGAACATTGTTGGCTGCTATATTCCATCCCTGAACTTGGACTGGGTCCACTTGGCCCCGTGTGGTCCTACTTCTCATTGAAGACTATTTGTCAAGGACCATTGGGGAATCCAATTTTCCCAAGGATCATAGGGATTCAAAACCTCGTTTGTGAACCTCCTCCTTCCACCTCAAACCTCCAATCTTCATCCCTTTCCCCTAGTGGACCAAGCCCCTTGCTTGAAGAGCAAGCCAACTCCATTCTTCAATCCATCCTAGGGAAGGGGTTTTCAGGGTCACTTTCAACCTATCCATTGACATATACTTTACAAGTGATTCCTACACTACCAGGTCTCCTACCATCAGTGAAAGTCCGTAAAGAGCAGGGAGTCTTAGCCGTGGTGACAGTGGGCTAGGCCTCCACCATTGCCCTTGATCTAACAATTTCTCTGTTAGGAACCCCTTTAGGTTCCCTGCTAGTTTGAGGGGTAACATTTTGGGCGCCGTTGCCTAGGAAGAGGCGTGTGTCTTGTTCTCCATATGACATATTGACATATTATTGTTGGCGACTCCATTGGAAGAACGAAGCCCTAGTTCTTCGTTGAAGCAAGCATCTATCAAGGCACAACATTCACCCTGGCGACTCCATTTTCAATTCTAATGTGTAAAAAGCATAAGAAATGGACTATCTCGAAGAGCAAGGTTTCCCCCCTTCTCCTTATAATGACTTTGCTACTGAAGAAGTGCTAGAATGCCCCTAAAAGCAAAGCACGGATCAAACATCAGATGCCTAAATTCAAAGGGAGTTCTAACCAAGATCCAAATGAACATTTGAACAACTTCTTTTGGGTCTTAGGCTCTTAGCCCTAGTAAGGATTAACAATGAAGATACAATTATGAGATTATTGGGCTTGTCTCTTGAAGGTCAGGTTAGAGATTGGTATGACACCCTCCCTCATGAGATTGTCACTGATTATGACAATTATGAAGATATTTTCCGAAAAGATGGGGTGGCATCCCTCATGAAGAATGGGAGTCTCTCAGAGACGCAAGGGTGGAAGAGCATTGCAATGAAAGGGGTAGCCTTGAAAGGACCTTGGTAAAGATGAGAAGGAAAACCCTCCTCCTGTTACATGTGGCAAGACCTTGAAGAAAGGGGTTAGTGAAGGCTCTAGTAATTTGAGTGATGATCAATCTTCATCAGGTCTACATGACGAACCAGATGACTTTGGGACCATAGGTATTGAGAAAAATGAGCTCGTGGAAAATGAAGTTGAGACTAACCTTGCTTTCCTTAACAATAATCCTCCCGATGATTTTCCTTTTGATAATGTTGAGGAAGGTGATCCCATTAGCCCATTAGAAGATGCCATTGAAGATTATTTCCATGTTGAAAATGGGAAATGGGAAATTGTTGGTACTCGATTTGATTGTGCTCCTATTTATGACACTGATAAGGAGGATGAGGTTGAGATTAGTATTCTTTTCCCTTGAGCATACCTTATGATGACATATCCGTTGATACCCTTGGGAAGAAGGATTTCTATTTTCCTTTGCTAGAGGAGGAGCATTTGGAGATAGTTGATTCTCCTTTTAAGGGAGACTCAATCATCGATACTAATGATGATGAAATCAACAAGGTTCCTACCTACCTTATGATTTTATATTCAAATCACTTGAACCTTTAGATTATGATTTGGAGGAGGAAAGACCCATTGAATATAATGTCTCACTATCGTCTTTGTCTCTTCCTTTTGTCCATCATCTTATGTCTCCATCAAGTGATTCTCTCACCCCTTCTCATATGATCCCAAGTGTCCGTGAGCCCTTTCTCCCTTCCAAGTGTAGTATCAAGGAGGAACCCCTCAATGATTATACTTTGCCTCCTTGGACGCACCCTTGGGGTTTTGGTAACCCCATGTCATCCCATCTCCACTGTGACCATCACCTTGAGCACCCTAGTTGCTCCACTTCTTTTTTCCCTTGCCCTTCTTTCCCCTCTCATCATGACCTTATGGCATCTACAAAGCACAATACTATGAGTAATGATTGTGATGAGGAGTTCTTGAGGATAACGAGGACTCACATCTTGACTCATGTTCGTTTTCTTAGGGATTCCTGTTGTCTTACATGGAAACCATATTTTCCCACCTCCCACCCACTTCATCCTCCATGTAACCATGACCACAGTCAATTTAAGATTTGCTACGAGTAATCATAATGGCAGGCATATGTATATTGATACTGATATGATGATATGTTGATTGCACTAGCATTTTGATTACACTTAGTCATAGCATTTCTATATGCACATTAGGGTATGATGCATTGCATGATGCTTTTTGCATATTGACTAACCACATATGATATTTCTCATGATAGATTAGATTCTTTTAGATTAAAATTTGCATATTGTATTACTTGTTGGTTTTATGGGCTAACATCAAGCATGGGTGATCATAAGACACCGAAAAAAACATGCTCCCCCATGGCTATGATCTTTAACATGTGCAGATAACAAGTTTACGGTGACCAAGAGATTGCTGGAGTTCTCATGACCTCCCATTCGAGTAGCCTCATCCACTTCTTCGAGAGATCACATCCTAGTTGGAGCCAGATGTTACCCACCACTTCGTGGCTGATATCCCCAAGATAATTTTTTCTCCATGATGGACCTTAGCTGGTAGCCAACAACCCCTTGCAGCCTCCTACTAGCTCATTGTGCCATTTCTCTGCCACTTGAGCCAGCCTTGTGGTCCCTCACCCACCTGTGTTGATCATATGTTTGAAGGTGGGCCTTCCGAATCTAAAGGTATGTCTTGTCATTTGGTAATTGAGTATTGGATTTTCTTATCATGGATACTTATGGGTATGGATTGAAGGGGTGATTTGGCGGAAAGAGTGGGCTTAGTTTGTGATCTTGTCCCCTTGATCTATTTGGGTGTTACATTTGGATCTTAGGCCCGCGGGATATCCTTTATTGACCATTTGGTTTTAGGGTAGTACTACTTTGGAAACCCTGACTTTGTGTGTGTGGTCCCGCTCCCCTATCCGCATATACTACTCCCTTCCCACTCGCTATATCCCTATTCATCATTTATCCCACCTGGGTCCACATAGGGTCAACCTCCCTATCCCCTTTCCCCCACCTTGGGTTATACTTGGAATGATGCCCCGTAGGTTGATGCAGCTAAAAGAAAAAGAAAACGCATAATTAGCCACATTTGACAGGAAATTGTACCAAAAAACGCAAAAGATGGCTGGGACAAAAATAATTAGCACGTGGGCAAAAGCCAATACATGAGCTCTACCCCAATGCATGGCCATCACCCTGGTTCTATAGGCCCTAGATGAGCCTCCTTTATCATTTAGGAACCCATGATTGTCCCAACCCTTGGAGGGAAATGAACCGCCCTACCTTAGAGGGGGTAATCGCTGCTACATCTTGCACATCATGCTCTTATCCCTTTGAGCCCCGAGTAGTTAGTTAAAGAAAATTCATAAAAGGAAAAAGGCATATAAGGAAGGGTGGAAAGATCAAGGCCGAGCACCTTATGTACAACGATTGCTCCCTCCTACACATTATATACCCAGGTGTGGGCTTCCCTTCATTTGGCTATTCCTATGCCCCAATATGTGGCCCAGGATTGCCCCTCTCACTTCCTATTCCATTCCACTTATTTATAACTTGGCACCCCCATTAGAGGGATGTAACTTGGACATTCTATCCCCTTTAAAGGCTGAAACCACCTAATAAGGTACTTGGCTAACCCCCTTTGGAGCCTGGAGACACTAGCACACGCCAAAGTCCACTACGGAAGGGCATGCCATTATGAAATGCCCATTTTTTCATCCATGGTTTGTAAACTCTATTACACGATTATTCTAATGACTAGTTGTACTAGAAGCCTAGGGGGCACATTGGATCTTATGTAGGATTACAGGTGATTTCCATTTGGGTTTGGTCTCTCTATACGGGATCCTGACCCCCGAGGGCTACATTGGCACCCGTAGGGTGTGTATCGAGAGGTATGGGCCTCCACAATATCCGACAACGCTTCATGGACCCCTTCAGATGTTCAGGGATTACTAGAGATCCACTCTTGGACGAGGAAGATGCATCATGCCCAACCAACCCCACAAGTGCACCACACACTTGGATGGTGCCCCAGGGCTTGTACGAGGACCCAATGATATTTATTACATCATCTGAGCCTTCACAGAGCATCTACAGGCATCTTCGATCCATTTGGAGACCCATGGATCATTTATGTGCCCCCACACCCACTGGGAGCACCACAGGTCTACTACTTGGAGAACTAGGGGCCACCCCCTTGTCCATCACATTCCGAGGGATTTATTCCTCGTTATGGCACTTCCGGATTTTACCAGGCCTCTTCTAGGGCCCTACGACATGTACACATCATTACTTGGCCCTTGTGTGGCTTATTTTTTCCACCTATGAGCTAAATTGGTGGGCTTGTCACCAATAGGGGCGTTATTTTCACATTATTTTATTATTAGAGCTATTACTGGCTTTAGGATAATTCGAGCTCCTTAGTAGCCTATATATTGTTGTTAGCTCCATTTATTTTCATCATCACATTTTGGATTGGATATCTCTCTCACAGAGAATTTCATAATTTTTCATTGGAGGAGTTTTTTTGGAGATGGATGAATTTTGATGTATGGATTTGGGCTATTTCTCTTCTCTTGGAGCTTTGTTATTGCAAACAAGTTGCTGGTTGGATATACTCTATGGCATTGTAAGTAATTTTTGATGTTATTATTCTCGTTGTTGCATAGTTATGATTTACGCTATAACTAGGGCTAGTCGCTGGCAGCTGCATGAATGTAATGTGGAATTGAGCACGTTTTAGCAAATTTTAATGTTTGGGCCAATGTCATTTGAATGAAATGTCCTAGAGATATATTTCTCAATAAGCACGCATTTTTTGCTTGAAGTATAAATGCTTGAAAGTCTCTTAGTTTCTTCTCTACACCAATATTGGACGAAGTTGATTTTTCAAGCCTCCTTGACCAAGAAACCAAGTTCTTACACATTAATCATCCTTGACTCCATCTCCCCAAGTGAACTAAGGCACTGATCCATAGAAGGGTGATCATTTTATTCATAATTTTGCCCCTTTTTCACCTTTTCCAAGGTCTAGCCCTCAAGGGTCACCTAGGGCATCAATTTCCTGAGAATTGAGCCAGGGAAAATTTTTGATCTCCTAGAAGGCACTGCGTTGGTGGGTCCCCTCCCTTTCCACAAAATTTCAAGCAATTCTGACAGTGGGATCTCTAGGAATCCTGAGCCCTAGCTCTAGGATCGAAATCTGCCTAGGCATCTCCAATGTTAGAACTCAATAGGATCAATTTAACCTTTTGAAGCAAATATTATTTTCTGGTCCTTTCCCCTCACCTTGTTTAGGATAGGAACACTATTGTTTGCTATATTCCATCTGAGAACTTGGACTGGGTCCACTTGGCCCCATGTGGTCCTACTCCTCATTGAAGACTATTTTTCAAGGACCATTTGGGAATCCAATTTTCCCAAGGATTATAGGGATTGAGAACCTTGTTTGTGAACCTCCTCCTTCCACCTCAACCCTCCAATCCTCGTCCCTTTCCCCTAGTGAACCAAGCCCCTTGCTTGAAGAGCAAGCAAGCTCCATTCCTCAATCCATCATAGGGGTTTTCAGGGCCACTTTCAACCCATCCATTGACATATACTTTACAAGTGTTTCCTACACTACCGAGTCTCATACCATCGATGGATGTCTGTAAAGAGCAGGGAGTCTTAGCCGTGGTGACAATGTGCTAAGCCTCCACCGTTGCCCTTGGTCTAGCAGTTTCTCTATTAGGAACCCCTTTAGGTCCCTCGCTAGTTTGAGGGGTAATAGGGTGCTCGATGACAACTCAATGTGTATGAAGCGGCTCAAAGAGGTTTTATGCAAAACATATATATACGGACGGGTGTTCACACGGAACATCAATGCTTCAATTGACTGTTAGTTGCCAAGTTAGGTTCAACAATATCTCTTCATAACTTCTTGAAATTCAATCAAGTGTCCAAGGATTCACATTTTCGCTTTCTTGAATACCTTCACAATATAGATTTTCTTTTCCCAACCTCAGAACGTAATTCATCATGCCATGATTCTTCATTTCGAACTTCAGAGGTCAACTCCCTCTTACTTTGATCATTAAAGGCTCATTACCTATCAAGAATAGACCATCAACATATAGAACCAAAATCAAAGTCATACCTTGGACCACTTTTGAAGTAGAGGTTTGGATTGACACATCTTAGCTTCACTAGATAACTGTCAATGCGGGCATACCAGAATCAGGGAGCTTGCTTCATACAATGCTTTCTATAAACATAACACTTGACCTAACCAATATGCTTAGACTTACATAAACCAATACTGTGCAATCAAATTAACGAAGTCAACTTATCAAGCCTTAGATGCCAGATCAAAGCTAATATCAAAATCATAAAAGTTTCTACCAATGTCCCTGTGACAAACTTTTTGGACCAAATGTTAGGTGGAAGTCACATTCAAATACCAAGAATGAGTCATATAAGTTCCATCTATTCATTGTGAGATTACTTCATACTGAATCACAACTGTTTATACTTCAACCATTGTGCCAAAGACAATGAGACCAATACAAAATCATTATTGAATACCAATATTAGTCATTGACAGTTACTATGCTGACATAACACTGTCATCAAGTCAAATCATTAAACATCAAGTCAAAACCCTAATTTATCATCCCTATGAATTCAATCAATCCATAAGCCAAAAACATGTGAAGCATCATGTTAATGTTCTAAAGCATACTTGAGCGTCATGTCAAAACTCCAAACATTGCATATCTATACCAATCAAGGAAATCTTGTCAAACCCTTGCAATTGTTATCAAATACTGTCATACACTAGCTTCAATGGATAAATTATAATGGCATATTGATATGCATATTCCGGTCACCTGCAAACACAAGCTTAGTCAACACGTTTACATTCTCTATAGTAAGTCAAACATTCAAACTTCCTTGCTCATTGGATTTTCTGATGTCTGCTCCATATCTGAAGGACTATCATACTCCTGGTGCATTCTTGATTTTATGTATAAAGCTTCAGATTTTGTGACCGACAGGCATAACTGCACCCATAGGCTTTCTTTCATGCGGTTGGGAAGCTACAACCACATTCTCAAGCTTGCTTCCATGTGTTTGAGGCTTAGAGTAAGGAAAAACTCTCTCTTCTCAGACCAGAACTTGTTGCAGACCAATAATATCAGGTATTTGTTTATTTATGTCCAGAAAACACACTTCGATAGTAAATAATCTCCTACACATCTAATGCAAATGACAATACAAGAAGGGATCTTATAAAGAGATTCTCCCTCTGAAAGGGAAGCCACTTCAATCATCATTATTCTAAATGTCAACCTGTCTATCAAAATGCTTGTCATGCATCAATAAATCTGTTAGATCATAAAATCTAGCTATATTGGGTTCTAAAACATATATCCATCATATTCATAACATGTCAGTATCAACTACTTCATTATCATATACGAACTTGTCCTCAAACTTTTATCAAGAGTTAGAGTCTTATGATTAGGGCAAGAGACAGGTGTTTCATCATACTTCATAGATCATGAACACAACATCACTTACATAGCTTCATCCATCAAGTCAGGTCATTCAGATTTTACCATATGACATAATTACTAAGTATATCAAAATCTAACCAAGGGTAACAAGAAGATCTTGAATATCAATTTTATTGTCATACTTTCATCATTAAACATTATCAATAGTATCAAGTTACCATCTTATTAGAATCAAGGTGCTAGCCTTTTTTATGGGATCAAGATATCCAAAATGATAGATGTAGCTAAATATCAAATATACCAATATATCAAAGATCAATATTAAGTAGCTTCATAGAATCAAGAAGTTCATTGTGTCTGAAAGGTAAGATGCTTGTTCACTACCAAGTACACCATCCCATCATGAGTACCATGAATTAAACTTTCATATGCATGAGCCATTTGTGAAGTTGACATTCCCATCATACCTTAGGGCTTACTTTGCCATCCTATATTGCAACTATAACATTGAAATAAAGCACCATACATACCTTGAGTGTTCAAATACCTATGCACCTTCTTATTTTACATATGCAACTATAGCATTTTGTCAACTTTTCATCAAGTGCCTCTTTACCTTTATCAAGAGTTAGAGTCTTATGATTAGGGCAAGAGACAGGGGATTCATCATACTTCAAAGATCATGAACACAATATCACTTACATAGCTTAGTCCATCAAGTCAGGTCATTTAGATTTTACCATATGACATAATTACTAAGTTTATCAAAATCTAACCAAGGGTAACAAGAAGATCCTGAATATCAATTTTATTGTCATACTTTCATCATTAAACATTATCAATAGTATCAAGTTACCATCTTATTAGAATCAAGGTGCTAGCCTTTTTTATGGGATCAAGATATCCAAAATTATAGATGTTAGCTAAATATAAAATATACCAATATATCAAAGATCAATATTAAGTAGCTTCATAGAATCAAGAAGTTCATTGTGTCTGAAAGGTAAGATACTTGTTCACTACCAAGTACACCATCCCATCATGAGTACCATGAATTAAACTTTCATATGCACGAGCCATTTGTGAAGGTGACATTCCCATCATACCTTAGGGCTTACTTTGCCATCCTATATTGCAACTATAACATTGAAATAAAGCACCATACATACCTCAAGTGTTCAAATACCTGTGCACCTTCTTATTTTACATATGCAGCTATAGCATTTTGTCAACTTTTCATCAAGTGCCTTTTTACCTTTTCCAATACTAGTTATTCTCTTCCTGCACTAGCTATGATCCTCAAGAAGGATCCACTTATCACAATTCATTTGGAGGTTAGAAGCATCCAAACACTCAAATATACATGCAGGAAATATAAGTAATAATCAAACCAATAAACTCAAACATGAATAGAATCACAAAGAGGTAACATAAATCTAAAATATACTTAATGAGAGGTGAGCTCTCCCTCTTGAACCAACTTTCAAGAGTCATGACTGTCCATTGACCATATAACGTTGATGCCTTCAATTTTCCAACCAACTTCATCAATAACCAAGGCCTAATTGAGACTATCCCATCTAGGGTTACATCAAATCTGTCAAAAGTGCTTGAACATATCCACATCGAACATGCTAGGGTTTCTAGATTTCATATCTCAAATCTTTGCCATAAACCAGGGTTTCTCCCAAGCCCTTACCTCATAATATCCATCAAACCCTAATGACCAAATTGCCTAGGGTTTCCTTCAAACCCTAGAATTATTTTAGGTCTCCTCCATCTTCTCATGCTTCCATCAAAGGTGTCTTCAAGGGGAGATCTTCAATGACTTTTCTTCAGCCCAATCTTGATACCATGCTAATTTTTCTTAGAGCTATATTGTTCTTTGCTTTGATAATTGCATTTCATTATTTCCATGTTAGATTCACCCCATAACATCACATTATTATTCAACAACATATGCAATTATGTATAAAGAACAACATCATCATCAATGCAACGAAACTTAAAGGAACAATAGAAGAAAAAATTTCACACATAGAGACACCAGAATTGGTCGGAGACCATGGCAAAATCCACTATGGGGAAAACTCTTTCAATTTCTTCTTCTTACTAGATTGTCATTGAATGATTCAGCAAAGAGAGTACAATGCTTCATATCTTTCATCATAAGCCTATCCAACAAAATCAACTAGACAATATCCATGAGACGAATCCAACAATGCCAATAATCCAAAACCCTGATTTAGGAACCTATAATCAACTGCCATTGTCTGTAGTCAATTGCTGAACTCTGCGGTCAATGTGCGAAAACTTCGATCAACTGAAAATTCAACCTTTAGGTTTCAGTCGCAGGGAAGATGTATCATGCATGCCGTTGAGAGACCCAAAACCCTAAAAAGAGAGATGCAAGCTTCAAACCATGCAATTTCGGACCTATGCTAACCAATCTCCACGAACTTGCCACAGACCTGTGTGAACCAAACCAAAGAAGAGCATAGAAAAATGCTCCATGATAATGTCCAAATGAGGTTGAGGTCACTTGTATGTATGGCCTTCCAAGGGTGTCCAATTTGTTTCAGGGTCAACCTAATCAAATGTGCACATGTGGGGCTTAATTCAAAAATACACTTTCCCTTGTCCAAATTGAGCACTTCAATAGTCAAAATTGGTCCTCTCAAAAAGAGGAATCTCATCCCATGGTTGGAATTTGTCACTAAGATGCCAAATTAACACTCGACAATTTTCAGGATTTCAGGGTCAATGGGATTGTGGCATTTCATTAGATTATTTCAATGTATGAGGATATGTGATTGGCATTTAATCAAGAGCACCAAGCCCTATATGTACCTCGGTGTTGGTGGTATTGATTGTTGAACTCCTTTGTCATGGTCTTAGTAAAAATGTACCCTTCACTCAAGTCAAAATCATTAATCAGGCATGTTAAGCTTTTTCTACTATATGATAAGGCTTGGATTACGCTGTTTGATCAAAATTGGGCATTCTTGACTAATATCCCTAGAGAATCAAAGTAGAGTCGAAGGCTAGACAAGAGGAGTGGAATCTAGATTCTAGGTTCTAGATGGTTGATGCTTGAATAATTAATCATTGATGTACAAATGGATGCCATGTCTATCTTGATTTATGTACAAATATGCATGTTTCCATATCTTCTACAACTAATTTTTTATTTTGGATTTTTTTTTTTTAATATAAATGGAAAAAAATATAAAAAGATATGTATATATAATAGACGCTTTTGAGACGCTTCTCTTCCTAGATTTTTGGAAAATGACGCTTTCGACGTTTCGTTTCCAATAAACGTCCCTGCTTCGTCCTTGCTTCATGCAACATTTTGATGATGTACCTAGTGTACCCAAGATGCCCCCAGGCTATGTCACACGGTTCGGGTTCGAATTCGGGTTCGGCAACGATTAAGTTCGATTCGGGTTCGAATTTTCCGATGAGGTTTGTGATGAGGTTCGACATTAGGTTCGACTATACATATTTTTCAATAAATATAAAAATATATGGCATAAATTAATTAAAAATCAAAATCAATTAATAAATTATAAAACTATGAAGAAAAATTTTGATTAGTAAACACACATGAATAACTTAATCATAGCATGCTCTAATTATATCAATGACATTAGTTAAAACTTAAATGTAAACATACATTATACATCATACACCATAGTAGTTTGGAAATACGAAAATGAATCGCATAATTTTCATAATCAAAACATAATTAGAATCACATAAATCAAAACATAATTAGAATTTAAGCATACGAATTACAATTTACAATAAAGCTATATTTCAAAACCATGGAGAACATCTTCAAATTTCAAAATTTTAAAAAGGAGTTTATAATGTCAAAGTAGCTATAATCCATAAAATTCTTCTACAAAATTCAAAAACATAGATTATCTATCATGTGGCCTACTTGCAAGTTTCAAGTTGCAACATCATAAAGCTGTAAATCTCTAAATCATCATAAGCAAATGGCCTAGTAAAGCCACTAGAAGAGTGATCATCAAAGTCATCATTTGACTCATCTAGTGAGTCATCATCCATGCAAATATCATCTTCTTCTGGTATGGATTCAAACAACGACTGAGAGGAACTAGATGCATCTTTGGCCACACTGCTCAAGGCCAACTTCAAATTGCTGCGAACATAAACAAGGTCTTCCAACCTTGTAGACAGTAATTTGTTTCTTTTCTTGGACTGAATATGGTTAAAGTTGCTCCAGTTCCTCTCACAAGCAGAAGCACTTGATCTTTGGCTTAAAACACGAATTGCAAAACGTTGCAATTCAGGAGTCTCTGATCCATAAAACTGCCACCATCTCCCTGGCGAAACATTAGGCCTATCCTGTACAGCACTAGTCCTTGCAAACATTCCCCCCTCCAACCTGTATGCCCGAAGCTGCTCTCTAATTCTCCTGGATTCTTCTAAATTTGGGACCAACTGTTCAATTGCTTCATAAAGGCCATTCATGACCTCTGCATCATTTGTTCTTTCTATCCCAAAGAGTCTAGGATCCAAATAACAAGCCGCTGCATGCAAAGGGCTATGCAACATCTTCCATCTTTCATCAATCACCTCCCATATTTCAATGTATTCATTTTCCTCATTGTTAAAAGATTTTGCAATGGATTCCTTAGCACGATCCATGCCTTCATAAACAAATCCCATGGAAGGGGTATCGCTATCAATCATGCGGAGCATATCAACAATTGGTTCACATACTTTTAAGACCTTTAGAGCATTGTCCCAAAAAGTATTTCCTAAAATCACCTGTTCCAACTCCTTTCCTTTAGCTTCCTTTGAAAGGGCAGAGTTTTTCCAGTGATTGTGGCAAAAAATACCTCCTATACTTGATTTTTCTTCAACTAGCCTTTTGACAGTGATATAATATGTAGCAAATCTGGTTTCACAAGGCCTTAGCAGCTCTCTAGATGCTTTACTCCTGTACAAACTCAAAGTAAATTGATGGTTGAATATGAAGTGCGCAATTTGTTTCCCCTTCCGAACTGTTTCATTAATCCATGGAAACTTGGCCAAGTCATGCAACAATAAGTCAAGGCAATGAGCAGCACAAGGTGTCCAATATATTTTTCTGTATTTTTCCATGATCAACTTTCCAGCTCCAACACAATTTGAAGCACTATCAGTGACAACTTGGACCACGTTTTCTTCTCCAACTTCAAGAATAACTTCCTCTAAAATCTTGAAAATGTATTCAGAGGTCTTTTTATTCCCTGATGCATCAACTACCTTAAAAAAAAGTACTCCTCTAGGGCAATGAACCAACACATTAATCAGAGGTCTATGATTCATATCTGACCAACCATCTGATACAATTGTGCACCCTGTTTCCCTCCAAGAGTCTTTGATCTTTTGCAATCTACTTGTCACCCTTTCTTTTGACCTCTTCAAAAGAGTGGTCCTTATTGTCTCAGAACTGGGAGGGACATAACCTTTACCAAAATCCTCAATCATCTTACATGCATTGAGGAAATAAGGACTTCTTGCCAAATTAAATGGAATGGCAGATTCAAAGAACATATCAGCTACTGCATCATCAACATCTTGCTTCTGCGTGGGCTTCCAAAGAGAATTTAATGTTGCTGTCCCACCAGATTTACTGCTCTTTGGCTGAGATGAACTTCCAATGCCAACCATGCTCGAGGAGAGTGAGGAGAATGAGCCATAATTCATTTCAATTTCTGTTTGAATACGCTGCCTTTTCTTTTCTTTCACCTGCTTGGCATTCTTCAGTTTATCATAATCTCTTTGAAGTATCTCCTTGAGTTCTGTAGACACATTCTTGCAACCATCAACACCACCTCATTTACCATTAGAGATAGACTACAAATGGTCCATCACTCTAGTTAAAGACCCAACAAACTCATCATTGCATAGTTTGCATTTAAGATGTCTCCCACTAGACCCATCCAATTTCTCCACATATTTCCATGCTTCTGCTATTGATTTTGGAGGTGCCATTGCAAGTATTTCTGCAATTTGTTTGCACACTATAATTAAAATTTAAATAAATGAAAAAAATTATAAAATAAAATACAAATAAGCCACAATTTTAAACTAACTGAATTTTGAAAGCATTAGTGGAAAACTTAATTATAAAATACAAATAAGCCACATTTTTTAAATTTAAACTAACTGAACTGGTAAAGAGATGGGCAGAAATTGAAAGGGATTGCCATGGATCATCGTATCCGTATGTTATTATTTCAGAGGTAAGCATATCGTCTATTTACATTTATGATTTAAAAAATGTTATTGTTTTTATTATTTATAATTATTTTTTAAAAGTAAATCGGAGATTTAAAATGGACTTTAAAATATAATTGTTAAAATAGGAAAAAAATAAATTAACACAAACATTAAATACAATTTCTTTTATGTGTTTTATTATTTATAAATAAATCATAAATACATGTTTTCATATATTTTCAATTTATTTTAAAAAAAAATGTATTAAAATATGTAAAATAAATGATTATTGAATTCACAATACAATATTACAATTTACAATTTACATATCAGTGACAATTCAATATTACAATTTACATATCATAACCAAATATCTCTAGCTTTTAGAAGTCCGAAGGCTGTATACACCTTTGAGGAAAGTGGGCCAGTTCCTTAATTTCTAAAGCTTTCTGAGGTTCGAAGGCTGATCTGCCACTACACTAGCATATCGGAGCACTCAAATATGAAATTGTGGCTCTCCTATAATGCAGGCTGCAGCTATAGAAAATACAACTGAATGTACAGTGTACACAACGCTACAGTAAATTCAACATCAAATGACCATTTTACTCATTCATGATGACAGAATTGTTGGTTGTCCTTGCAATGATACATGCAAATATGTTCTTCATTTACAGAAAATCAATGCAGGTCTGACATTATTCATAACAGACAGTCCTGACTCCTAAGCATCTCATCAAAATTCCATGATCAGGCCATCTCCTTGAGGTGAATCTTAAGATTTAACATGGACCTAAATTATAGGGTATACTCCAGTCTCCAACTGCATTATAAATCCATATTATGTGGCTAAGGAGGGTACATGCTGACTGTGCATAATCTTTACAGAAAATTCAGCTAATAAAGATTGTCAGAGTGATATTGTAAGAAGAATGCTGATGGTTGCCTTACAAGATGCATCAACATTAGAGATTCCTTTGACTACAAACATAACAATGTGGATGCTGTAGGCTGTAATGGATTTGAAACGTAGACCAGAAACAACAAATACTGTGGATATTCCATATGGTTCTGAAAATATAATAATATGCACATAACTTTAATGCAAAACAAGGCAGGCTGTGCTTGAAGGCTGAAGCAACCACAAGCACTAACAAAACTCAAAACTGTCAATCGGATTATGCTTGGATATTCCTTGTATGCCAACAGTAGTCACAACTCACGTCCCTTTAACCTTTAGCGTAAATGACATATATATATGGCAATACATTCTCTGAAATGAAATTCGAAAAATATATCTGCAAAGCACATACTCATGAGTCATAACAAATGAAGAAGGAAAAAGAGGGCGAGGGTTACATAAAGAATATTTTACATCTCATGAACTATTAAAAGACATGCGAATAATCATTTCAAATCTCTGTTGTGAAGGTAATTGCAGATCTGTTGAACGAACAGACTTACTGTTTGGTGAATAAGGGAGATCGGAACTATACAAAGTGCAGATCAATTCTGTCACAGACTCACAACTGAAGATAAAAAAATTGATTTTCTACCTTAGTCTTGTTTGGTTCTCGTCTCTCGGAAAGTACTAGCAATTATTGGAGGAAAGTCACGTTTGTTGCAGAATTGTGGTAACTTAAAGTTGGGATTTCTCTCTAAATGTAAATTGTAATAACTTCTATGTACATGGTGGGAGGGGCATGCTAATACGGTACCCACGGGCCACTGGTGACTGAACAGAGGTAAATACTAAATACACAGTCAATTCCATGTGAATATCGCTGTGAAGATTTGAATCATTGATAACTAACCTGTCGCTCGACCATTCGGCGTTGATTGCAATTTGCAGCAAACACTAAACAGTGCCGACTCCTGTGCAACAGGTTGACGGCGGGCCGGCGGCAATGACAGTCCTCGACCGGCAGGCTGCAAGTTGCAACACGTTACACTCCTCGACTCGTCACTCCACAACCAAACAAACAAACCAGAAGTTCACAACAACACTCGCTCAAGCCTCAAACACGATCGGATAAATCATAAAGCATGAATTTGCTTTGCAAGATAAATCACGCAGTCCTATTAAATAATGAATCCAACATCATCCGACCATGGCACCGGGCGGGAAGGGAAAATCGTGGCGGGCAACGGCGGGAAGGGAAAATCGTGGTGGGAAGAGAAACTTGCCCACTGTTTTTTTAAAACCACTCAGACCAAATCCGTCGGAACAAAAACCCTAAATTCATTAAAAATCGAACCTAAACGAATTTTTTCCATTAAATTCGCCTTCAGGTTTGGGTTCGGCTTTAAGGTTCGATTTTCATATTCGCCTTCAGGTTCGGCTTTCAGGTTCGCCGAACCTGAACGAATTTGATATTTTTTTTGAGGTTCGTCGAATTTCGAACCTCAAGGTTGAAATTCGCCGAACCCTGTGACATAGCCCCCAGGTTGGCTTTGACATTGTGTGTTGCGCATGGCTTGATGCAGAGTCTAGATGATGATGGTCATCCCCAGGATGACAAGGGAGGGCTTGTACTAGCACATGGAGCTCCAACACTAGAGAGAGATGATGCCACATCACACTTCTAGCACTTGAGAAGGTCACACAAGGCACCCAGAGCATGGTTTTGACACTTGGAGGCATTTTGAGTTGCTTCTTGAGGGATTCCCCTCAAGGATTAGAGTTTGTGATGGAACATCCCCCTAGCCCATCCATGCACTTTCACAACATTTATTGCCCAAAAACAAAATGACATCATGCTTATGGAGGATTTCGACCCACGTGTGGGATTTTATGGCATATTTTTGTTATTGTGAACTACAAGGTTGGTTTGTAACCCCTTGATGGACACTCAAAATTAAACTTGTTATAGGGCTTGTAGGCTAATTTAAATGAGTGATAGCCCTTATATATATATATATATATACAGAGGATTACTCACTTGACAATTTTCATCAACACACTCGAGTTTTGGCCTCTTTTCTAGAGCTTGACTTAGCGTTTGTGTAACTTGCTACTTGTGGAGACCTGATTTTATGGAGTTTTTTGCTATTGGTGATGTCTTTTTTGGGATTGAAATAAGGTCTTTTCATGAAATATTTCAAGTTTATTGCAGATTTCTGATTATTTTAGATGTAACTAAATTATTGCTAGGGTTTTTCTATGTTCCATGTCTAAAAGGAAATTGTTTGTGGAGAATCTTGGTAAATTTTGCATGTTGAATATTTCTTCCTTGAAATCCATAGGAGAACTCCTAGTGTGTATCTCCTATTTAATATCTCCCCTTACAAAAAATATAGTTAGTGTTTTATAAAGTGGAAAAAATAGTTTTCGCCCCTTGCTCCAATCATTTTTCATTTCTCTCTTAAAATGGCCCTAAGACTCTATCACCCAAGTAGGATTAGGCACTGGAAAATTTCCTATTATCCTTTCCTGACAATATATTTTGTTAAAGGCTAAGATGATTGCTATACCAGAATTATGTCTAGCATTAGACTCATTTTGTAAGAGAAATTTTGTAAATCATCAACATGCATTATTTATGACATTGCAAACTGGAATTATGCTTGGCTGCCATTGAGATCAAATCAATTTGTGCTTTTGGTTGATTTACTGTTTTTTAATTGTAATTGTTCTCCACAAGAAACATGCATTATTTAAATTGATTTAAGCTCTAGCTTTAGTTTGATTAACCCGATGTTGGAAATTCCTTATTAGATTTTCTGTCCCTAATTCATTCTTACAATTTTGTTGGTTTAAGACGCCTTTCGTTTGATATTTAAGTGAATATCTTGTAATTGGAATTAGTCATATAATTTGGATTGAATTTTGTGATTTTCTTGATTATAAGGTTTTTTATTTCTTCATTGTAATATTTATTTGCAGCAGTCTCTTTCCTATATAGATAAGACACCATTGTCTTGTGAAATTAAGAGATATACTTGATTATATTGGGATAAAGCTTCTCCTAAAGTTTTTCTTTCTGATGTAATTTCTCCTATCTAGTTGCTAACTGTCATATATTTGGACCTTTTTCGTATTGTCCATTGCAAGTCATGGAAGCTGCAAAGTATTTAAAGAAGTCAGGAAGTCAGTTCAACATTCTTCTGCATGATATAGTGTAGTCTTTAGAACTGCCAATTGTTGCTTGTGTGTTGTTTTTCTGGGTTTCTTTATTTGTCTGTCAAATCTATCATGGTGTAAATTTGTGTTATTTTCTTTCCCATTAACCTGTTAGACTTCTTTTCTTGCAGATAATGGATTTTCAACCTGGAGAGTATCTCAATGTGAAGGTCTGGGAACTTCCATATCATTTTCTGGAATATTGTGAAATGTCACTTGTGATGAATTTACACAATTTTCTATGTCAGGCATTCTGATGTTTTAGATTAGATGGGGAGAATAGCAGTATGATTTTGAATGCTTAAGTCAAGCTTACATTTGTATCGACTTGATGGCCACAGTCACAACATGACTGTCAACAATGAACTAGAAACACATATGCAACTAGAACTCTAACACTAGCAGAAAATACTATACATAGACTTCTAACAAAAATATGAACAATGTTCGCCTGATAACAGAATGATATTCACAGCATAAATATAAGTAACTCCAACCAGCATATCCCTTTAAATCTAAGTTGCACAAAACATGGAAATGTGTTAAAGTTTCGGAAACAGGAACACCTGGAACGTGGACGCCGTTCCCGTTGTCAGAGGAAACAATACACACACACACACCCTAATATATGGAAAATGAAGACAAATTAACCTCTGATTAATTTCTAAACCTTGTTGAGTATGTTGTCATTGATGTCGACACTTGTGCAGGATATTGTCATTGATGTCCTCAATATGCTGGCATGCATGGATGAGATGATGCATTGATGAAACCCTAGCTATAGTGTTTGGATCCCTTGGAAGACGATTGCGCCCCGCACTTATTGATTGTGTTCATCATGATTCTTGGCATGGGATCCCTCAAAGTTGATAGGCCCCGTCAAGTTGTTTCTGTTGATATGTGAAGCACTTCGTGGGTCCTCATGGTTCTGAGAGATATATCTAGTCAAAGATGATGCCCCCATCTTATGGTCAAAAACCCTAAACTTTAAAGAGAGTTGATGTGGAAATAATGGTTTATCTATGGCACATTGATTTAATGAAAGGGAAAAATTACTATTGAAGAATTTCTATTGTTGAAGGATTCTCCATGGGTCATCATAAAATTAAATTGATTCAAAACTTGGAGGAAAAGTTAAAGAAAACTTATTAATATTATGAGGGGAAGTTTGGTCCAAAACAAATTTAAATTTCAAGTTTAAATTTAGTTGGCTTCCCTCGAATTCACCATAAGTCGGCTACCCTCAAACGATGGCTCCTCAAAACTATATAAGGAGGCATATCTCCATCACCAAGGGCAATGATTTGAACGAGCATCAAAGAAGTATCTCTGAAATAGATGCGGCCATGAGGAGCATACGAGAAGGCCAGTTTGGGAGGGTTTTTGTTTGAATTTTGGTTCAAGGGTTTCATTGATTTTTATGGGTCTATACTCCTATTGCAGATCCCTTGAAAGTCGCAATGATAATCTGATGCAGCGTATTCTGAATTTGTGTTTTGTAAAAGGGTTTGTGGTTTTAGGTTGCAGAATACATTGGGAAATCTCAGTGGGATTTCGGCCTATCCAAAGTGGCTTCTGAGGGTGTTTTATTGATCATTCATTTTGAAGTTGCATAGGCCCGCGACCTTACCCCTAGGACTTGGTTTCACTGGCCCCGTGGTTGAAAAATTCACACACTGTAAGCAGATCTTGAAGCAATTCTTATTCAGCCATCTTTGGGGAAGCTTATATTTGTATTTCTGAAGAGCTGGAGCAGATTTAAGCACAAACCTCACCCTAATTTCTTCGATGGTGTTTTCTCCTGTTGTATTTAAACAAACACTTGAAGTCTTCGGCCCCTTGTCTTGATACAAATCCTCTAAAGATAAAAGTTTCGATAATCTGTGCATAGTCTTGGATATCTGAAAGAGAAAAAATCTCGCATGCATTATTTATCTGAAGAAGTCTGTGGCCATCACAATTTGAAGGAAGAACTCTACAAAAGCCTGTACCTACTCGCTGAAAGCATTAAGGGTTTAATTATGGAAAATTAACGTGAGATTTTTTTTTTTTTTATTTGGTTCCAAAATCATTGACCTCAATTTCAATCTTCTGCATCTAATTGCATGGATCAGATCTATGTTCTTACACTATTGTGTAGATAATTTGGTGGATTCTCTATTTGAGTGTTTCAGACTTTCCATTGCATGAATCCCTTGAATGTCTATTGTGTAGATCAGAACATCTAGCATGGACCTCTTAAACTCTATTGCACAAACCTTTAGAAATATTTGTAAGCTTTAGCTCGTGATCCAGAGAATTCGACTAGCTCTCTTGTTAACCGTGGCAATGATCAAGCTTGTGCATTGGTGGAATGATTAAACAACAAGATCTTTGGCAACAAAAATCTCAATGATTCAAAAGCTGTAACAACACAGATCGAAAGTCTGGCACACGTGAGCTGAATGGGGAGATTTGAAGATGTCTTACAGCTATATACAAAAGTAATTCTGAATTTTGAACTGCCTTGAGCCCGGATCTGTCATGATAATTGTATTATGAGCTTTATACATGTTAACTGTGAGTTTTGCGGGAGTACATGTTAATTTTCACATTGCGTTATCCTGTTTCAATTACTTTAGCCCAAATCAATTCTTGAATTAGCAATCTCTTCAATAGCAATTAATTCTTTCATCAATCAACAATAACTGAAGATAGAACAACAATGCAGTGAAAATAGGGGAAAGTCAACACCATCAACAAGAGACACAGATTTGGTCAAAGACCAGGGAAAACCCCACAAGGTGGAAAATCCTTTGAAATTCTTCTTCTATTATATTGTCATAAAATGTTCAATGGAGAGTACAATGAGCCAATGCAAAACTATCCAGGAAAAACAACCAAACAATATACAATATATGAGCCCAACAATAATACTAATTATAGTAACATTCATGCCTATGGTCAACTGTTCAGATCTGTGGTCAACTATCACCAAAACCCTAATTATTGACCGCATGGAGCAAGTATTTATGTGTGTGACTGGAGCGTTCTGGCTACACAAATGAGCCTGTATGCTTGCGGCTACAACCCAAAAATTCCTGTGTCAACCCTGCGGCTGGAAACCAAAAACCTTATTCACATGTGCGAGCTTCAGACCTTGCAATTTCGGACCTAATGCATGTGGCTACAACCCAAAAATTCCTGTGTCAACCCTGCGGCTGGAAACCAAAAACCTTATTTACATGTGCGAGCTTCAGACCATGCGATTTCGGACCTATACGAACCAAAATCCGCGAACCAACTTCAGACCGATGTGAAGCAAACCAAAGGATATGCTAAACGTTTTGCATGCCTTAGCATATGTTATGACACCTAAATACTTTCATCCATCATGGCTTTCAACACCAACACCTGGGGGGGGAGCAAGAAAAAACCACAATTAGATCTAGAGATTGTATTTGGTTATATGAAAGCATTGGATAAATTAGTCCCTGATGAGGAGGAGGCTGCCATGGTACGAAAACATTTGAGCAACTATACGGTTAGCACTGGCCCATTTGGGAGCATGCATGCAATTAGCGATTGAGAGATTTTTTTGTCTCTTGAGTGGTGGTACATGCATGGAGTTGCTACTCCACTTCTACAAACTTTGGCATTGCGGGTGCTATCACAAGTGGTAAACTCTTCTTGGCAAAGAGGTGTTGGAGCTCTTATTCTTTCATCAACAGTGTTAAAAGGAACAGGTAAATTTAGACCGGGTAGAGAGCTTGGTTTATGTTCACTACAACTTACGATTGTTGTCCCATTACTGTGATGATGCAAAGACTAATAAAGAACATAAGGTTTGGGACAAAAATCCAGAGGAGCCCAATTTGGAGGATGGAGTGTTGTGATTAGAGCAATTGTAGGATGCTCTTATCTAGGACGATGATGATCGAGTTGAGATGCCACCCCGATCCAGTCCCTTGGTTCCCCGGTTGCATGCTTCAACACCAACAACAAGGGCTTCATCTTCATTAGTTCCACAATCACTGCCACAACTTCCAGAGCCACTAGCTTCTTCATTGCCACCACATGGAGGCTCACGTCCTGTTTGTGGTGGAAGGAGGAGAGATTAGTAGATATATTCACAATTTCCTACTTTTGTCATAGATTAGACTTGTAGACTCTTGCTGTGAATTTGAACTTTTTTGTCTTACTCTTCCTAGTTCATTGTGTACTTGAGTCTTGGTGGTGGTCATGTGACCTATTTTGTAAACATTGCTATTTGAATTTTGGACATGATTAATGTTGACAGTCACTCATGTGAAATTTTCAAATCTGAAAATTATTACTGCAGTGATTGATTTATTTCGTCTACTTATTAGATAAGTTATTTATAGATGCTTCAGTAAATATTAAAATAAACACAGCTGCAGTACTTCACTCTAATCAAAAGAAGAAGAACAGAATTAACGCATGTAGCACAATAGAAACAACCATATGAACACAGTTATTTTTGGAAAATTGTCCCCGAAAAAACCTAATGTGGGAAAACTGGTGTTGCAGATGAGGGTTTGTATTTATCTTCAGCAATGAAAAGATCTTTTACAGAAGTCTTGGTGAGCAAAGTAAATTAGCATACACCTGGCATGAATTTTCTGGACACTTCGGAAGAATTCCTGACTCTTGGGGTGACCTTCTACATCCTCTGCGTCATCCTGCGTAGCTACTCTGCGTTGTCTCTCCCTGGACTGCGTAACTCTGCGTGGAGGGGTTGGTGCTGCTGCTCAACACTCCCTTCCCTTCTCTCTTCTGCCAGCTCCTCCGTTCGCTGACTTCTCCCTTCTTCTGCCTCTGCGATCCCGCCTCTACAAACTCACCCATAGAAACCGAATTCTCTCACTTCAGAATCGATTTCCTTCGGGTACTGAGAATGTCCCCAGCTTGATTTCCAAATGACCGTCAAGCCTCTTCTTATAATCTTCTCGCTGATGAATCAACGACCAAGATTATATCTTTAATCAATGGCTCAGATTAAAAGATGTCTTAATCTTCGTTTTCTATAAGATTCACAATCTGCTTTATTAATACCCTTTAATTATTTAATTTCCCTAGGTTTAGACTTAGGGTCTGCATTAAAATAAATAATTATTTTAATAAAGCAAGATCCGAGTGGAATTTCCATAAACGATTTTTGGGTTCTCTGGATAACTGCTGTCCAAGCCTCTCCACCAATTTTGATACTTGGAACACTTCCCGATGCTATAAAATCAACAACTCGCTGGATAAGTTACTTGAATGTTTGATGATTTTATCTTCTAAATGTTTTATGTTTTATGATATGCTTAAAAATTTGATGTATGTTTGTAATTGCTAGAATCTACATGGTTGATGCTCAAATAATTAATCAGTGCTGTACAATGGAATCATGGATGCCATATCTATCTTGATTTATGTAAAAATATGCATGTTTTCATGTCTTCTACAACTAATTTGGTATTTGGGATGTTTTTTTGAATAGAAATGCAAATATATATCTATATATATATGGTAGATGCTTCGCTTCGTATATTTTTAGGAAATGACGCTTCCACGTCCCCGCTTCCAAAAACCTCCGCGCTTCGTGCAACGTTGATTTGGATGTATTTTCTTCTTTGTTCAGTTGAAATCTTAGGGCAAATTGCTATCCTCGAGACACCCTTTTTGTCATCATTTTCCAACACTCCACAAAGATGCCTCCTCACACGGGTATATGAACCACTATATGGTTTTCCTCCATGACAACCATGAGGGCACAAAAATGTGTAGCTTCCACCACCTTTTCCCCCTTCAAGTTTGGTCACATAATTCTACAGGGGTGTCAATGCAACTTTCCGCTCTTGCATTTCAATGTCCTCTTCATCCCTTTCCTCTTCAAACACTTCCTCCTTATCATTCATTGGGTCACTCATATGGGGACCACTATCCTCTTGTCCTTCTTCCCTTCTACTCCTACCCCCCCTTACCATCATGAAAACCAAAAGTGGAATGATACATAGAAGCCAAAAGAACACCATTTTGGAATATGAATATAGATGGACAACCTGCAATGAAATGAGCAAGAAGAAAGAATGGGAAAGAGTAGGAGAGGGAGGAGAATGGGGTTTGCACTTACCTCTTTAGCTCTTGTAGATGGAAGTCGTTCTTTACTCCAAGCTCCTCCTCCTTCACTCCTCCAAGCTCTGCTCTTCTCCTCTCTTCTGCAAGCTCTCCAAAGATACAAGAGTGAGGAATTTGTTAGAAAATCAGAAAGGCAGAAATATTCTCTTATGTTGATAATTACTTGTGATATTCTTGTAGTCTTATTAACTTTCTTTATATTCTTCTTTTATCTTCTTTTCATCAAGTAATCATCAAATCAAAACATGGAGATCAACGACACCAGATGTAGGCACTCAACTAGGGCTAAAACCCCTCTATAGCAGAAAACCCAGTCAAACTCTTCCACTAGCAGATTCAAATCAAATTGAGATAGACCAAGACCTTAGACCAAACCAAAAGACCTTCCTCACTCCACCAAGTCAACCCTCAAACCGTCCTTCTAACTCCAAAGATCAACTGCAACAATACTGCATCAAAGACAAAATTTTCATCCTAGCTACTCCATAATTTTCGGTCCAACTACTCTAGAATTTTGGCCTAGCTACTCCAGAATTTCGGCCCTACTATAACCCTACAACTTCCTCCTTCCTACAGCTTCAGAATTTCGTACGTGTGGATCAAAAGAGAGAGAAATTGCTCTCCAAATTTCTTTGCTAGCGTTTTTCTCCTTCCTTGAATTTTTCACCCTCTTTTCTTCTCTAGCAACTACAAATCGAACTTGTTGTGCATGTGCTCCCAATGAGGTCGAGTTGTTATCTTTAAATAGTGAATCTGTGAGGTCGAATTCCCTTGATGAGGCCGACTTGTCCTTCTTGAGGCTGACTTGGTGGAGGATGCCTAAATGAGCTAATTTGCATCAAAATAAATTTCTTTCTTGATAGATAAAGCCCAAGAAGGGCCTTTTACATGATGACAAGGACAAGTACTCTTGACATAAACCCTAGAAGCTTACAATGGAGGCTTTGACCTAAAAATCAATTTCTTTTACAATACAATTTATTTTTCTTTCTTTCGATAAATACATTACATTATGACTCAAATACAATTATGAAAACCAACACTAGTTACATTCTTCAACAGAAATGAGAGGGGGAAATGACCTTTATCCCCATCTATTATTTCCTTAATTCACCTTAAACCCACCCCCAACTCATGTTAAAGCAAAAAAAATAAAAAAAAGATATTTGTGGACCGACCGCCGTGAAACTACCTGTCAAGACCTCACCTTCAACAACATTGAAATACAAGTTTGGATCAACATTGCTCTTCTTGAAACCAAGACTCAAGAGATAATTGTCAATACGAGCGTACTAAGCACGAGGAGCCTAGTTTAGCCCATACAGGGATTTCTTCAATTTGGAAACATGTGTTTCTCTATCATGGACCTTAAAACCTTAAGGTTGTTCAATATTGTCTTCCACTTCAATAACCCCATTCGTAAAAGCAGTTTTGACATCCATTTGATGCGATTTCTAACCTGCAATAGAGGCAGAAACAATGGTAGATCTAATAGATGTGAAAATTTCAACCAGAAAAGTCTACAGTTGCAGTGATAGATTTATTCCTCCTACTTATTATTTCAATAAGTTATTTACAGAAATCTATCGGTAAATTTCGAAATAAATACTAATGCAACATTCACAAATATACATGTAGAGAAGTAAACATTAAAGGACATAAGTACAAGAATCAATCACATGTACACAGTTGTTTTTAGACAATTGTCCCCAGAAAAACCCAATGCGAGAAAACCAGTGCAGCAGATGAGGGTTTTATTAAATTCTTTAGCAAATGATTCTTTACAAGGAATATACTGGCAGATAAAATTTGAAAACACGTGAGACAGAATTCTTGGCTCCTCCCAACAAATCCCTGACACCTTGATCAGCCTTTGCTTCTCTTTGTGCCTGTCTGCATGTTTCTCTGCGCAGTCCCTACGCTGGACTGCATAAGTCTGCATAGGCTCTACGTGGGTTCACTGCGCTGCAGCCCTGTGTTGCCTCCTGTGAACCACTGCGTCCCTCTATCCTTGACCTCAATCACTGCTGACTCCCTCCTCCTTTTGCTTTTGCAACTCTCCGCCCTGCAACTCTCCCACTGAGATTGAATTCTATTCCTTCAGAATTGATCTCCTTCGGGTACTATGTGTATGCTCGACTTGTTTTCCAAATGAACCTCAAGCCCTTTTTTATAATCTTCTCATTGATGAATCAACGTCCTAGATTAGAAGTCTAATCAATGGCTAAGATTAAAACTTGACTTTATCTTTGTTTTCTAGAAGATTCACACTCTGACTTATTAATACCCTTTAATTATTTCATTTCCCTAAGTTTAGACTTAGGGTCTCGATTAAAATAATTAATTATTTTAATAAGTCATGAACTGAGTGGAATTTCCACAAACGGTTTCTGGGTTCTTTAGAATACTGATGTAAAAGCCTCCTTACAAAGTTTGAGACTTGGAACACTTTTCGATGCTACAAAAATTAACAATAGATGCATATCTAGCAATGAGAGCAAATGTGTCTTCATAATCCTGTCCCTCTTTCTGGGACAATCCATGAGCCACAAATCTAGCCTTGTACTTTTCAACACTTCCATTAACAACATGCTTAATTTTGTAGATCCACTTTGAAGACACAACGAACTTTCCTTCAGGCCTTGGCACAATTTCCCAAACATTTTTCTTCAATATAGGTTGACATTCTTCAGTCATAACATCTTTCCAATCTTTTTCCTCATCTGCTTCTTCATAGGTGGATGGCTCAGATTCAATGATCTTGCACATCAAGGCTGTATAACCAAAGTACCTTTTTGGATTCTTACTTTCCCTGAAGGTCCCATGAGATGAAACATGTCCTTCAACTTCCTTCAATGCTCTTTCAAGCCAGACATGTCTCTTTCTAGTCTTTGATGCAATGGCTCTTGGAGATTCAACAAGTTCATGATCGTCAGATTCTTCATGAGGATCTTGATCCATCGATTCAGGTTCTTTGGACTTTGATTCGACATTCATTGGAACCACTTGAATCTCATCATCAGAGTCCAAGTGTGAACCCTTGGACTTCCAGAAAGCGACATCTTCATCAAAGATAACATCACTGCAAGTTTCAATATAATGTTGTCATGGTACATAGACCCTAAATGCCTTTGAATCTTCATTGTAGCCAACAAAAGTTCCTTTCTTCCCAGAAGGTTCCAATTTTGTCCTTTTCTCCTTGGGAACATGGACATAAACATAACCAAAAATTCTTAAATTCTCAACATGAAGACTTCTTCAGGAGTCTTGTAGTCCAATATTTGATGCGGGCATCAGTTTTGAATATAGATAACTATTCTTGCAATCTCTCTCCAAAGTGTTGATTTTTGGTAGCATCGGATGTGCTCTAAGTCTCAAATTTTGTGGAGAGGCTTAGACACATGCATTACAAATAACCCAGAAATCGTTTTGGGAAATTCCACCCATAAACAATTTTATTAGAAAAATTAATTATTTTTAATGGGACCGTAAGTCTAACTTAGGAAAATAAAATAATTAATCTGTATTAATGTAAACTGTGGGTGAATCTTCTAGAAAAAGCAGATCAAGTCAAAATATAATCTTAGCCGTTGACTAGAGATTTAATCTCGGTCGTTGAAGTTTCATCGAGAAGACTATAAAGGAAGACTTGAGGGTCATTTGTAAGATACATCAAGGCAAATACTCAGTTGTCCAAGAAGATCAATTTTCTCATTGGCTGAAGTTCGACAGGAGAAATCGATTCAAAGGGAGAGTTGCAGGGTGGAGACAAAGAGGGATCCGTAAGGGCTAAGTGTACAGAATCTGACAGAGAGAAGCATGGAAGAGGGACCATAACATTTCAAACAAAAGCAGGAGATAATCTCCGGGCCACAAATGTGCTGCATGTGACAGGATTGGGAATGAACCTACTTTCAGTGTCTTAGTTGCAGGACAAGGGAAATGATGTGTACTTCACTGGAAGAAAAGTATGTTAAACATCCAAGCTGGAAGAAGAAGGCTCAGATTGGAACTCGAAGCAACAAACTTTACGGGTTGCAACTCGAGTCTAGCACTGGTAGGTAGTGATCTCAGTGGAGATAAAGATCTGAATGAGCTATGGCACAGACGAATTGGGGCATCTACACCATGGAGCTCCGAGAATGCTCAGAGAAACTGTTTTGGGAGTTCCAGTCTTGAGTACCACGCATGATGACGTGTGCAGAGTATGCGCATTAGGGAAGTATGCTAAAGCATCTTATTCTAGAAGCAACAAGAGGGCTTCCAGTGTATTAGAGCTAATACACTCAGATCTCTGCAGACCAATGTCTACCAAAGATCTTAGTGGTGGCGAATACTTCGTCACCTTCATTGATGACCACTCCGAGAAAACTTGGATCTACTTCTTGAAGACCAAGGATGAGGTATTTGATCGGTTCAGAGAATTCAAAGCTCTGGTTGAGAACCCGACAGGGAAGAAGATAAAAGTCTTGTGCTCAAATAATGGTGGGGGGTACACAGACAAGAACTTCACAAATTTTTGCGCAAGAGAGGGCATCGAAAGAGAGTGGACAACTTCGTATAATCCAGAGCAGAATGGGGTTGTAGAATGGAAGAACAGGACCATTGTTTGGGCAACGAAAGCCATGTTGTGTGATCAGGATATGCCTAGATTCTAATGGGCTGAAGCATGCAACACAACTGTATATATCCAGAATAGGACTCCTCATAGGGCTTTAGGCAAGACAACACCCGAGAGTGTTTTCACAGGAAGAAGACAAAAGTGAGTCATTTCAGGATATTTGGAAGTGTGGCATACTGTCACATTCCATATGAGAAACGAAGCAAATTTGATCAGACTGCTGAGAAGGGGTACCTTGTAGGATACAACGAGACCTTGAAGGCATACATTGTTGAGATTTTGTGTATTTGGGGTAGTATCAGTTGTGCTCTGGGTCCCAAATTTTGAGGAAGGACTAGAGTTCACCTGATCTACAAGACCCAGAAATGGATTTGGGAAATTTCATCTGGTTTAGGAGATATTAAATTAATTAATTATTCTAATGTATTTCCTAAGTTAAAACTTAGGAAAATAAAACAATTAAAGTGAATTTAATTAAACATGTGATGAAATTGTCTTAAGTCACACGGATCAAGCTTTCTTTTAATCTTAGCCATTTATTAAAGATTTAATCTTGGTCGTTGATTTGTCACCGAGCAAACTATAAGGGAAAGGCTTGGGGTTATTTGTAAGACACACAGAGGCAGAGCACTGAAGCTAAGCTGAGATTCTATGGCGGGGTTGCTAAGAATTCTCAAGTGTTTCAGTTGCAGAGAGGGGAATTTAGACCAAGGGGATGATCTGATATCGGGGTCTAAAATACACAAGAAGCAGAGAAGAGATCAGGAAAGACAACGCAGAGGAAGCCAGCAGCAGACGGCAGCAGCAGCAACAAGGACAGCGTGATTTTCAGGAAACCCTTCAGGGGTTATGCAGAGACCCTTAGGGGCAGCGTAGTGACTGCGTCACCCAGTCTAGGGTAACGCAGTGCCTTCCAATGACAGCGCTGAGCATTTGGAGACCTTCAGAGGCTGACGCAGTGTCTTTCAGGGGCAGATCTGGGGTTTCTAGGCCTAGATCTGGCTGAGTTCTGTAAATCCCGTTTCAGGGTGTGGATCAGTCAGTATTTTTGGTCTTAGATCAGCCAGGAGCTGCAGATCTAGAGTTTTCTCTATAGGGTTTTCCAGATCTGGAGCCCAGAGTTGTGTATTCAGAAATATTCTTAATAATAGAGCCCTCTAGCAGCCAGAGACCAGTTTTCCCACCTTGGGTTTTTTCGGGGACAGTTTGTCCAAAAATATCTGTGTCACTTTGTCAATGTGTGCATGTGCTTATTCTAGATCTGAATTGGTAGAGATCTGCTATGTGTTTTTCTTTGATGTTAACTTGAATTTATTCAGTTGATAACTTGTATAAGTAGGAGAAGCTTAACCGGATTAATAGTAATAACTTCTGCATAAGAATTAAGATTCAGAAATTTCTACATGGTATTAGAGCAATTGCAGATCAAGAAG
Organism: Pinus albicaulis; assembly: GCA_034641835.2. Classification (NCBI taxonomy): domain Eukaryota; kingdom Viridiplantae; phylum Streptophyta; class Pinopsida; order Pinales; family Pinaceae; genus Pinus; species Pinus albicaulis. The sequence goes on along the minus strand of CM076577.1, from coordinate 829,815,141 downwards.
GGTCACCAGCTGAAGCATCTGAAGGATCTAGCTGCTTTCTGCAGCTGGAAAGGCAACAGAAAAGCAGATCTGAAGGGACAGCGCAGTTTTTAGGAGGAGATTCACACAGAGGGAAGGGTGACGCTGTCCAGCGCTGTGTCCTAGCAAGCCCACACAATTACTGCGCAGAGGTAGCTCAGAAACAACGCTGTTTGGGTCTGAAGCCAGCCAATGTGATCAGATCTGAATCTGTCAGGTCCAGAAAAAGTCTGCAGAAAATTTGCAGAAATTTAGAAGAGCTGGTGGGGTTAAACTTCTGAAGTTTTCAGATTTTTAACCTTAGCACAAGGGAGAAAGTTTGGGAAGAGATCAGCGTCTCAGAGTTCTTGCCAAGGGAAAATTGCAGTTTGATCAGAGGATCAAAGAAGAAGCTGGATCATAGTTGATTTGGTAGATTTCCAAGGAGGGAAATCAAGTGTCAGAGGGAGTAGAGGGTGCCCAGTTCATAAAGGAACCTAGATCCAGATCTCTAGCATAGAGAGGAGGAGCTCCGACACATTCTGAGCTGATGGCTTCTCATGGACTACGTGATTAGGATAGGCTAGAGGGCCTCTCAAAATTTTCCATATGGAAAGCTAGGATCTTGATTGTCCTAGAGGCATATGGTCTAAGAGATCATGCAGAGCAGACCCTGGCCATGTCGATAGATGCGGATCTCCTACAGAAGCATAGAGAAGCTGCTGGGCATGGCAAGCGGCTGATAATGGACAGTATCAAGGATCATATTGTGCCACACATAGCTGAGAAGAGGACAGCTAATGAGATGTGGAAGGCCTTGACTTCCCTATATGAGGGAAAATCAATCCAAAGAAAGATGCTGTTGGAGGCCCAAATGAGGTCATTCATGATGACCAAGGGAGAAGACATCGAGCATTTCCTCTTCAAATTGCAGTCAATTAGCGATCAGTTGACTGCAACAGGTGCAACCGTAGATGATGCAGTGATAGTCAGGACTGCCCTCAATGCAGTCATAGATGAGTGGGAAACCTTTGTCTAAAGTATCTTGGGCAGAGCGGATCTCCCAGATTGGGACAACTTGTGGTCAATCCTGCGGCAAGAAGAACTATGCAGATTCACCAAGAAGCAACACAACCCTAGGATGAGCAAAGTAAAGAAGGAAGAGGAGGAAGATGCAGCCTTGGCATCGAAGAAGCAACCGAAGAAGAAGAAGGATCTTTCTAAGATCAAGTGCTTCCAGTGTGGCGAAATGGGACATTTCGCCAGCCATTGTCCAGAAAAGAAGAAGGACAAGGAAGCATCTTCTTCCAAAGAAGCAGTGGCAGATGATGGGTCTGGAGATGATGTAGCCATGAGTGCTCATGAACCACAGAGGCGGGGTGACATGGACATGTAGAGGAGTTACAAGGAAGTAAGGTGGGATCCTTGAGCAACTCATCTCTTGGATCACAAGCAAGCTACGACAGCCTTAAGACAGTAGAGGGACAAGTGGAGCAGTGGGTGCATAGATCAGAGATGAGGCATAAGCAGAGGCAGATCTGGAGGCTGGGAGGAGCAGCGTAGAGCATAGCAGCATCAACGTAGAAGCAGTAGCAACGCAGAGGTTGATGTGACTTCAGTAGCGCAGTGCAAAACGCTTACGCAGTGCAGAGCTGCAACAACGCAGAGAGCTTCAGAGGGACAGCGCAGTGCAGCAGCAGCGTCATAGATTTCAGCACAAGGAGCTGATGTGACTTCAGTAGTGCAGAGGGAGTCTGATTACCCAGGCAGAGCTGTAGCTGTGCATCGTTCTTTAGATGCCAGCACAAATCTGTAGCCTATGGAGCTTCAGTGATAAGGATGTAGCCCATCTGACTCGTCTGTCAAAGATTGGGCAGGAGGTTCAGTTGTTTCTCTCAACAACTGAAGTTGTAGTGCAACAGATCAGCAGTGGTAGTGCTATGAGCAGCACAGATGCAACATATTGAGAGGGAGCTGCAGTACAGTGGTTAGAGTGGCTGTGGTAGAGTCATGGGCAACAATACAAAATGGCAGCAGCAGTGCAAAGTCATGGGCAGCAGTACGGAATGGCAGCAACAGTGCAGAGTTGAGTGGCAGGAGGCCAAGCTTCAGCAGCACAAAACCAGTGCCCAAAATCATGTAATGCATAAGTGTGATGTATTGCTCGAGGACACCCTTGATGCTAAGAGGGAGTGTTGAGATTTTGTGTATTTGGGGTAGTATCAGTTGTGCTCTAGGTCCCAAATTTTGAGGAAGGACTAGAGTTCACATGATCTACAAGACCCAAAAATGGATTTGGGAAATTTTATCTGGTTTAGGAGATATTAAATTAATTAATTATTTTAATGTATTTCCTAAGTTAAAACTTAGGAAAATAAAATAATTAAAGTGAATTTAATTAAACATGTGATGAAATTGTTTTAAGTCTCACGGATCAAGATTTCTTTTAATCTTAGCCATTGATTAAAGATTTAATCTTGGCCGTTGATTTGTCAACGAGAAAAGTATAAAGGAAAGGCTTGGGGTCATTTGTAAGACACACAGAGGCAGAGCACTGAAGCTAAGCTGAGATTCTAGGGCGAGGTTGCTAAGAATTCTCAAGTGTTTCAGTTGCAGAGAGGGGAATTTAGACCAAGGGGATGATCTGATCCCGGGGTCTAGAATACACAAGAAGCAGAGAAGAGATCAGGAAAGACAACGCAGAGGAAGGCAGCAGCAGACGACAACAACAGCAGCAACAGACAGTAGCAACAACAGACGACAGCAGCAACAGATGACAGCAACAGCAGCAGACGGCAGCAACAACAGCAGTAGCAGCAGCAACAACAACAAAGACAGTGTGATTTTCAGGAACCCCTTCAGGGGTTATGTAGAGACCCTTAGGGGCAGCGTAGTGACTGCGTCACCCAGTCTGGGGTAACGCAGTCCCTTCCAGTGGCAGCGCTAAGCAATTGGAGACCTTCAGAGGCTGACGCAGAGTCTTTCAGGGGTAGATCTGGGGTTTCTAGGCCTAGATCTGGCTGAGTTCTGTAAATCCCGTTTGAGGGTGTGGATCAGTCAGTATTTTTGGTCTTAGATCAGCCAAGAGCTGCAGATCTAGAGTTTTCTCTGTAGGGTTTTCCAGATCTGGAACTCGGAGTTGTGTATTCAGAAATATTCTTAATAACAGAGCCCTCCAGCAGCCAGAGACTGGTTTTCCCACCTTGGGTTTTTCCGGGGACAGTTTGTCCAAAAATATCTGTGTCACTTTGTCAATGTGTGCATGTGCTTATTCTAGATCTGAATTGGTAGAGATCTCTAGACTCTTATGTGTTTTGCTTTGATGTTAACTTGAATTTATTCAGTTGATAACTTGTATAAGTAGGAGAAGCTTAACCGGATTAACAGTAATAATTAATGCATAAGAATTAAGATTCAGAAATTTCTACATACATTATTTACATTCATGAGAGCAGGAAGATTGTAGTCAGAAGGGACGCAAAGTTCATGGAAGATAGAGCTTTTAGGAAATCTCGAGAGATGCCTCCTGTAGAGAGGTCGGAAGATGTTCCTCTCATCTAGTCGCAGCACAGGGGAGAATCAACAGGTGGGCAGACATCTGGATCGAGCATTGTAACCAGCACCAGTATTTCATCAGGTGGGAAAATTTCAGATAGTTCACAACAGGTGAGACAACAGGAAGAAGAACTAGCTGAGCTATGAAAATTTCAATCTAGAAAGTATTTCTGTAGTGATAGATTTATTTCTCCTACTTATTATTTCAATAAGTTATTTACAGAATTCTTCCAGTAAAATTCTAAATAAATACTACTGCAACATTCACTTAATTATATGCTGAGAAAGGAACAATAAGAAATGTAAGCATAAGAGTCAATCACATGTACACACTTATTTTTGGACAATTGTCCTCGGAAAAGCCCAATGCGGGAAAACCGGTGCAGCAGATGAGGGCTTATATATTATTCTTCAGTAATGAAATTCTTTACAAGGAAAAGACTGGTAGACTTCTTCAGAAAAAACTTGAGATAAATTATCTGAAACCCTCTGGAGATTTTCTGACACCCGGAAGACCCAATGCCTCCCTCTGCGTCACTCTGTGTACTTCTCTGCGCAGTATTTGCTTCAGACTGCGTCACTCTGCGTGGGCTCTATGCTGCCTTCGGCGGCCCTCTGCGTCCTTCTCTCCTCGACCTTTGCAATGCTGACTCCCTCTCCTTCTTCTGCCTTTGTAACTCTGCTCTGCAACTCTCCCTCTGAAATCGAATTCTATTCCTTCAGAATCGACTTCCTTCGGGCTACTGAGTGTATGCCCGGCTTACTTTCCAAATGACCCTTAAGCCTTCTTTTATAATCTTCTCATTGATGAATCAACAGCCCAGATTAGAAGTCTAATCAATGGCCAAGATTAAAACTTTACTTGATCTTCGTTCTCTAGAAGATTCACACCTTGTTTTATTAATACCCATTAATTATTTAATTTCCCTAAGTTTAGACTTAGGGTCTACATTAAAATAATTAATTATTTTAATAAAACATAAACCAAGTGGAATTTCCACAAATGGTTTCTAAGTGCTTTGGAATACTGATGTCCAAGACTCCTTACAAATTTTGAGACTTGGAACACTTTCTGATGCTACAAAAATCAACACTCGCTCTTAGCGAGGAAAGTGTTCTAGCAAATGCCTACTGCATGCTGCTCTGTCTTGAAGCATCCTTTGCGTTGCTGCCCCTCACCTGTTGCGTTGTTACCTTTTGTACTGTTGCACATGACACTAATACTATCACTACGTCATTTGTATTGCAGCTCCCTCTAAATCCTGAACTTATCCATTCCTGCTACTGAAATGGATTCTTAATCATCCCCATCTTTTCTCTAAAATAGACAAACTTAGTCTTTCCTAGAGCTTTCGTCAGGATATCTACCACTTATTCTCCTGTAGGAGTGTACTCCAATTGTACAGCTCCCCTTTGGACACAGTCTCTGATGAAATGACACCTGATGTCAATGTGCTTCGACCGATCATTAAACACAGGATTCTCAGAGAGCTTGATGCAACTCAAATTATCACATAGAATGTTGGTCGCCTCCATCTTCTCCTTGAGTAAGTTCACAAGCAATTTTCGAAGCCATATGGCCTCACACGAAGTCGTGCTTGATGCAATATATTCAGCTTCTGCGGAGCTTAGGGCCACGAAATTTTGTTTCCTGCTGCACCAGGAGGTCATCCCTAATCCAATATCGAAACAATACCCACTAGTACTTTTACGATCTATTAAGCTCCTAGCCCAATTTGCGTCAGTGAACCCACTCAACCTAATGTCATTGCCTCTGGTGTATTTTAGTCCAAGGTCAACTTTTCCTTGTAAATATCTGAGAACGTGTTTGGCTGCTGCTCAATGAGCCCTCCTAGGTTCCACCATGAACTTGTTGAGAATTTGGAGGGCTGGAGGTTAATACAAATTCTCTTCTTGGTAATTACTTGTGAGCTTACTTATGTCTTCTCTTTGTTATCTTATTTAGTCTTTCATCAAGTCAATTATCAAAATAAACACGACACAAACTCAGGCTCCTGGAGCCATTGAAAAACCTCTCCCTCTTGGAGAGGAAAACCCACAAAGAATTCTTCTTATAGATCTTCAATTGACAAGTACCATGACCCAGACTTAGACCCTTAACCTATGAATGCTTCCAAGACCTTGTTACTTCTTCTTTGACGATTTTCCATGTTGATCTTTCTTTCCTGCACCAGTCTGCACTGTCCTTTCTTTTATTAACTATGAGAGGGAAGGTAAATCCTAGATTTACCTTCCTCTCTTTTCTTATCCAGCAGTAACCCTTACTTTAGATATTCACATTGCAAACCACTATTCCACCTCAGATATAAACGACACTTATTGACTGCACTATTACATAGAGAAATTTACCCTTTAGATCTGCATTGTATAGGTAGGTATATGACAGTTTGCACTTTGATGCACTTGTTAACATCTCATACAATGTTTGACTTCAAAATTCCGCATTTCAGTTTTGCGCAATTTCCGCATACTGTCAAGTATACTCTGCATTTCTTCATATGTATTCATCACACTTCTTTATAGGTATACCTCGGCTCTCTGTCCTATGTATACTCCGCACTGCATAGTATGTATTATTCGCATTGTCTATCATGTAGTGACCGCATTGCATATCACTTATTATCCGCACTGTATATAAGTTATCATCCGCACTGTATATCATTTTACATCCGCACTGTATATCATTGATTGTCCACAATTTATGTCATCTATTGTCCGCACTATATGACATACCTTATCCGCACTATATATTGTATATAACCCGGACTTTGTATCTCAGAGATCACCGTTAAATAGTATGTGAATGAGCCGCAGGCATAGGTATATATATAGAGTCATATTTCTTGTCTTGATGTCGACCATACTAATAAATTTTAGGCCGACTCATCCAGCAGTATAAAGGCCGACTTGTAGAACTATCTTCCAACGTTTAAGGAGGCTGTTTAGAGGCATTCCTTTGCAGACATGTGACAAGGTCTTGGAGCATACTCTTTGGCTAGACACTTCATATTTTATGCCTAGAAGACTCAAACCTAAAGGACATCAAGAAGAAGTCCATCTACTTAATAAATCTTGCTCATGAAACCCATGAAGCAAGTACAACAAAAATACATTTTATTATTTTGACTACTTCTTTTCATAAGTACATAATTACATAGTCAACATGAAGACCGACCTAGTTACACTTTTCAACAAAACTGACTAAGAGTATTGACAACATAACAGATGTCTGGTCTCGTGTTTACCAGATACATCAGAGAACCTATGAGCTGCCTATACAATGTAGGATCAACCTCATCATCTTCAGACGTGTCAATTTTCTTCCAGTTGGTAATCATTGGAGTAGCCATGGGTCTACAGTCCTCCATCTGAAATCTTTTTAGAACTTTTGTAGTATATCTTCCTTGACCAAGGAAGATCTCACCCTTTTGCTGCCAAACCTCCAACCCCAGAAAATAATGCATCAACCTTAGATCCTTCATGTCAAATTTTGCAGCGAAATTCTCCTTGTAGTCTTTGATGAGCCTAGATGATCTTGTCAGGAATATATCATATACATACAACACCAGTATAAGAGGCTCATCCCCTGTTCTCAGATAGTAGAGATTGGGATCTATGTCACTCTTGACAAATCCCTTTTTCTGCAAGTAGCTGTCAATTTGACCATACCAAGATCTAGGGTCTTACTTCAGTCCATACAAGGCTCTCTTGAGCCTGCACACATGAGTTTTCTGCGCATGCGTCTCAAAGCCCTTTGGTTGTTCAATATATACTTCTTCTTCTATCACCACATTTAGGAACGCAGTCTTGACGTCCATCTGGTGAATCTCCCATCCCATCTGCGCAGCAAAGGATATTACGGATCTAATAGAAGTATATTGGGCTACCGAGACAAAGGTCTCTTCATAATCTATCCCTTCCTTCTGAGCGTACCCCTTAGCCACAAACCTAGCTTTAAATTTCTCGATGTTGCCATCTGCAACATATTTAATCTTGTAGATCCATCTCGAACCTACAATTGATCTGTCCTGAGGCCTGGGAACCACTTCCCATACATCATTCGTCATGATGGAGCTGTACTCCTCCACCATCGCATCGACCCATACCTGGTGGTGAGTTACCTCTTGAAAACTAGAGGGTTCCCCAAGTTGCGCTACCAAAGCTTGGTACCTTTCAGGTTGTCTCTACTGCCTCTTCTCATTTCGGGGGGCTCTGACAAACTCTTTTGCATCCCTCAGAATCTGTCGTAATTCCCTGCTCATTCTACCACTGGTAGTGGGTGGATCCACCTGCTCTCCTTCCTGCCAATCCTTAGGAGATGTATCCCTTGGATGCCTATGCCTTGGAAAGGCACTTGTATTACCCTCTGTAGGTCGTTGTGGTTGGACAAGAAGATCCTCCTTAGAGTGCGTAGCAGAAGCCATCACCCGAGATTTTCTGAAGGCCCTTTCCTCCATGAATTTCACATCTTGCTGTACCACAATCTTCCTGCTCTCAGGAGTGTATATACGGTAAGGCTTTGCGTTCTCACTATATTCCACCAGATATCCCTTTTCCGCAGTATTATCCCGCTTCTTCCTCTTCTCTTCGGGCACATGACAATATGCCGCTCTGCCAAAGATCCTAAAGTGGCTCACTTTAGGCTTGTTGCCAGTGAAGACACTTTTTGGAGTGATCTTACCCAATGCATTATGAGGAATCCTGTTCTGTACGTAGACAATTGTATTGCAAGCTTCGGCCCACAAAAATTTGGGCATGTTTTGATCGTACAACATTGCCCTTGCAGCTTCGACAATAGTTCTATTCTTCCTCTCTGCAATACCATTCTGCTCCAGATTATACGAAGCAGTCCACTCCCTTCTGATGCCTTCCCTTGTGCAGAATTCTGTGAAGTTTTTTATTCGTGTATTCTCCACCATTGTTTGATCGCAATGTCTTGATCCACTTTCATGTAAGATTCTCTACCAAAGCCTTAAACTCCTTGAATCAGTGAAAGACTTCATCCTTGGTCTTCAGAAAGTAGATCCAGGTCTTCCTGGAATGGTCATCAATGAAGGTGACGAAATATTTGGCACCACTAAGAGCTCTAGTGAACATTGGCCCGCAGATGTCTGAGTGTATTAAGCTCAACACACTCTTAGCCCTATTGCTGCTTCTATGGTATGCCTCCTTGGCATACTTTCCTAATACACACCCTCAGCAGACATCGTCTCGCTTGGTGCTCAGTTCAGGAACTCCCGTGATAATCTTCTTGAGAATTCTTAACGCCCCATTATGCAAGTGCCCCATTCTCCTGTGCCATAGCTCATTCAATTCCTTCTCATCAGTGCTGCCTATCAGTGCCATTGGGGATTCAAGTTGTAACTTGTAGAGTTTATTGCTCCTGACTCCGATTTGTACTTTCTTCTTCCAACTTGGGTGTTTGACGTATACTCTATTTCCAATGAAGTAAATGTCATAGCCTTTGTTTTGAAGTTGCGATACTGAGAGTAAGTTGATCCCCAAACCAAGCACATGTAGTGAATTAGTGGCCCGAAGCTTATTACCAGCTTCTGTTTGAAATACTATGGTACCTCTTCCAATAGGGATACATTTTTCCTTATTGCCCATGGTGATTTTAAAGGTCATTTGCTCTTCTTGGTAGTTTGAGAAACATTCTCGCACTCTCGTCATGTGAGCATATGCCCCACTGTCAATGTAGCAGATCTCAGGTGAAGCAGAGTTTGAAACACAAGCAAATTCTTCTTCCAATTTGGATGCCAGAACAAAAACATCGTGATCCATCTGTTCTTCCATGCTTCCCTTCTTCTGTGTGAACCCTTTCGAGTTGCTGTTGCAACAACGTCTGATCTATGTTCAATCGCCGGTTCTCTGATCCTATTACTCATCTCCGGCTCTGATACCATGTGAAAATTTCAATCTAGAAAGTATTTCTGCAGTGATAGATTTATTTCTCCTACTTATTGTTTCAATAAGTTATTTACAGAATTCTTCTAGTAAATTTCAAATTAAATACTACTGCAACATTCACTTAATTATATGTAGAGAAGGAACAATAAGAAATATAAGCATAAGAATCAATCACATGTACACACTTATTTTTGGACAATTGTCCCTAGAAAAACCCAATGCGGGAAAACTGCTGCAACAGATGAGGCTTTATATATTATTCTTCAACAATGAAATTATTTACAAGGAAAAGACTGGCAAACTTCTTTAGAAAACACCTGAGATAAATTCTCCGAAACCCTCTGAAGATTTTCAAACACCTGAAAGACCCACTGCCTCCCTCTACGTCACTTTGCGTGCTTCTCTGCGCAATCCCTGTGTCACTCTGCGTGGGCTCTACGCTGGGTCACTGCGTTGCTTCTTTGCGTCCTTCTCTCCTCGACCTTTGTCACTGCTGACTCCCTATCCTTCTGCCTATGAAATTCTGCCCTGCAACTCTCCCTCTGAAATCGAATTCTATTCTTTCAGAATCGACTTCCTTCGGGTTACTGAGTGTATGCCCGACTTACTTTCCAAATGACCCTCAAGCCTTCTTTTATAATCTTCTTATTGACAAATCAACAACCCAGATTAGAAGTCTAATCAATGGGCAAGATTAATACTTGACTTGATCTTCGTTCTCTAGAAGATTTAGACTCTGTTTTCTTAATACCCATTAAGTATTTAATTTCCCTAAGTTTAGACTTAGGGTCTACATTAAAATAATTAATTATTTTAATAAAACATAAACTGAGTGGAATTTCCATAAACGGTTGTTGGGTTCTTTGGAATACTGATGTCCAAGCCTCCTTACAAATTTTGAGACTTGGAACACTTTTTGATGCTACAAAAATCAACATGAGCCACCCACCACCAGTGGCAGAATCAACAGAGAAGCACGACAAACACTGAGGGACGCAAAGGAATTTATAGGAGCTCCGAGAACCGAAAAGAGGCAGCGTAGGAAACCCGACAGATACCAAGCCTTGGTAGCGAAGGTTGAATAACCCTCTAGCTTTCAGGAGGCCATTCAACATCAGGTCTGGGTGGATGCCATTGTAGAGGAGTATAGCTCTTTCATGACTAATGATGTCTGGGAAGTTGTGCCTAGACCTATGAACAATTCAGCTGTAGGTTCGAGATGGATCTACAAGATCAAGTACGTTGTGGATGGCAGCATAGAGAAGTACAAGGCTAGGTTCATGGCTAAGGGGTATGCATAGAAGGAAGGAATCGATTATGAGGAAACCTTCCCACCTTTTGCCAGATACACCTCCATCAGATCTGTCGTATCTTTAGCCACGCAGATGGGATGGGAAATTCACCAGATGGATGTCAATACAACGTTCTTGAATGGGGTGATCGAAGAAGAGGTGTACATTGAGCAGCCTGAAGGCTTTGAGACTCTTGAGAAGAAATCTCATGTACGCACACTGAAGAAAGCTCTATATGGGCTCAAGCAGTCGCCCAGAGCATGGTACAGTTGGATTGACAGGTATTTGCAGCAGTTGGGATTTGTCAAGAGTGACGCAGATCCCAATCTCTACTATTTGATGGTAGAGAATGAGCCACTTATTTTGGTATTATATGTGGATGATCTATTCCTTACAGGATCATCTAGGCTCATAAAGGACTGCAAGGACTTAGAAGTTGAATTCGACATGAAGGACTTGGGTTTGATGCATTACCTTCTAGGGTTGGAGGGGTGGCAGAAGAATGGAGAAATCTTCCTAGGACAAGGAAGATATGCCTCAGAAATGATAACCCATGGCAACACCCATGATAACCAACTGGAAGAAGATAGATGCATCAGAAGACAAGGAAGTGGACCCCACCTTGTACAGGCAGCTCATTGGGTCACTTATGTATCTGGTCAACACCAGGCCAGACATTTTCTTTGCGATCAACACCCTCAGTCAGTTCATGGTAGAGCTGAAGAGGGTGCACAGGGCAGCAACAAGACACATCCTCATATATGTGCGAGGAACAATCAGATACAGGTTGAAATATACTAGTGGAGATGATATCAGATTGAGTGAGTTCAAAGATGCAGATTGGGTAGGCAATTCAGTAGATTGGAAGAGTACCTCAGGGTATTGTTTCAGCAGCAGATCAGGGATGACCTCTTGGTGTAGTAGGAAACAGAAATCTGTACCTCTGTGCTCAACAAAGGTAGAATATATGGCAGCAAGCGCAGCTACGTGCAAGGCTATATGGCTCAGAAAACTGTTAGTGAACCTGTTCAGGAAGAAGATGGAAGTGACCAGTATCTATTGTGATAATCAGAGTTGCATCAAACTCTCTGAGAATTCGATATTTCATGATCGGTGAAAACACATTGACATCAGGTGTCATTTTATCAGAGACTGTGACCAGAAAGGAGCAGTACAACTACAATATGTTCCCACAAGGAATCAGGTGGCAGACATACTCACCAAAGCTTTAGGAAGAGCCAAGTTTGTTCACTTCAGAGCGCAGATGGGTATGATGGAGAATCTGTTTCAATAGCAAGAACAGGTGATATCTCAGCCATAGATGCAACAGTTGAGAGGGAGTTGTAGTGTAGATGCAATGTTGATTATGGAGGATCAACAACAGTACAATGCAGCAGTAATTTAGTGGTTGATGAGCAACATCAACAACGTAGAGGGAGATGCTCCAGAGACAGAACAATATGCAGCAAGGCATAACTGTTAGAGCACATTCCTCGCTAAGAGGGAGTGTTGATTTTTTGTAGCATCAGATGTGCTCTAAGTCTCAAATTTTGTGGAGAGGCTTAGACACATGCATTACAAATAACCCAGAAATCATTTTGGGAAATTCCACTCAGAAACAGTTTTATAAGAAAAAATAATTATTTTTAATGGGGACCATAAGTCTAACTTAGGAAATTAAAATAATTAATTTGTATTAATGTAAACTATTGCTGAATCTTCTAGAAAAAAGCAGATTAAGTCAAAATATAATCTTAGCCATTCACTAGAGATCTAATCTCGACCGTTGAAGTCTCAACGAGAAGACTGTAAAGGAAGACTTGAGGGTCATTTGTAAGATACATCGAGGCAGATACTCAGTTGCCCAAGAAGATCGATTTTCTCACTGGCTGAAGTTCGGCATGAGAAATCAATTTAGAGGGAGAGTTGCAGGGTGGAGAGAGAAAGGGATCAGTAAGGGCTACGTGTACATAATCTGACAGAGAGAAGCAGGGCAGAGGAAGGATTGTGCAGAGGCAGTGACACAATAGCAGTGACATCACAAGAGCTGTGACGCTGGACCTGCCTAGCCACTACACAGAGGTCGACGCAATGAGACGCAGAGGGTCTCAGAGACACTTCAGGGTCAGAAACTCACTAAAAAGCAAGTGAGGAATTTGGTTGTAAATTTCTCATAAGATTTCTCTTCTGTTCAGCTAGTCATTTTCTGTACGAGAGATTTTGCTGAAGAATAATAAAAGAAACCCTCATCTGTTGCACTGGTTTTCCCACATTGGGTTTTTCTGGGGACAATTGTCCAAAAATAACTGTCATTCATGTGCTTGTATTTCTTTCTATTTTACTCAACATTTTATTTGTGAAGATTGCAATTGTATTTATTTCAATAATTATTGAAGCAATTTCAGAAAATAACTTGTTGCTGAATAATAAGTAGGAGGAATAATATTAGATATTGCAGTAGAATTTCGTTTTAGAAATTATCACACAAAGAAACATAGGCAGCTCTTGATCATGAAGCATGGGCTTGGAAAATTCCATAATAGTCCCGTTCTTTCTTTTAGCAGTTCCATTTTGTTGAGGATAGTAAGGAACTATCAACTCCCTCTTAATTCCAGCATCCTTGCAGAAATCAACCAATTTCATGAATACATATTCACCATCATTGTCAAATCTCAAGGCCTTGATTCTTCTTCTTGTTGCATTTTCAATTTGTGCTTTGAATTCACGAAACTTCTCAATACTTGATCATTGGACTTTAGAAGATAAATCCATGTTTTGCGTGAGTAATCATCAATGATAGAGAAATAATAAAAATTTGCACCGAAGGTCTTATCAGACATAGGCCCACAAACATCAAACTGCACAAGATCCAAGATTCTTTTGGATCTGTTGATTTATGGTAGCATCGGATGTGCTCTAGCCTTGTAATTTTGTATACAGGCTAAGACACATGTATTCCATAATACCCAGAAAGGATTTTAGAAAATTCCACTTAGAGATGGTTTAATTAAATTAATTAATCATTTTTTAATGTTTTCCTAAGTCTAAACTTAGGGAAACTGATTAATTAAAGGGTATTAATTAAACTAAGTGTGAATCTTCTAGATAAAGTCATGGATCATTTCCAAGTTAATCTTAGCCCTTGATTATGTTTTATTCTTGGCCGTTGAAGGGTCAACGAAAGATTATAAGAAGGAGGGTGAGGGGCTTATGGAAAACACATTGAGCATTTGGCATTTTCGAGCTTGTGAGAGAGACATAACTTTTGATCAAGATCGAATCACTAAGACTGGGTTTGTTAAGTGGTTTGATTCAATGATCAGTTCTAGAGAGGGGCAGATGCAGTAACTGGTCAGGAGGACCAGGAGTAGATTTTAGAGAGAGAGGCAGCAGTCACACAGAAGAGGCAACACAACCATCTGGAGGGGTGACGCAGTTTTTGAAGGGAATCTCGCAGAAGTGACACATTGCCTTCTTGATTCAGTTCGGAGATTGTTGGAAGCTGGGGTTTCTGAGCCAGGAGGGCCAAAACTCAGTTTCAGATCAACTTTGATCAGTTGCAAAGGAGAGGTGACGTAGTTCTTCAGCTTGCCCACGCAGGCTTACGTAGTAGCAGCGTAGGCATCACGCAGAGGCAAAGAGGGGCTTCACCAGTGCTATTCAGATCAGCCGAGGATTTGCAGAGTGAGGTATATCTCACATTTCTTCTGTTGCCAAGATTTTCTCTGAAGGGTGAACCAGATATTGGCACCCTAGTTGTACTCAAGATTCTGCTGCTTAATAATACAAAACCCTTAGATCTGCTACACTAGTTTTCCCGAGTTGGGTTTTTCCGGGGACTTAGTCCAAAAATAACTGTGTCAAATGTGGATTTTTTTCATTGTATTTTTTCAGTTTGTTTCAACACTTAGATTTATTCTGCAACATTATTTGTATAGACTGCTTCAGTGATTACTTCGATATTTCACTATAATGAAATAATTGTGAAAAATAATAGAAGTAATTCAGATTTGTTGCAATAGGAATCCAGATTTAGGATTTTTCACAGGATCTACTGTCACTGCTAGTACATCTTCCTTTCACATTTTTCCCAAGGGCACATCCCTTGCAAAAACCATCATGATCCACCTTGATTTCCGGAACACCTTTAATACAATCTTTCATTCTAGTCAATGCTTTATAGTGAATATGAGCATACCTTCGATGCCACATCTCACATAGATCAGTGGTGTTATGAAGTAAAGCTTGAATTGAATGTCGAAGGAGAAGATATAGGCCTCCAATTTGCACACTAATGGCTTTAGCAGATTCAAAAGAGGTATCCTTCTTCCATACTATAACTTGTCCATCAACAAAGGCAATTGTATATCCTTTGTCTTCAAGAGATGAGATGAACAACAAATTCTTCTTTAAACCAGGAACATATAAAATATTATTAATGGATACATTACCTCATGAATCCAATTAGAAGGATGATGAGTCAATCCCTTTGACTTTGTATTTGCCATTATCTCCAAGTTCAACTATTTGAGCAATCTTCTTCTCAACCAATTTAGAGAGATGATCATGATTCCCAGTCATGTGCCTAGAGGCACCACTGTCCACCAACCATATCTCATCATTACCTGCAGTGGCACCTATAAAGAAGAATAAAATGAGTATCCATCATCGAAATCATTCTTTCTAGGTCTTCTTTTATGAGAAGATTCATCAAGGTCAACAACACAAGCATGATGTTTCCCTTTTCTCTTTCGATCTCCATTCCTTTGGTAGTCATCCCTTCGATTTCTTTGAGGACAATGATCTTGATAGTGACCATAAGCTTGGCAGCGATAACATTGGACATTTGTCAATTCTCTTCTATCTTGAGAGGGAAAAGGGTCCTCTCTGTGGAGCAGGTTCCCTTCTTGGAGCAGTTTTTGGAGCAGGTCTTGCATTTGGTCTTCTACAAGAACTTCTTTGAATCCTTCCAAAATTGGACCTTCTTTTATAACTCTTAGAATGAGCTGCAAAAGCTTCTTCATTTGGATCTTCAGCCGAATCTCTAGAATGGAGTCTTGACTCTTCTTGAGTGCAGGCAACCCACAACTTATCAAATGAAAGTGTATTTTCTCTTGCAGTGATGCTAGGTGCAAAAGGATCCCAAGATCTAGACAAGCCACTGAAAGCCACAACTACCAATTCTTTTTTAGATGCTTGTTCTTTAATGGCCTTGAGTTGATCTCTTATTTGAGATATCCTTACAAAATATGATGCCACTATATCATTCTTTGTCGTCTTGATATTGTGAAGTTGACCTCTCAAACTTATAGATTGGTTGATGTTGTTAATAGTATACAATCCAATGATGGAATCATACACTCCCTTGGAAGTTTGTTGATTAGCAATATAAGGAATTAGATGATCCCTAACAGACTCTATAATAATAATTCTTGCCAAAATATCATCTTCCTGAAACTTTTCTTTTCCTTCCAGATCAGCTGGTTCAGTCACCTTACCTGTAAAAATGCCGAAAACCTTGTGCCTTGCAAGTACTAGGTCAATCCTAGCCTTCCATGCCTTGTAATTTGTAGCTCCCTCTATCCTGTTCTCTACCTTCATGAAGAAATTCATGATGAAGATAATGAAGATGACCAACCAAAATCAGAAGGTGAATAATCCCAAAGTCTTCAAAGGAGCTCTTAATGCTTATTGAAGGTGATCTCACAACTCTTTTCCTTCACCAAAGCTCTGATACCCTGTTGATTTTCTAGTGCAATCAAGACTAGAATAATTTTTCAAATTTGATAGCTACCAATGATATAATTAAACTTCGTCTAGCATTCCAATCATAAAGCAATGATACATGAAAAACTTCAACAATTCAATTTCATCAATAGAGCAATAAAGATCGCAGTGAACAATGAACAAGAGACAAGAGACACTAGAAATTAGGCTTCAAGCGAGGGAAAAACCCACAAGGGGAAAAACCAACCAATCTTTCCTTATGAGAGAGAAATTTTGTTCATTAATAATACATCAAAATATCCCAACAAGATTCCAAAATTTTGACCTCAACAATATCCAAGTCAAACTAGTCAAAGGAGAGAGAATCTGGTTAAATGTTGGTCAAAATTACAGTTTGCACAGAGAGGCCGAATTTCAGTCTTGAGGTGGCTGAAAAGAGGGATTGAAATTCAGCCCTAAGGTGGCTGAAAATAGGGCCCTAAAGTTGAACCTGAAGTTGCCTCAGAAATTCCGATCAACGCACTAGTCAAACCTTTTGTCAAAGCGTGCGGTCAACTCAGGTCAACGAACCAAAACATGGACAAAATCACGGTCAAATAAAGTCAATATATCTCTGCAATCTTCGGCCCTCAAGACAATCAAAACCTTTATTGTTCAACGCAAGTCAAAGAAAGTCAAAACAAAGAGAAAGAAGTTGATCAACATGTCTGAAATGTATCCTTGACTCCTTCGCACGTGTCGATTAGCCTCTGTGAATTTGAGATCAAACTTTTGCGTGATGAGTTTCCAAAATGAGGTCCAGCAAATTCATATATATGTGTCATGAGAGGTGGCTTTTCACACATGTGAGTCAACCTGTCGTTCTTGAGGTTGACTTGGTCATAGTGAAAAATATGATTTTTCTCCATTAATTTTCCATGAAAATGCTAATCGCGGCTACACCATTTTTCAAAAAAGACTTCATAATAAGTCGTAACCTCCAAGTTTTCTCTAGGGTTTACAAATCCTAAATCTTCCAACTCTTGTACCACAGTGTCCTTTGCCTCCAATGCTCACACAGAGATCAACTCCTTTTGATCACTGTCAACTTGCTGCTCATAGGTAGGCTTCTCCCTTAGCCACCTGTATAAACAAAATGGACGCTTTATTGTTAGATTCCTTCTTTACCCAACAAACTTCTATTTTCTGCCCCTCCTTCATCACAATTTGCCTTTCAAATTGCCTCTCAATGGAAATTGCTCCTTCTGTTCCATCTATACGTTGGGTTTACCATGTTATTTATTTTCTACCTAGGTCAATCCACTTGTTACTTCATGCAATTTACCTTGGCTAAGTCATTTTTCTCTTTAGAACAATGAAATCACTGTTCTCATGTTCTCATAGGTCAACTGGTTCACATCTTTAGTCCATATGACTTCCATTTGAATGTTGCTACAACTCCTGGACCATTATTGTTCAGTCATTGAATCAGTTCCTGTGACTTTTTCCATCTCTCCAAGTATACATGATAGAAGTTCGGATTTGCCTGAGCCAATCGTGTAGAAATTTCTGAATCTTATATCTTATGCAGAGATTATTACTGTTAATTCAATTATGCTCCTCCTACTTAGACAAGTTATTAACTAAATAAATTCAAGTTAAAATCGAAGCAAGACACATAATAGATCTCTACCAATCCAGACCTAGAATAAGCACATGCACACATTGACAAAGTGACACAGTTATTTCTGGACAAATAGTCCTCGGAAAAACCCAAGGTGGGAAAACCGGTCTCTGGCTGCTGGAGGGTTCTATTATTAAGAATATTTCTGAATACACAAATCTGGGTTCCAGCTTTGGAAAACCCGATAGAGAAAACACTAGATCTACAACTCTCTGGCTGATCTAGGGCCAAAATAATGACTGATCCACACCCTCAAACGGGATTTACAGAACTCAGTGAAGATTAGGGCCTAGAAACCCCAGCGCTGTCCCTGAAAGGCTCTGCGTTAGCCTCTGAAAGATTTGAAAGCCTATGCGTTAGCCTTGGATGGCCTCCAAACCCTCAGCACTGCTCCGGAAGGGACTGCGTTACCCCAGACTGGGTGACGCAGTCACTACGCTGCCCCTAAGGGTCTCTGCGTAACCCCTGAAGGGTTTCTTGAAAATTACACTGTCCTTGCTGCTGCTGCTATTGCCTTCCTCTGCGCTATCCTTGAGTTGATCTCTGCCTCTTGTGTATTTTGCACCCTGGGATCAGATCATCTCCTTGGTCTAAATTCCCCTCTCTGCAGCTGAAACACTTCTGAGTATTCTTAGCAAACCCTGCCCTAGAATCTCAGCTTAGCTTCAGTGCTCTGCCTCTGTGTGTCTTTACAAATGACCCCAAGCCTTTCCTTTATACTTTTCTCATTGACAAATCAACGTGATCAAATCTTGAATCAATGGCTAAGATTAAAAGAAAGCTTGATCCGTGTGACTTAAGACAATCTCATCACATGTTTAATTAAATTCACTTTAATTATTAAAGTTCCCGAAGTTTTAACTTAGGAAATACATTAAAATAATGAATTAATTTAATATCTCCTAAACCAGATGAAATTTCCCAAATCCATTTCTAGGTCTTGTAGATCAGGTGAACTCTAGTCCTTCCTCAAAATTTGGGACCTAGAGCACAACTGATGCTACCCCAAATACACAAAATCTCAACACTCCCTCTTAGCATCAAGGGTGTGCTCTAACAATACATCACACTATGCATTACATGACTTTGAGTACTGGTTCTGTGTTGTTGAAGTTTGGCCTGCTGCCACTCAACTCTGCACTGTTGTTGCCATTTTGTACTGCCGCCCATGACTCTGCCACTGCCACTGCGACTTCTGTACTGCAGCTCCCTCTCAATATGCTGTATCTGTGCTGCTCATAGCACTGCCACTGCTGATCTGCTGCACTGCAACTTTAGTTGTTGAGAGAAACAACTGAATCTCCTGCCCAATCTTTGACAGACAAGTCAAATGGGCTGCATCTCCATCACTGAAGCTCCATAGGCTATAGATCTGTGCTGACATCTAAAGAACAATGCACAACTACAGCTTTGCCTGCGTAATTAGACTCCCTCTGCACTACTAAAGTCACATTAGCTCCTTGTGCTGAAATCTATCATGTTGCTGTTGCACTGCGCTATCCCTCTGAAGCCTTCTGCGTTGCTGCAGTTCTGCACTACGTAAGCAACACTGCTTTGCACTGCTGAAGTCACATCAGCCTTTGCGTTGCTACTGCTTCTACGCTGCTGTTGCTTTGCTCTGCGCTGCTCCTCGCAGCCTTCAGATCTGCCTCTTCCTCTGCCTCATCTGTGATCTATGCACCCACTGCTCCACTTGTCCCGCTACTGTCTTAACGCTGTCGTAGCTCGCATGTGATCCAAGAGATGAGCTGCTCAAGGATCTTACCTTACTTCCATGTAGCTCCTCTACATGTCCATGTCACCCCACCTTCGTGGTTCCTGAGCACTCATGGCTGCATCATCTCCTGACCCATCATCTGCCATAGTTGCTTTGGAAGAAGAGGCTTCCTTGTTCCTTTTCTTCTCCGGACAATGGCTAGAAAAATGTCCCATTTCGCCACATTGAAAGCACTTGATCTTTGAAAGATCCTTCTTCTTCTTCGGCTGCTTCTTTGATGCCAAGGTTGCATCTTCCTCATCTTCCTTCTTTACTTTGCTCAACGCAGGGCTGTGCTGCCCCTTGGTGAATCTGCGTAGCTCTTCTTGTCGCAGGATTGACCACAAGCTGTCCCAATCTGGGAGGTCCGCTCTGCCCAAGATACTTTGGACAAAGGTTTCCCACTCATCCGTGACTGCATTGAGGGCAGTCCTGACTATCACTGCATCATCTACGGTTGCACCCGTTGCAGTCAGTTGATCCCTGATTGCCTGCAGTCTAAAGAGGAAGTGTTCCATGTCTTCTCCCTTGGTCATCATGAATGACCTCATTTGAGTCTCCAACAACATTTCCCTTTGGACAGACTTTCCCTCATACAGGGAAGTCAAGGCCTTCCACATCTCATTAGTTGTCCTCTTCTCAGCTATGTGTGGTACAATATGGTCCTTGATACTATCCATAATTAGCCGCTTGGCATGCCCAGCAGCTTCCCTATGCTTCCGTAGGAGATCCACATCTGTCGGTGTGGCCAGAGTTTGTTCTGCATGGTCTCTTAGACTGTATGCCTCAAGGACAATCAGGATCCTTGCTTTCCAAACAGAAAAGTTTGAGAGGCCCTCTAGCCTATCCTGATCATGCAGTCCATGAGGAGCCATCTACTCAGAATGTGTCGGAACTTCCTTTTCTCTTTGCTAGAGAAATGGATCTAAGGCCCTTGGTGAAACAGGTGCCTTCTTCTCCCTCTGACAACTGATTTCCCTCCTTGGAAATCTACCAAATCAACTATGATTCAACTTCTTCTATGATCCTCTGATCAAACTGCAAGTTTCCTTTGGCAAGAAACTCTTTGAGAAGCTTATCTCCTCCCAATCTTTGTCATTTGTGCTAAGGCCAAAAATCTGATATCTTCAGAGTTTTAACCCCACCAGCTCTTCTGAATTTCTGCAACTTTACTACAAAATTTTCTGGATTTGACAGATTCAGATCTGAATCACACTGGCTGGCTTCAGACCCAACCAGCGCTGTCTCTGAGTTGCCTCTGCACAGTAATTGTGTGGGCTTGCTAGGACACAACGCTGGATAGCGTCACCCTTCCTTCTGCATGAATATGCTCCTGAAAATTGCGCTGTCCCTTCAGATCTGCTTCTCTGCTGCTTTTCCAGCTGCTTTTTGCAGCTAGATCCTTCAGATTCTTTAGCTGGTGACCCTCCTAGATCTGCAATTGCTTCGATACCATGTAGAAATTTTTGAATCTTATATCTTATGCAGAAATTATTATTGTTAATCTGGTTATGCTCCTCCTACTTAGACAAGTTATTAACTGAATAAATTTGAGTTAAAATCGAAGCAAAACACATAACAGATCTCTACCAATCCAGATCTAGAATAAGCACATGCACAAATTGACAAAGTGACACAGTTATTTCTGGACAAATAGTCCCCGGAAAAACCCAAGGTGGGAGAACCGGTCTCTGGCTGCTAGAGGGTTCTATTATTAAGAATATTTTTGAATACACAAATCTGGGTTCCAAATCTGGAAAACCCGACAGAGAAAACACTATGTCTACAACTCTCTAGCTGATCTAGGGCCAAAATAATGACTGATCCACACCCTCAAACGGAATTTACAGAACTCAGCCAAGATTAGGGCCTAGAAACCCCAACGCTGTCCTTGAAAGGATCTGTGTCAGCCTCTAAAGCCCCTGAAAGCCTCTGCGTCAGTCTTGGATGGCCTCCAGACCCTCAGCACTGCTTCGGAAGGGACTGCGTTACCCCAGACTAGGTGACACAGTCACTACGCTGCCCCTAAGGGTCTCTGCATAACCCTTGAAGGGTTTCCTGAAAATTACGCTGTCCTTGCTGCTACTGCTGCTGCTGCCTTCCTCTGCGCTGTCCTTGAGCTGATCTCTGCCTCTTGTGTATTCTAGACCCTGGGATCAGATCATCCCCTTGGTCTAAATTCCCCTCTCTGCAGCTGAAACACTTCTGAGTATTCTTAGCAAACCCTACCCTGGAATCTCAGCTTAGCTTCAGTGCTCTGCCTCTGTGTGTCTTTACAAATGACCCCAATCCTTTCCTTTATACTTTTCTCATTGAAAAATCAATGGCCAAGATTAAATCTTTAATCAATGGTTAAAATTAAAAGAATGCTTGATCCGTGTGACTTAAGATAATTTCATCACATGTTTAATTAAATTCACTTTAATTATTTTATTTTCCTAAGTTCTAACTTAGGAAATACATTAAAATAATTAATTAATTTAATATCTCCTAAACTAGATGAAATTTCCCAAATCCATTTCTAGGCTTTGTAGATCAGGTGAACTCTAGTCCTTCCTCAAAATTTGGGACCTAGAGCACAACTGATGCCACCCCAAATACACAAAATCTCAACAAATCGTCCCTACAATAGTTGTGAAAGATGAAGGTTTCACATATAAACAACTATTATTAAGGATCAATCCTTCAACTTTAGGAGACCACTTGAATGACCCATCTATAATTGTCAAAGCATATTCAACTCCCTCATTCACCTCATCATTGTGGAGGTATTTTTCAACTCGAAGGGGAGAAATAATAGTTTGTGCTGCTTTAGTGATTAATAAAGGAAAGGTTCAAAGGCTCTTGGAGAATTCAAAAAGTTGAAATTGCAGTAAAGACACGACCTGGTGGAAGCTCTATCCACATCAATACACATGAGCCAAATGATTAACAAAAACTGTGACATGCATTTTTGTTGTTTAGAGGCCAAGAATAGAGTTGTATCCATCACAATTACCATAGTATCTAGTGTTGAAAATGTAACTATGTTCGATCTTCATAATTGTCATTGTACTCATGTCATTAAGTATATCTTATCTATCTATCAAAAGAAGAAAGAAAATATTATTTTCCAAGCATGAGTTTCATGCTCCATTCAAGTGGTCATCTAGTTCAAGCATGCATTTCATGCTCCTAGGTTTGTCAAGTTAATAAGAGATGTGTCATGAGTCAATAGAGTCTTTGTCCCATGTATACGACCCTATCGGGCAATTTGTAACAAGAAATAAGAACTATTTTTGAGTCAAAATTGTCAATATTGACCTCGAAGACCAAGTTGGCTTAGAAGAGGCTACTCGACCCCTAGAAGTTGGCCTAGAAGAGGCTTACCGTCTCTCAAGTCGGCTTATTATGGAGGCTCCAACAATTATAAATAGGGCATCTCGGCCTCATTTCAGAGCAAGCATTTCGATGATGATCTGAAGCTAGTGAAAAGTGCGAAGGTCATCAAGAAGGAGCCTAATAACCAGTGAGGAGAAGGGAAGCAATAGTGAGGTCTTTAGCTTTGTTTTGGGACTGTTTTTCGGCGAAATTACATCCACACGTGTGAGATTGCAGAAATAAGGATGGAATATTACAGTCACAGTGAGAGGATTTTGGGTGAAGAACAAGAAAGATCTCAAGTCGAAGTGTCAAGAAGAGGTCTTCTTCTAGAGCAAGGACGATATAAGGTCAAAGCTAGTCAAACTCATGTGCTAGGGTTTCTGAAATAGAGCCAAGAAGTGCAGTGCTGAACCAAGGGACCAACATTTTGAAGGGTAGCCGAGAAGAATGAAGTAGCAAGAGGGTTGACCATCGTTGACTCAAGGAAGAAGGATCTCATCAAGGAACTGTGTCTTGGTCTTGGAGTGGCAAATAGGTCAAGGGTCTTGGTCTTGGTATTCGTCAATTGAAGTCTCTATAAGAAGAAGAATTTGTTCAGATTTTCCTCTCAAGTGGGAGAGGTTTTGGTCTTGGCTGATCGCCTATATTCTGTGTCTCTTGTCTCCTTATGGTTTTTGCATTGGTAACTGTTTGGTGAAGAAGAACACTAATAACTTAAGTAAAAGAAAATCTTAAACTAAGAAAGTAAAAAGCATTCACAAGCAATTATCATAAGAAGAGATATCACCTAATACTTGATGCCCTAGATTTCTCAATAGGAAGAACATAAGGAGGGATGCAAGAAGAAATTCTAAGGAAAGAAGGATCATAATTCATCTTGAAGGAAGGCTACTAGACTAAGAGGCTCTTGTTTACAACAGAGCATCTTGAGAAAAGACTTTTGAAGACATCTTGGAACATCTTGAAAGAAGCATCTTGGAAGATCTTTTGAGGACTTTGGAAGACATCATTTACAAGGTAGAAGGAAGAAAGTTTCTCTCTTTTTAATTGGAAGTTCTTGATTTCAGGTCATTATCTTGAAGAAGGATCTCTCTCTCTTGAAAGGTCTTCTAGAAAGTCTAAAGAAAACAAGAATCTTGGGACCATCATTGAAGTAATTTTGAAGAAATGTCAAGTACCTTTGGAGCATCATTAAAGAAGGCTTAAGAAGTGACAAGCACCTTGGGACTATCATCAAAGCAAGAAGGATACCTCTTGAAGTTATCAAGGAATATCATCTTCAAGTATCTATTGATAAACATAGTTGCAAAACTAAGCAAGAATAAGATTGAAAAATGGACAAAGTACTTTAAAAGTGAAGTGAGGCTTAAAAGGATTCTCATTGAATCCATCAAGGATCATCTAGTTCTAGTTATGAAGAAGTAAAAAGTCATATATGAAAAGTCTCAAGCTTGTGCTACTAAAGGAAAGAAGTAGAAGAAAAGGAGGCTTGGAAAGTTTGAACCTCATCAAAAAAATTAATTTTGAGGAAAACAAGATATGTCCAAAATGAAATGCTATGGATGTAATTGTCTTAAGAATCCTCAAAATAGAATGAACAATAAGAAACAAGAAGGGGATGGAGCTCACACAACTGTAGATAGAAAAGAACCTGAAAAGAAGCCAAAGTTTGTAGATCCCAAGGATCTCTTTTATTGAAGTCTCATGACATCATGGATAGAAGTAGATGGCATTAAAATAGTTTGAATGCATATAGACAGTTGCATTGGAAGCAGTCATCTAGCAAAAATATAAGGTTTTTGGACCTATTCATACATGATACAACACTTTGGCATTATAAGGATTCTCTACAAGAATAGAATCATGAAAAACTTTTCAATATATGGAAGAATCATTATGACATGGTAAGAGTATAAAAAGTTTGCAGGTATAGTTATAGCATGAAGTTAGTGTCATCTTCAAGAAAAAAGGTAGTTCATTCAAAAAGAGTAGACTAGATGGTTGTCTGAAAGAAGAAGAATATGCTTGATATCTTGAACATGAACATGGTGTGGATAAATTTTGGATATAGTTTGGAACTTTTCTGGATGGAAGACATGATAGTTGAACCTAAAGATAGTGATCAACATTCGATAGTCTCTTGAAATACTGTTGACTACAAAGGTAATTATTGAAAGATAAGTGCTCTATCTCTCTTCTTATACTATTATTTTCTTTAACTTAGTCCTTTGTTTTTATATACATTCCTTGACTACATCTTTTCTTTTTATGATCTCCCTAAAAAGGACTACAGGTATATTCTAAAAAATGTCTATGAAAGAACAAGTCAAAAGTTTGTGGCTAGATTTAGAGGGAGCCTCGAAGGGAGATTTAAATCTTGGAAGAACTTTGTATTTAAAAGGAGCTTTGATTCAGAGGGAGCGGTTCAATCTTAAAGTAAAAAATCAAAAGGGGGTACGATCATTTAGTTAATAATGCATAGTCTTTGCATGTGAGGTATGTTAGGGTTTTTCATTTTCTTTATGATAGGTCTAAAAGACAATGAAAGTGTTAGGGTTTGAAGATGGCATATTTTGCATGATTAGAATCTGGGGTTTGTAGACTTTCCATTTTTTGAAGGTTTTTGGTATCTAGGTTCGTAAAACCTAGATGGGACATGAATTAGAAAAACCCTAGAATAGTGAAAACTATATCCCTTATTATTTGTTCCCTCTTGAATCCCTAACTCTTGGTTTTAGGGTTTCTAGGTAGAATCTAGGGTATGTGAAAAACCCTAATAAGGGTTAGGTCATATGATATCTAAGGTTTGTAACCAAAACCATAGATGCACACTTTTGAAGTCATATAACCCTAGATTGACAGAATTAACATCATGTTCTTGTGTATATTGTGCTTGGTTGTACAGTGTACTTGTTGATGAAAATTGCAGGTACATGATGGTTTTCAAAATTGTGAAAACTAGATGAGAAAATGTAAGAACAAAAATCAAATCTCGTGCTTGATGATGACCTCGTGATAATGATGAGTATGACGGAAAGAGGGAGTTGCAAAAACCCTGATGATATTGAAGTTTTCATCTAATGAGTATATTGATGATTGAAGGATGAAGCTGAATATGTTGCTGCCTGTGAGATTGGAAAGGAAGTTGTTTGGTTCAAGAAGTTCTTGTAATATCCCCGATGGGAAAAAGACAGTAATATAAAGTAGCAATAGACTAAAAATTATAGCAAGTAAAATCACACCATTAACACATGAAAATTGGAGTAAAAAACATGATCTGAGTCATTTTATTAATGCTGGAAAGGAGTACAATAATGGTGATGGAATGGGTGCACCTGGGCCCACTGAAGACAGGCTAGAATACATCTCAAATCAAGCTGGAATGTCTTTCTGGAAATGGCATTGCGTGGCTCAATCATTGCGCTGCCCATTCCAGAAAATGCTGTTGCTGGTTGGGTTGCTTCCCGTGCTCAGAAAATTATGGGTGTTGGACACTAGACTCTCCTCAAAATACCCACAAAAACCCGCGAAGGGTTTGCTGAAAGCTTGATCCTGAAAATTGGCACCTTTCGGCTTGGTATGCTGCTCTGTTGGTGAAATCGAACCGCTGGCTGGAACTGCTGGTAAATGCCTCCCAAACACTGCCAAAATCCCTGGTAGGAGGTCGCTAGCCTTCTCTCCGAATCTCCTCTGCACTCCTCACTCCCGACACCCACACCAAACTGAATTGCGTAATCACTATGCTGCTGTGGCTGCCTCTGCGCAGTCCTGAAGGGGCTACGCTCTCCTGGCTGATGTTCTACTCCAATCTAATCTGTTGCACTACACCGACCTCTGAACTGTACTGAAATGATGCTACTAAGCTCACCTGTGAAATCAGGATGAATTCACCAAGGGGAGTTGGGCACTTGCCCAATCTCTCCCAATCACCCAAGGGTTTCCGTCTTGGTGCTACCATTGGAGTAGAGAACTTGGTTCTCAACCTCACATACGAGAAATAATATCAAATCCAAGATATCCCTCAATGGCCTCCTCCTCTTCTTTTATAGATCTCATGGACCCCTCTAGAGCCTTTTATTTTATTACTATTTTAATCATGGAGCACTTTTCCCTCTTATTAAAATATGCTTTTTAATGTGGGAAAGAGTAAGTCGGCTGTCGTGTCTCCTCCGGTCACTGAAACTTATGTCCAACCATCCCATCATGTAGGTATTCTCGTTCCGGTTCCAACGAGCTATTAAACTAAGGTGTTCTATTACGTATTCCTCTCGGAATGCCACCTTGAGCGTAATAAATTGAGTTAAGCCCAAAAATAACTCTTTTTTCCGAAAGTTGTCAGAATGCGCCAGAACGAAAGGCAAACTGTGCGGATGCTGGAATATACGAAGCGAATGCCACCGGTCCTCATAGAAACTCCTCAAAACTCCTCCAAAAATCCCCTAGGCCCACTGATGACACCAACCTGTACTTGTGACCTGTCTGCTCCCAACTCTGGAAGTCCATCCTAACCCTGTCATAAGGAACACCAAAAAAAGGAATATTACAGTCCTCCTGCCCAAAGGTTACTTGCCTCAAGCAATCCAAATATGTGGGCCACCCTGTTGGCTTGATGCAACTGAGACCCAATGCTTGGATCCCATACAAACCCCTGGGTATTGCTATGCTCTCGTGTCAAACCACCAGGAACAAACCCCTCAATGCCGGGATCCCAAACTGATCTCTCACTGCGCCCATCATCAACCAATCCTCCCGGATCCCAACATCACCATGGCCAATCATCGCCCAAGTCCCATGGCTCGGACTGCGCACTGTCTCTTGCTATAGTTGCTGCCCCATGAAGCGAATACCAACTCAGCAACTCTCTCCAATCCAACCCGAGGTCAATCCTGGTCTGTTGATGCGAGGCTAGTGCTACTGAAAAACTGATGGACTGTCGGTCCACAATCCATGGCCCAATGGAACATGAAACAACTCTCTCATCTAAGTGCTCCTGCCGAAATGTGCCCGGAACTAAGAATGATACTCCATCAATAGGATACGAACTCATGATCTCCTGCCAATCTATCCCAAAGAAGAATAAAATGCAGTGACACCTGCATACGGAACAAGTCTGACATGTTGTCGCCAGTCCATACTCAACTCATGCTGCTCTGTCCCGCCTGAAAAAGAAGGCCCCTCTCTCTATAATAGGCCAAAGTGGACAAGATATGCTGCAATCCCCATCGATGTACTCCTGGAGAGTGCTGCTCCCTGAAAATACTGCAACTCTGCTAACTGCATGTGCATCTACCTGCACCTCATCAGTGGGTCAGCCCAAATATGGATGCACCACCATCTCCAGCAACTCCCTCTCCTGATCAGGAATGTCATACTCATGCTGTCTACTAGCCTCCTGCAGAACTACCGTATCGACCAACAAAATCTGTCCAAGAAATCCTGCCACTCCTATAATGAACCCAGGTAGACAAGCTGTGCTGCAAGCCTTGTCTATGTACCCTTGGAGAGGGTTGCGATCCGAAAACGTTGCAACTTTGCTGGATGCCACTAAGTCTGCTTGCACCTCATCGATGGGTAGACCCAAAGATGGATGCATTGCGGTCTCCCTCGTCTAATAGGAAACCCCCCGCTCCTGTTGTCTATTGGCCTACTGTGAAATTGCCCTGTTAGGCCCCAACACTGCCTGAGGATAAGTGTCTGCAAATACTGCCACACTACTAGCTGCTTGTGCATCTGTTTGCTCCCAATCAATGGCTGACCCCAAGGGTGGCCGCTCACCCTCCTCCATCATGACCCCAATGGGACCCTCTGACTGGCTCTCCACCCAAGGCTCAACATGCATACTGGGTATACCATCCTCCTTAGCTGACTCAGGCTCCGCTATATGTTGCTCACGCCGAATCATCATGGGTAACTCGTCATCTTGAATGTCTCCCATAGGGTCCATTGGCTTCTCGCCAAACATGCTGGAGTATAAATCTGATCTACTATCATCAACTCCACATCGCTGCTTATGCTCTCCAAAAGCATCCTCAAATGACCCCATGGACTCATCCAAAGAAGTGCCCTCATCCTGGCATACAAAAGGATTGTCTTGCTGCTCTACCTCTGCCACCTCATCTGCATCTCTCAAGCATGAATGATCTGTCTCCCAAGGTTCTTTGCAGATGAAGCAAAGTCCCTTCCTTGATCCACCAAACTGGAGCAACTCCTCCCCGGT
The DNA here is from genome assembly GCA_034641835.2 of Pinus albicaulis. Taxonomy (NCBI): domain Eukaryota; kingdom Viridiplantae; phylum Streptophyta; class Pinopsida; order Pinales; family Pinaceae; genus Pinus; species Pinus albicaulis. The sequence continues at coordinate 829,785,640 of CM076577.1, read as the reverse complement.
CAATTGTCTCCTGAATAGCCCAATGTTCTGCTGAACTTGCCCTTGGGCTAGCTCATAAGCAACAGGTGAGACCAACTGATCTCTCTTCCAAATAGCCAACAGTCTAGCCTGCAACTCCTTGCAAATGACATCACGATCTCCCATGACTTAAGACAAAATGGACATCATGTTGGTTCTCACTGTATCAGGGTGATGTTTCCTAATGTTAAAGAAACATTGGAACATTTGACGGACCAAGTCATCACACCCCAAATCAAGCATGATGTCATACGTTCTGAACATGGCCATACCTCCTAAAATCTCAAGCTTTGTCCCAAAGGTAGAGCCTGCACTGTTGTCCAAGCCCTGAAATGTCTCCACTACCAACTTGAAAACTTCCTGCATAACATCATCATTGAAAGGAGTTATAGGTGCGATCAACCTCATAATGTTACTGAGGCATGATGCCACTGGAAGTTTGAACCCTTCACAAGGTTCTTCCAAGAACTTCGGTAGTATAAGAGCAAGCATAGTAGGTTTCAAAGCCCAAACCAGTTTCTTCCCTTCTACCTGGCTTACTTTGGAAAGGAGTTTATCAAGTTCATCAACTTTGGAAAGAACTCTCCATGTGATCTTCATGTGCTTCAACTCTGTCCCAAGTGCAAGATATTTGTGACCAATCCCCAATTCTTCCTGCAAATCTTTTGGCTGTTCTTTTTGAAGAGTGGCATAGATCCCCTTTGAGAATGGTTTGCTGTTCAGTTTTGTTTTCTGATCTGATGATACGTGGTGGTTCATGGAACTAATTTCTGTGTTTAATCTTTTTAATTTGTTTAAGAGTCCCTCCATGGTTTAGCTGAAGAATGTTAAGTACATTAAGCAAGGCCTTTGGTTGACAACTCAGCAAAGCACATAATAGTAACTGACAGAGATAAACAATACATTCTTATGTCCAATTCTGTCACACATTAGGCTCTAGCTCAACACTCTAACTCAAAATCTCATAACAAACTCAACACCTTACAACAGTATATAAATCGTCGCTGTGAAAATTACAGATATATCTATTGCTGGTAGCTATACCAACTCTGTCAATACCCTAGCAGACCATAATAACTCACTAATGACAATACAGGGCTATGTAAGCAAGCAACAACAATATTCTGACTCAATGACTTCTCAATATGTACTTAATGCTTATGGAAACTCATGACTTATCATAAAGAAATAACACCCATTATAAAAATTAAATACACAGACAGCATATTTAGAAAGATAGAACCTGGTATTCACAGAATGTTACTTTAGCGAATGTTCAGTCCTCTTTTTGCAATTTCAGACCTCTGCTACAACCAAACATTTGCTACAGGATGCGCATTCCACATATGTATTTTCGTCTAGCCACATAGATACTTCAAAGTTCAATCACTTCCAGAACTTAATTCATAGCCACAAAAGGGGGTCCACACAGGTAACAATTAGAGAAATTATTCAGCCTTGAATAATGCATTACCTCAGCCGGAAACATTGAGGAAAGGACCCTGCTAGCAAATCTGGAAATTCGTGTTGCTTTGAGGCTGCAATATATGCTCAGAAAATCAATACTCTAGCTCTCATGACCAGCAGAAGAATGCCCACAACTTATACAAGCCTTTAGTGAGTTCCCAATAGTGGGAATGTGTTCATTTCAGCCAAATAACAATATATTTTCCGCTCCTTGCAAATCTCCTTTGAAGGCAAATTCAACTCAGATCTAGGGCTTTAAAAATGCCTTTGATAAACCTCCAAAATAAAACCCTCGAACGCTTGCAATAAAATTTGTTCCGGCAATAGAATTTGGCACATTCAAAAATAAACCGTTGAACTTGGATTTTTCAAATCAATCCCACGGCTGAGCCAAGATCAAAGCTTTGATACCACTGAAATATCCCTGATGGGAAAAAGACAGTAATATAAAACAACAATACACTAAAAATTACAGCAAGTAAAATCACACCATTAGCACATGAAAACTGGAGTTAAAAACATGATCTGAGTCATTTTATAAATGCCGGAAAGGAGTACAATAATGGTGATGGAATGGGTGTAACTGGGCCTGCTGAAGGCAGGCTGGAATACATCACAAATCAAGCTGAAATGTCTCTGTGGAAATGGCACTGTGTGGCTCAATCACTGCGCTATCCAGTCCAGAAAACGCTGCTGCTGGCCGAATTCAGACTGCTGGTTGGGCTGCTTCCCGTGCTCATAAAATTCTGGGTATTGGACACCAGACTCTCCTCAAGATACCCACAAAAACCTGTGAAGGGTTTGCTGAAAGCTTGATCCCGAAAATTGGCCACTTTGGGCTTGGTACGCTGCTCTGCTGGGGAAATTGAACCCCTTGTTGGAACTGCTGGTGAATGTCTCCCAAACACTGCCAAAGTCCCTAGTAGGAGGTGGCTAGCCTCCCCTCCGAATCTCCCGCTGAATCTCATCTGCACTCCTCACTCCCGGCACCCACACCAAACTGAACTGCGCATTCCCCGCGCAACCGTGACTTCCTCTACACAGTCCTGAAGGGGCTACGCTCTCCTGGCTAATGCTGCTACTCCAGTCTAATCTGCTGCACTGCACCGACTTCCGAACTGTACTGAAATGGCACTACTAAGCTCACCTGTGAATTCAGGATGAATTCACCAAGGGGAGTTGGGCACTTGCCCAATCCCTCTCAGTCAATCGAGGGTTTCCATCCTGGGGCTACCAATGGAGTAGAGAACCTGGTTCTCAACCTCACATACGAGAAATAATATCAAATCCAAGATACCCATCAATGTCCTCCTCCTCTTCTTTTATAGATCTCATGGACCCCTCTAGAGCCTTCTATTTTATTATTATTTTAATCATGGAGCACTTTTCCCTCTTATTAAAATATTCTTTTTAATGCGGGAAAGAGTAAATCGGTTGTCATGTCTCCTCCGGTTGCTGAAACTTATGTCCAACCATCCCATCATGTAGGTATTCTCGTTCCGGTTCCAACGAGTTATTACACTAAGGTGTTTTATCACGTATTCCTCTCGGAATGCCACCTTGAGCGTAATAAATTGAGTTAAGCCCAAAAATAACTCAGTTTTTCCGAAAGTTGTCGGAATGCTCTGAAACGAAAGGAAAACTGTGCACATGATGGAATATACCAAGCGAATGCCACTGGTCCTCATAGAAACTCCTCAAAACCCCTCCAAAAATCCCCTGGGCCCGCTAATGACATCAACCTGTACTTGTGACCTGTCTGCTCCCAACTTTGGAAGTCCATCCTAACCCTGTCATAAGGAACACCAAAAAAAGGAATATTACACTTCTATTAGATTTATTTGGAGGACCGATGAATCCCACTATTATATATTGTGATAACCAAAGCAGCATTAGGTTGATAGAGGACCCCATGTTTCATGCTAGGACTAAGCATGTTAATAATAAGGTAGAAGTTTGGTACAAAATGGGGTCGAGAAGCTACAATATATTCCGAGAAACGAATTGGTAGTTGATATTTTGACAAAATCTCTCCCCAATAAGAAGCTTGAGTATTTGAGAAGCATGCTTGGATTGGATGATATCTCCTATTTGATTGAGAGGGAAAGATGATGATTTGTTGTACCCTAGGCTGATTAGCTCGTATGATGGTACTTTGAGTTGGTATATTGGCAGGTAGCTTAGATGATACCTAAAACCCTATTAGGGATGGTGTCTTGGCAGGTAGCCTAGATGACACCTAGATCCTTGTTGAGTTGGCATCTTAGCAGGTAGCTTAGATGATACCTAGAACCTTGTTAGGGTTGGTATCTTGGCAGGTAGCCTAGATGATCCCTGGTGTCTTTGCAGGTAGCCTAGATGACACCTGAATCTTTGTTGAGTTGGTATCTTAGCAGGTAGCTTAGATGATACCTAGAACCCTGTCAGGGTTAGTCTCTTGGCAGGTAGCCTAGATGACACCTTACCTTCCTAGATGATACCTGGATCCCTGTTGGTGTTGAAATATGTAACTAGGTTCAGTCTTTATAATGCCATATGTAATCATGATTTTATGTATTTGATGTAAAGAGAAAAATAAATTTATTATTGTCATTCTTGAGGCATGGGTTTCATGCTCAAGGAAAATTTATTTATAGTTCAAGCACCCATTGAGTGCTTATATGGTTTGTCATTGAGTGTACAAGTCAATTCAGTCATTGTCATGTATGGAAGACCCTTTTGGGCATGTTACATATTGTAAAGAAAATTTATTTTAGTCAAAATAGAGTCAAAGACCCTCTATGACCTTGTCATAATGTTGCAACAAGTTGGCCTACATGGAAGATCAAGTCGGCCTCATGGAGGCAATTCATACCCCTATAAAGCCTATATATAAGAAGGAACTCCACCTCATTTGGACACACAACAAGCAAGTTCGATTTCCTCAATAAAGAAGCTAGAAAAAGGACGAAAATCAAGGATAAGAAGAAGAAGAGCAAGATAGAAGTTGTGGACCTCTCTCTCTCTTGTGTTAGTGTTTCTAATTTTGCTGGGCTGGATGAAATTCTGAAGCTGCATCTAGGTTGAAGCTGTGAAGGTTGAAGCTATGAAGTTGCATCTAGGTTGACGCTGTGGAGCTGCATCTAGGCCGAAGTTGTGAAGCTGCATCCAGGTCAAAGCTGTGAAGCTGCATCTAGGTGGAAGCTGTGAAAGTTGAAGTTGTCAATTCACTAGGTCGAAGTTGCTGAAGCTACTAGGTCTAAGTTGCAATAATTGTTGTTGGGGGTCGAAGTTGTTCGAAGTTCAAAGTTTGTTGTTGGAAGCTGTACTCATCGAGAGGAAAGGTTGACTTGGTCTTGGAGGGGTCTTTGTCAAGGGTCTTAGGTCTTGGAATTCGTCATTTGAAGATTCTATAAGAAGAGAAGAATTCTTGGGGGTTTTCTCTCAAGAGGAGAGGTTTTGGCCCTAGTTAGCAACCTACGTTTTGTGTCCTCTTGTCTCATTGATCTTCATAGTGGGGTAGTTGTTTGACGATAAGAACATTAATAATACAAGTGAAAGAAGAAGCTAATCAAGTTAAGTGAAAATACATCACAAGCAATTATCAAAGTAAGATAAATCTCCTAATCTAGTTGCCCTAGGTTTCTCAACATGGTATTAGAGCTAAGGTGACAAGACAAGGAAAGGCAGCTTGAAGAAGGATCATCAAAAGTAATATCAAGAAAGTCAAGACATCAAAGAGGACATCAAATCATCAAGAAAGACTAGTCTTCATGTCATCTTGAAGAAAGGTTCTAAGAAGCATCAAGGAAGACTACCCATCTCATCTCAAGGATTATACTATCTAGAAGCAACAACAAGAAGAAGACCTCAAAGAATCTACTTTAAAAAAGGACCCTACCTCCAAAAGGGACCACACATTCGATGCATCTTGAAGTCTCCACATTCTATGGAAGCAAGAAGAAGTGTTGCCATCATCATCAAAGACATCAAGGTGATCTCCCTCTTGGTAAAGCAAGTATCACATCTCAAGCATATTTGAAGAAAGACATCTCTAGAAGAAGAAGTATTGTCATCTTCAAGGAAGCTATCACCATCAACTATCATCAAAATCAAAGAAGGCATCAAGCTGAAGATATCATCATCAAAGAAGCATCTTCACTTGACAAGTTAGTACCTTTATATCTAAGTCTAAATCTAATATTAAAATGACTTCATTCTGCAAGGAGAGCAACAAACTGGCAAGGTCATCAAATTTCCTTGCATGGAAGAAGAGGATAGATTAGATACTTATAGAAAATGAAGTCATTGGACATGTTAAGGGTTCAACCATCAAACCACCTAAAGAAGAAGCTCAAGCTCTATCGAAATATATGAACGAGGAAATAAGGGCTCAAAGAATCCTTATAGAATCAATCAAGGATTCTCTCATCCCTTTTGTAGCAAAGTTGGAGAATCCAAAAGAAATCTATGATAATTTGGTAGAATTGTTCTTCGTGAGCACTGCAGGAGAAGTTATATCTTTGGGAACCGAGAGATATAAGGTAAAAGTATCAAAGGAAGAGGGGATAGCCTCATATCTTATGAGGGTGTCACAAATAAGAGATCAAGTACAAGAGTTAGGGGAAATAATGTCTGACAAGAAATGACCACCGTTGTGCTCAATGCAATACCTGATGAATGGGTTTGTATCAAGTATATATGGAAAGAAGGAAGCCATCCCATTCAGTGAACTTTGGTCATTATGTAAGATTGAAGAAACTAGGTTGAAAGTAAAAAGTGATGTGAGATCAAATGAACAAGTTCAAGCATTTGCTGCCATGGCTAGAAGAAAAGGAAAGGTTGGAAAGTTTGGTCGTCAGAAAAAGAAGAAGATCAATATGTCAAAGATCTAATGCTATGGATGTCAGGAATGTGGGCATTTCAAGAGAGATTGTCTGAAACTCAAGAAGGACATGAAGAAAAGGAAAGAAAGGAATGAAGCCCATGTCACCGAAGAAGTGGAAGAACTTGAGAAGAAGAAATCAAAGGAGGAAGTGAAAGAACTCTACTATGAATGAGATAATCTCCTTCACTTAGTTCTTTTCAATTTTTTAAAAGATAATTATCATTATAGGAAGCATCACAAGGATGATAGGATGCATCATATTGGAAGATGGCATCATATTAGATGTTGAGATTTTGTGTATTTGGGGTAGCATCAGTTGTGCTCTAGCTCCCAAATTTTGAGGAGGGACTAGAGTACACTTGATCTACAAGACCCAGAAATTGATTTGGGAAATTTCATTTGGTTTAGGAGATATTAAATTAATTATTTATTTTAATGTATTTCCTAAGTTAAAACTTAGGGAAATTAAATAATTAAAGTGAATTTAATTAAACATGTGATGAAATTGTCTTAAATCACACGGATCAAGCTTCCTTTTAATCTTAGCCATTGATTCAAGATCTGGTCATGGCCGTTGATTTGTCAACGAGAAAAGTATAAAGGAAAGGTTTGGGGTCATTTGTAAAGACACACAGAGGCAAAGCATTGAAGCTAAGCTGAGGTTCTAGGGTAGGGTTTACTAAGAATACTTAGAAGTGTTTCAGCTGCAGAGAGGGGAATTTAGGCCAAGGGGATGTTCTGATCCCAGGGTCTAGAATACACAAGAGGCAGAGATCCGCTCAAGGACATCGCAGAGGAGAAGGGAAGCTGCAGCAGCAAAGACAACGTAGTCCCTCCAAGGACAGCGTGATTTTCAGCAGGAAACCCTCAGATGGTTACGCAGAGACCTTAAGGGGCAGCGTAGAGACTACGTCACCCAGTCTGGGGTACGCAGTCCCTTCCGGAGCAGTGCTGAGGGTTAGAGGGGCTTCAGAGGCTGACGCAGAGGCTTTCAGGGGCAGCGCTGGGGTTGCTAGGCCCTAATCTTGGCTGAGTTCTGTAAATCCCGTTTGAGGGTGTGGATTAGTCATTATTTTGGCCCTAGATCAGCTAGTGAGTTGTAGATCTAGTATTTCTCTGTTGGTTTTTCTAGATCTGGAACCCAGGCTTGTTGTATTCAGAAAATTCTTAATAATAAAACCCTCCAGCAGCCAGAGACCAGTTTTCCCGCATTGGGTTTTTCCGGGGACTATTTGTCCAGAAATAACTGTCACTTTGTCTATGTGTGAATGAACTTGTTCTAGATCTGGATTGGTGGAGATCTGTTATGTGTTTTGCTTCGATTTTAACTTGAATTTATTCAGTTAATAACTTGTCTAAGTAGAAGGAGCATTACCAGATTAACAGTAATAATTTCTGCATAAAATGCTAAGATTCAGAAATTTCCATGTTAGAAGCATATGATTACATTAGCTCATGACATCATTATAGAAACTTGAAAGGATAACTGAAGTAAAAGTATACATGGTTGTAGTGTTGATTTTTGTAGCATCCGAAAGTGTTCCAAGTCTCAAACTTTGCATGGAGGCTTGGACAGTAGCATTCCAAAGAACATAGAAACAGTTTGTGCAAATTCCACTTGGTTCAGGACTTATTAAAATAATTAATTATTTTAATGGAGACCCTAAGTCCAAACTTAGGGAAATGAAATAGTTAAAGGGTATTAATAAGTCAGAGTGTGAATCTTCTAGAAAACATGGATCAAGTCAAGATTTAATCTTAGCCATTGATTAATCTTTTAATCTGGGCCGTTGGTTCTCCAACAGGAAGATTATAAAAGAAGGCTTGAGGGTCACTTGGAAAATAAGCAGGGAACACACTCAGTACCCGAAGGAGATCCATTCTGATGTATAATTCGATCTCAGTGAGAGAGTTGCAGGGCGAGAAGTTGCAGGAGCAGAAGGAGGAGGTCAGGGGTGATCGAGATCAGGGTCAGAGAGCAACAGTGGGTCACTGGAGGCAGCTTGAGGCTGCAGTGCAGAGGCCCCACGCAGTCTCTACGCAGATTCACACAGTCTAGCGCTGGGATTGCGCAGTGAATCACGTAGACTGACGCAGGGGCTTGCAGGGGTTATTCTGTGTGTCAGAAAATTGTTCGAGTAAGCTGGATGTTAGTCTCAGGTGGTTCAGAGTTTATTTTCCAAATATTTTCCCCGTAAAGATATCATTTGCTGAAGAATTAATAAAAACCTCATTTGCTGAACCGATTTTCCCACATTGGGTTTTTTCGGGGACAATTGTCCAAAAATAACTGTGTAATGTGATTGATTCTTGTGCTTATGTTCTCTACTGTTTTTTTTCATTGCATATATAATTGTGAATGTTGTAGTAGTATTTATTTGCCGGACGATTTCTGAATAATAACTTATTGAAATAATAAGTAGGAGAAATAAATCTATCACTGCAACTATTTGTAATTTTCACATGTAGCAGCCATCATTATGGAAAGGAAGTAGCTCAAGATATCCTCATTGAAAGCATGAAAGACAACCAAAATAGTTGTGTATATGATTGGAAGAAAGTCATCTAGCATGATAGAAAAAGATCATCATACATCATCATTATTAGAAAGGAGCATTTGCAGGATGAGGATAATCAAGATCCTCCATTGGAATCTTCATTAGAAGGTTCACCTCAACTTGCAAGAAGCAATTGTCTCGTTGATGGTCTACGCCCACCTTGTGTGGGATCCATTGTTTAGGAGGATGACGGTATGGTGACAAAGGTGTGCATCATGGTTGAAGTACTTTCAAGCAAGGAAAGGAAGTTGTTGAAGGAAGTCTAGATGAACAAAAGGAGAAAAGAGGTATGTATATATTTGATAGATTAAGTCATGTCATCATATAGTTGCAGATATCATGGGTAAATGCTCTATCTCATGAGCATGATTGAAGAAGAAGGATCTCTTCCTTTAGAAAGATGCATGAAAGCATATACCTTGAACTAGTTCACATATTGATAAGATGAAATCAACATAATATACCCTCATATGGAATATGAGGAGGTTGACAAGATGAAGGAACTATGTATAAAAGTTCCTGAGGAGCAACATGTGAAGAAAGGAAGAAGAGTTCGTGAAAGATGCAACTATAGTCACATAAGATAAGATAAGTGATCAACATCCGATGACTAGAAGAATTGGCTATGACATCTCCATAGAGAAGGTATGAAGACCCTGATAAAGTTTGTAAAGAAAGGAGACCCTTGATATTGAATGCCTTGGAGATGTGTTTATGAATGTGCAGGATTTTGATATTGCAAAAAGCAGATGTCATGATGAAAGGCCGTCGTAAAAGGTAATTTTGATTTGATGTTCATTTTGGTTTTTGGACAACATCTGGTTGGATTGAAATAGGGCTACCGAAAGAAAATTGTAGATGTCACCTACAACTAGTTCTCATGGGAATGGATGGAAGATCCTAAAAGAAACATGACTTGGAGGAGGCAACTGTATGAAGAAAAGCCAGATGTGGACTAGAAGATCACTTTCTGATGAAAAGAAGGATGACATGACTATTTGTTCAACCCTATGGTTTGTTAAAGGAAAGTGATGGATGGTCGATGCCCTGCAAAGAAAAGTCTAGAAGATGAAGTTCGTGACATTGAAAGGAGGATCCCTACAAGCAGCTGATAATACCATGATCTCCACCAAATAGCAGATAGTTATTGTTGGTAGCAAGTCCCTAGTTAAGAGGGAGCTTGGAGAAGTCCCTGGGTAAGAGGGAGCTTGGATATATTCCTTTTATAGGAATGAGTATATCTTCCCTAGTTGAGAGGGAGAGATAGACACATCACTCTTGTCTTCATATTGTGAAGAAAGAATGGAGGATTGAGTAAGCATCCGAGATTGATTCTGATACTCTTTGAGGATGTGTAGGGCATCCAATAGTTAAGAGTAGTTAAAGAGGAAATTCCTTAAGGATGTGTTATTCCAAGATATGAATTGTCCTAAAATGGACATACCCTGTGGACACCCGGGTGGGGTATGTGCCTTGAGAGACAATGATGATGGTGTCTATCATTCATTGTTCTCGCCAACATTGTGCTGTGATCTTGTGGAGAGATAGAGTTGTTAGTCAAGGCCTTGCTATGTGACAATGTTGGTTGGTACGATGAGATGCTTTGACATGAGCTAAGAAAGTAGCTTATGAGATGGCTTACCAATTTGACTCTTCTTATGAGAATTCTTCAGTTTGAGAATGTCCAAGTACCTTGTATGGATTATGAATACCTCCATAGTTAAGAGGGAGTGTTGAAATATGTAACTAGGTTTGGTCTTCATAATGACACTTGTAATCATGATTTTATGTATTTGATGTAAAGAGAAAAATAAATTTATTATTGTCACTCTTGAGGCATGGGTTTCATGCTAAAGGAAAAGTTATTTATAGGTCAAGCACACATTGAGTGCTTCTAGGGCTTGTCATTGAGTCTACGAGTCAATTGAGTTATTGTCATGTATGGAAGACCCTTTTGGGCATGTTACATATTGTAAAGAAAATTTAGTTGAGTCAAAATAGAGTCAAAGACCCTCCAAGCCCTTTCCATAATGCTACAACAAGTCGGCCTACATGGAAGATCAAGTTGACCTCATGGAGGCAATTCGTACCCCTAGAAATCCTATATATAAGAAGGAACTTGACCTCATTTGGACACACAACAAGCAAGTTTGATCTCCTCAAGAAAGAAGCTTGAAAAAGGACGAAAATCAAGGATAAGAAGAAGAAGAGCAAGATCAAAGTTTTTGACCTCTCTCTCTCTTGTGTTAGCGTTTCTAATGTTGTTGGACTAGACGAAATTATGAAGTTGCATCTAGTTCGAAGCTTTGACGCTGCATCTAGGTCGAAGCTGCGAAGGTCAAAGCTGTGAAGCTACATCTAGGTCAAAGTTGTGAAGTTGCATCAAGGTCGAAGTTGTGAATATGCTAGGTCGAAGTTGCTGAAGCTATTAGGTCGAAGTTGCAGAAATTGTTGCTGGGGGTCAAAGTTGCTGGAAGGTCGAAGTTTTGTTACTGGAAACTGTACTCATCAAGAAGAAAGGTTGACTTGGTCTTGGAGGGGTCATTGTCAAAGGTCTTAGGTCTTGTAATTTGTCATTTGAAGATTCTATAAGAAGAGAAGAATTCTTGTGGGTTTTCCTCTCAAGAGGAAAGGTTTTGGCCCTGGTTAGCAACCTACATTTTGTGTCCTCTTGTCTCATTGATCTTCATAGTGTGGTAGTTGTTTGATGATACGAACATTAATAATAATCAAGTGAAAGAAGCAACTAATCAAGTTAAGTAAAAATACATCACAAGCAATTATCAAAGTAAGGAAAATCACCTAATCTCGCTGCCCTAGATTTCTCAACAGTTGGGATGTAACCTTGGCAGTAGCCTAGATGGTACCTCGATGGGTTGATACCTTGGCAGTTAGCCTAGATGGTATCTAGACCCCTAACATTGTGCATGTTGTTTCCTTATGAGAACTCTTTAGTGAATCCTTGTACCGTTCGTAAAATTACGAATACCTCTCTAGTTAAGAGGGAGTGTTGAAAATGTAACTATGTTTAGTCTTCATAATTGTCATTGTACTCATGTCATTATGTATATCTTATGTATCTATCAAAAGAAGAAAGAAAATTATTATTTTTCAAGCAAGGGTTTCATGCTCCATTTAAGTGGCCATCTAGGTCAAGCATGCATTTCATGCTCCTAGGGTTTGTCAAGTTAATAAGAGATGTCTCATTAGTCAAGAGATTCTTTGTCCCATGTATACAACCCTATTGGGCAATTTGTAACAAGAAATAAAAATTATTTTTGAGTCAAAATATTCAATACTGACCTCCAAGACCAAGTCGGTCTAGAAGAGGCTACTCAACCCCTTGAAAAGGGTATAAATTGTAGAAATTTCAACCCCCACTCTGGGTATCATTTTTCCTTATCACTCCATGCATATAGTATTAAATCTGAACATGACATAGATACTAAAATCTGGAAATGACTGAATTTTCTGAAAACACAAGACTTGGAGATTTTTGCAACTGTTGAAAATGCATAAATAAAACACAGGAAAAATATGACAGCCACACAGAAAATAACACAGTGATTTTTGGTTAGTGTGACCCTGGAAAAACCCCCTACAACTCTTGGGGAAAACCAGTTTGAGAGCTCTTATTTATTTCTGAAAATGCTGTTACAGAGAAATTGAAAAACACAATAAAAATTCGAGCAACCAAAATAAAGACTTATCTCGATTTTCGTGCTTGAACTCCGCCTCAGAAAATGTGCCAATCAACAAACTAACAAAATAGAAATTTTTATAGCAAGAGATACCAACATTAAATGCTGTACAGTCTCCTCGAAATCTGTGCCTAGAAATTTTGTACTGTTGTATGGACTGTACGGAATTTACAGTAATCACTTCAAGCTTGAAATCCGTGCCCACTCAGCCTCGGAATGCGTGCTGCCTGCTGCTGTTCTTTCCCCTCGAAATCTGCGATGTACGGACCTCGAAATTCATGCCCACTGCTGCTGTACAGAATTTGCCTCGAAAAGTGTGCCAATAAATGCTATACGGATTTGCTACCTCGAAAAGCGTGCAACCTCCAGCTGCTGTACAGATTGCTGAAATGTCTCCCTCCTTCAACTTCTCACCGCTCAGAAATTTTCTCCTTGCTCTCCTTCTCTCTTTCTCTCAATAGCTCATGAAAGACTGAAGTGATATTTTCCTCTTCTCCTCTCCTTTTACCCTAAGTGACCTTTTGGGTAACCCTAAGATCTAATGGCTGAGATTCATTTAGATCTAGGGATGAGAATAAATGTGCATTTAATTCTCACTTTCTATTTTTTAACTCACCCACTTAAATAAAGACCCACTTAGCTTTTTATTTCCATAGTCACTTTTTCACTTTCTAATTTTTCATTGACTTTAATAAAGTCACTTTAAAATTAGATTGTAACTTTACCACTTATAAAGTCACTTTTCAAGTAAATTGACTTTAGCACTTATAAAGTCACTTTAGGAGAAAAGTACAAATAAATTTGGACACTTTTCCCTAGGCCAAAGATCAAAGCCTTAGGGAACCACTTGTCCTTTGGTACCCAAATTTAACATAAATATAAGTGATTTCAACCTCATTAACAACCCTCCTCACAAGAAGTTCAATCTGCAATACAAGGGTGCAAAATTCAAGGAAGAAGCCAAGAAAATCAAAGGAGAGAGAAGCTAAAGCAAGGAGGAAGGAAAATCGAAGTTCTGACCTAGTTTTTGGACTATTTTTTCTCACGTGCGAAATTATGAGATTCTGTAGGGGGCCAAAGTTGCAGAACTACTATAGGTCCGAAATTTAGATGTCGGGGGCCGAAATTTTGAGTTTGCAGTAGTTCTGGAAGGGTTTGACCATTGTTGAGTTGGTTTGACTTTGACTAGTTGGAAGGGATTTTGTTGGAGGGCTAATTTGGTGCTTGGAGGAGGTCTTGGTCTAGGGTTTTTGGTCTTGGATTTCTCATGTGAAGCTGTTTCTATGAGAAGACAAGATTTTTGACTGGGTTTTCCCCTAAGAAAAGGTTTTTTCCCTCGCTGAGAGCCTACATCTTGTGTTCATTGTTTTTGTGATCTTCATTATTTTATGGTTTTGGTAATTGTTTAAGGAAAGAGAACATAATAAGAACAAGAAGAAGAAGTTAATATAATATCACAAGCAATTATCAAGAGAAATCAACCTATGTGCTGACATATAGATTTCTCAACAACAATGCTAGCTAGCAAGTCAAATCATGCCGAAGAGAATAAACAATGAAATTGATATTTGAATTAGCATTAACCAAAGGTCATTAACACTTCGAACCATCTGAGTTATTGTATTCACATCAATCGACATATAGTTCACACTTTTCCCATTCTATGGCTTTGCTGAGAAAAATTTGAAAGGCACAAACCTCCTTGACCTGGTCTAGTTTGCTTCCTTCTAGGCCTGGGAAGTCTCAACCCTCAACTCTCCCTTTCTTGAGCCCTTTTTGCCTGCCCAAACTGTCGCTGTGTTTGCCCAGATAGGCATTGCAGCCCCTATGCTCTGCAACCTCCCTTTCAATCCCCCGTCTATCTTGTTTTAGTTTTGTCCAAGCACAGGTCCCCTCTACCAACCTATGGGTGGTCTCTCCCTATTTTTGGCCTAGACAAAGCACAATCCAACCCTCTTCTAGGGCTCAAACTTATCAAACAAATACACAGACCACAAAAACTCAACCTTCTAACGTACTCTTGGACAACTTCTTGACAAAAACCCTAACTCGACCTCTTTTCCAACGGACTGATCTCTCCAAACTCGACCTCTCTTGAACAACTGCGGTTTTCTCAGGGTCCTTGTTCTCCACAAGATGTAGTCCTTCACTTGACTCTAGTGACTGCTCTCTCAACAAAGCTCTGATACCATTTTGAATTTTTTATAATATACATAGTAGAAACCAATCTCTTGATTTGATAATTACTACTTAATGACCTTCAAATAGTTTATCTAATGCTATTGATATCATTGAGCAATTATACATAGAAGATTTCAACAGTAAATACAACAAAAACAATAAAGATCATAAAGACACAACCATGCACAATAGAGACAACAAATTTTGCCTAGGAAACCCAAATTTGGGAGAAAACCCAACAACTCTTCTTTTAGGAGAAATTATTCTTCAACAAGGTTTATAATTCAAAATTATCAAGAAATCTATGCCAAAAACCGAGTCCAAACTTCAATAACTTCATCCTTTCTCTACTCCCACGCGTGTCTTCTATAGAAGAGAGTAGAAGAGAGATGATGAATTCAAATTGGTCAAATGAAGATGTCACATTGTATATATATACAAGTTGAATGGGTGCTTTACCCCAAGGGACATATCCCTTCATGAACTAGGTCGACTTGTCCATTTTGAGCCTACATGAAGCTCAATAAAAATTGAATTTTAATTTTGATTTTCATAAATCTTCCGTTGGAAAGTGTAACTAGGATCGATCTTCATATTGACTATGTAATTATGTATTTATGAAGAAGACAAAGATAATAATATATATATTTTTGGTATGCTTGCTTCATGGGTTTCATGAGCAAGGTTTTATTATAGGTCAAAAGATTTCTTCTTGATGTCCTTTAGGGATTTGTCTTCTAGTTATAAATGTATTAAAGAGTCATGTTTATGATGAGTCAAAGTCACACTTGTATGCCTCAATACCTTGTCACATAAACCTTCAGGTCATGGATCAGAATATGGCTCAGTTCAGCGTTGAAGAAAGTGATCAAGTCGGCCTCCATACCTTTGCACAAGTCGGCTCAAAGGTAGGCCTTCATGTCGACTCAAAAAGGCAGATCTGTCATATATATATAAGGATGAATTGCGACTCATTTGAGGTAAGAAATTGCAGATAAGTCTGAGATATATTCGGTGATATACATCTGTTGTAATTTCAAGGATAGAACTGGGTCTAGAGCGAAGAAAGAAGGTGGTGTAATACATATCTACGAAGCTGCAAGTCTGTGTTAAAGTGCGGAATTTCAGGACTAAAGCTAGTGCGAAGTTACAGGACTGAAACTAGTGTGAAGTTGTAGGACTGAGGTTGATACGAAGTTGCAGGAATAAGGCCAGTGCGGAATAACATAATTGCAGTGAAATGTGAAGTTGTATAAGGGCTGCTCATTGAAGTACATAAGGCAGAAAAAGGGATATCTTTATAGTGCAAAGAAGACTTGTTATAAGTTCTGTCTAGAGTTGCATATAAAGGATTGGTTTGGGTATAAAGAAAGATAAGAATAAGCTTAGAAGAATATAAGATAAAACCAAGTAATCTAAGGAGATATCATGTACTAGAGACCGAGTTCTCTAAGGTTGGTGCAGGACGGTGCAGAAAGGAAGAATCAGATCAAGGAGTCAATGAAGAAGCAGTGACAAGGTCTTGGAGGCATACAAAGGTCAAGGGTCAGAGTCATGGTCATGGTACTTGTAAATTGAAAGTCTATAAGAAGAATTTCTTGTGGGTTTTCCTCTCCAAGAGGGAGAGGTTTTGGCCCTGGCTTGAAGAGCTTAAATCTGTGTCTCTTGTGTTTTTGGCAATTGACTTGATGAAAGACTTAATAAGCTAAGAAGAGAAGACATAAGTAAAAGAAGTAAGCTCACAAGTAATTATCAAGAAGAGAATTTCAATTAACCACTACCCTACCTAGTTCTCAACATGGTTTCAGAGCTAAGGTGCTGAAAACAAGGGATACTTGACAAGAAGACACTCAAAGAAGCAAGAATCAAAGTTTACATTGAAAAGGTCAAATCAGTTTGCAAAGAAGACCGTCAATCTTATTCAAAAGATTCACTTGTCAAGGAGATAATCTTTGCCATCAAAGATTCATGTTAAAGTGACATCATCTTTTTGAAGACACCTTTTATCATCAAAGATCCAAGGTCACCTACATTGCATAATTCAATCTAAGAGGAAGTTCCTAATTTCATCTTCATCATCATTAAGGAAGCAGTTGGAAGTCACCCTACTCAAGTAAGTATCTATGACCTTATCTAAATATGTCAAAATGACTTATTGTAAAGAGAGCAACAAATTGTTTGGGTCATCAAACTTTAGTGCATGGAAGAAGAGGACAAATTTGAATTTAATTGAAGACAAAGTTATGAGCTACATCGAAGGATCTACAATTCAACCCTCAAAAGGAGATGCTCCAACTCATGCCAAATACATGAAAGGAGAAATCAGAGCCCAGAGGATTCTCATAGAATCCATGAAGGACTCGCTCATACCCTATGTATCAAAACTGAAAACTGCAAAAGAAATATATGAGAAACTGGTGGAGCTATTCTCTGTGAGTGCTGCAAGAGAAGCAATCTCACTGAGACAAGAACTATAGAAGATGACATTGTCAAGAGAGGAAGGAATCACTTCATATTTTATGAGGATTTCTGAAATAAGAGACCAACTGCAGGAATTGGTAGAAGTAATGTTTGATAGTGAGATGACTACAGTGGTGATGAATGCTCTACCAGAAGAATGGGGAAACTTCACTTCAAGCTTATATGGGAAGAAAGAAGCAACACCATTCCACAATCTATGGTCTCTATGTAAAATAGAGGAAACAAGATTGAAAGCCAAAGTTGATATAAGATCAAGTGAAGGGAATCAAGCCTTTGCAGCCATGTCCAAGAAGAAGGGAAGATTCGGAAAATTTGGTCCTCAAAATAAAAGAAGAAATATGGACAAAGTACAATGCTTTGGATGTAATGAACTTGGTTTTTATAAAAGGGATTGTCCTAAATCTGGGAAGGACAAGAGGAAAAAGGAAGAAGCCCATGTCACAGATGAAAGGGAAGAACCTGATGCAAAGAAATCTAAGAAAGAAGCGAAAGATCTCTATTATGATTGAGATCATCTTTCTCTTTAACTGATTTCTATTGGTTGTAAAATAATATGATAGGAAGTAATGTATAATAATAACATCATGATAGAAACATGGAAGGAGCACTTGAAGAAGTAGCTCCTGGAAACCTCACTGATAACAACATTGATGGAAGGCAGTCATCAAGATCAAGGGTCATCATTCAATAATCAATATGGAATAGTAGCTGACATTTTCTAATGGATTTTTCTATGGATTCACTGGTTAGAAAGAAAGCAAAAGGTTTCATTGAGAATTCTATGTTACTGAATTTTGGGATTAGGATATGATGACATATTGATGAAGCAGGTCAAGGGAATGAAGTTCTTCATTCTAGTAAAATTGCTGCAGGATGACTCAAAAGAAAAGGATGAGGTACATATATCTAGATGCTGACATTGGATGCTGTGAAGTCATGTCACGTGGTTATAGGTGATGAACTTCTATCTTTAGAAGTATGATATATGGAAGGAAGATCTCTTCTGGTGCTCAAGTTGCCACTAACAGATGAAATTAAATATGTCCTCATATGGAATATGAGGTGGTTGTATACAAACAAGGAACTGAATACTAGAAGTTCCTGGGGATGAAGCTGTGTGGATAAAGAATGGAAGAGATCATGAAGTGTAACCATGTAAAGAGGCGGTTATCATCTGGAAGCCAAGAAGATGTGACTAGAAGATCTCTTGGGAAGATATGTGGACTCTGATAGAAGTATGGTAAAGAAGAAGACCCTTGAAAAAACATATCTTTAGGAGATGTGTCAATCTGAATAGAGGATGTCGATGCCTATAGGAAGATGTCACGGTGAAAGATCATCACTGAGGTAACTTTTGATTTAAAAGATCTTATGTATATGTTTATCTGGATGAGTTTATGTAGGGCTACCAATCATGTGGAAGGATGTAAGATCCTTGGGAGATGGTTCAAAGGAAAGCAGCATGGCATAAAGGTGGACTAGATGAGAAAGATTGATGAATCACTTTCTGATGGTTGACATGACTCGTGGATGAAAGTGATGGATGATCTGTGCCCTATGAAGCCAAAAGTTGAAGATTCCTCAATATCGAAATCCATGACATCGACGGGAGGAATTCTTCATGAGCAGTGGGGTGTCTCACCATTGCTGCTGCAGGTCCCTAGTTGAGAGGGAGCCTGGTGTTAAGTTTCTTACTTGGAAGAAACTTGAAGTATGTCCTTCCTAAGTTAAGAGGGAGTGTCATATATGATTCTCTAATTCATGTGCCATGCAATAGACCAGGATTAACAGCCGTAAGTCTTAGTGAAGGCCACTAGGAGAGAATGGATACACACATCATTCTGGTCTTCACCTAGGAAGACAGAATGGAGGATTGAGTAATCATCTAGCTTCCGATACTCTTTGAGAATGAGATAGGACATTCAAGATAAGAGTAGTCGGGTACCAATATTCTTTGAGGGTTGGTTACCCAAGAGAATAATAGTCCAAGAAGGTCATACTCTGGGAACACCTAGGTGGAGTATGTACCTTGGAGAGACAATGACAATGGTTTCTATAAGTCATGTGTCTCGCTAGCATTGTAGCCCATTGTCTCGTTGAGAGATGGGGCTGTTAGTCAAGGCCTTGCATTAGGACAATGCTGGTTGATATGATGCTATACAATGCGATTGCCAATCCGATTGTTCTTATGAGATTCTTCAGATTGAAAGTGACCATGTACCGTTATGAATACCTCCCTAGTTAAGAACGAGTGTTGGAAAGTGTAACTAGGATCGGTCTTCATATTGACTATGTAATTATGTATTTATGAAGAAGACAAAGATAATAATATATATATATTTTTGGTATGATTGCTTCATGGGTTTCATGAGCAAGGTTTTATTATAGGTCAAAAGACTTCTTCTTAATGTATTTTAGGGTTTTGTCTTCGGGTTATAAATGTATTAAAGAGTCATGTTTATGATGAGTCAAAGTCACATTTGTATGCCACAATACCTTGTCACATAAACCTTCAGGTCATGGATCATAATATGGCTCAGTTCAACGTTGAAGAAAGTGATCAAGTTGGCCTCCATACCTCTGCACAAGTCGGCTCAAAGGTAGGCCTTCACGTCGACTCAAAAAGGTAGATTTGTCCTATATATATAAGGATGAACTGCAACTCATTTGAGGTAAGAAATTGCGGATAAGTCTGAGATATATTCGGTGATATACATCTGTTGTAATTCCGAGGATAGAACTGGGTCTAGAGCGAAGAAAGAAGGTGGTGTAATACATATGTACGAAGCTGCAAGTTTGTGTTAAAGTGCAGAATTTCAGGACTAAATCTTGTGCAAAGTTACAGGACTGAAACTAGTGTGAAGTTGATTGAGGTTGATACAAAGTTGCAGGAATATGGCTAGTGTGGAATAACAAAATTGTAGTGAAATGTGAAGTTGTATAAGCGCTGCTCAGCGAAGTACATAAGGTAGAAAAAGGGATATCTTTACAGTTGAAAGAAGACTTGTTATAAGTTCTATCTAGAGCTGCATATAAAGGATTGGTTTGGGTATAACGCAAGATAAGAATAAGCTTGTAAGAATATAAGATCAAGCCAAGTAATCTAAGGAGATATCAAGTACTAGAGACCGAGTCCTCTAAGGTTGGTGCAGGACGATGTAGAAAGGAAGAATCAGATCAAGGAGTCAATGAAGAAGCAGTGACAAGGTCTTGGAGGCATACAAAGATCAAGGGTCTGAGTCATGGTACTTGTCAATTGAAATTCTATAAGAAGAATTTCTTGTGGGTTTTCCTCTCCATGAGGGAGAGGTTTTTGCCCTAGCTTGAATAGCCTAAATCTGTGTCTCTTGTGTTTTTGGTAATTGACTTGATGAAAGACTTAATAAGCCTAGAAGAGTTGACATAAGTAAAAGAAGTAAGCTCACAAGTAATTATCAAGAAGAGAATCTGAATTAATCACTGCCCTACCTAATTCTCAACATCTTCTAGGCCGACCTATGAGGCCTCTTGGCATGCGGGAATACCTCTTGATG
Source organism: Pinus albicaulis (assembly GCA_034641835.2). Taxonomy (NCBI): domain Eukaryota; kingdom Viridiplantae; phylum Streptophyta; class Pinopsida; order Pinales; family Pinaceae; genus Pinus; species Pinus albicaulis. Next base: position 829,764,834 of record CM076577.1, on the reverse strand, counting down.
ATACAAAATATCAACACCCCTTTGGGGGGAATTTGGGGAAATGAATAGGGAAATGTTTCCTAGTGTAGGGTATGCTTTTACCAAAAAGGGGGATGTATGAGCACCCCCCTCTAGAGGTCTGAGTACCCCTCCGCCTCTAGAGAGGTTATGTCTGAGTTCCTTGCCTAACCTAGAGGGGGGACGTTTGAGCACCCTCCTCCCTAAGAGGGGCGATGCCTGGTCGCTCCCCCCCATATTTTTTGTTTAACAACCCATGAAAATACAAGAAAAAAAGGAATAGAGCTTTGAGGAGTCAAAAGCCTTGATAATTGCTTGTAATATTAAATTCTTAAAGGATAGAAAAGGAAGATAAAGGAGAATGTCATTAAATTTTTAACATTACCATTAATTGTTTCAGGATGCACGAAGTGGTTCCAACCTCATTATACTATATGGAGAAAGTAGCATTTCAAATTCCATTCATAATTCAATGGACTTAAACAATTTTAGGATTTCATATATGGTAGGACTAGAGCATTTCCACTAGATTGCACAATGATGAATTTGCATGGGATAAATTGTTATCGTTGGGTTTTTATCATTATTATTTTTATATTTTATAATTTGAGAGACGGGGACCCCTATGCTAGGGACATTGATGTACTCTCGTCTCCTGAATTTTCCTAAAATTTGGCAGTGCTCCCACACGTCCCCATTGTACGTATCCCTGCTTGCATGCTCCCCATCCCGGAAACTTGGTGTAACATAGTATTTTTCATCTACTTGAAGAATGATGGCTTAATATCAAGGAAAGAAAATGTTTTGAAAAGCTGCCCTCTATCCCCTTCCATTGTCTAAATGGATTCTTCTTCTCCACCTTATGATACCTAATGAGGGTAGAGGCCTATAATGTGCCTTTCAATCATGTCTAGTCATATTATCTATCTTCTTCACCACAAGCCTGCTACATTGCTTCAAGGGTGGACAAATGGTTGTCTCCATTTGTTCTTCCATCATAAGTTGGAATGTGAGAAGGGTTAATAGATGAGCCTGATCTACTTCTCCTAATTTCCCTCTTATCATATAAATTATCTTTAGATATTCTATTTCATCTCTTCGGGTAACCATGCATGTGATGGCCCTTCTAGTTTCCATCATAGTGGTGAGACTCTGTTGGTGTCTCTCTGCTCGAACACAAATACTGATTGTATTGTGGACACTTTTCTCTTTCTGGGTTATTTCTCTTCCCACCGTTGTTATGGTTTTTCTTCCCACCCTCCTTACCTTTGTCCCCCAAGGCTAATCCTTCATGCAGTGTTAAAGGGGTCAGTATGTGGTGGAAGCAAAGATGTGGGACCATTATATAGGTTCTCCAACTTGTTCTTGTGCTTGTTGTCTAACTTGGAGTAGACCTTGCCTTCTTTTTGATGTCTAGTACTTTTCCTTGGCGACTTCTCTGCCTTGGTTCCATAGTTCATTAATTGTGATAGCTACAGGTTGGGACTCCCTTCCCACACTATCACTTTTGTCATTTATCATACTATGGATTGCGTCCCTCTAGAAACTTGTTTGGTCTTCTCACTTTCTCGATCACTAACAAGCTTGAGTTGCTTCAACACCTCTTTTTGTGCTTAGGAGTTCCTCTCCTTGTTTCACTTAGAGATCCCAAGCCTGATGACGACACTAAATTCAGTGCTCAAATATTAGACTGTAAGTCCAGTTGACATTCCCCCCCTTAAATGTTGTGGACTTGATGGTGATAGTCCCAATAACGCTGTCAATCACCAAATGGAAACACTTAACAAGTCTAATAAGCAACCATTGCTCTAACAGTAATAGCAAACACTAGACTTGGATTTCTAACAAAAAGAGTAACAACATTCATCTCATGGAAACAATGAAATCCATGACATATGCATAAGGTAACCCCAACCATAAAACCTACAAATCATAACAAAACGTATAATCAACTGATAACTATAAGACAGGAGCAACCATCACACAACAAAATCACAACATATACTATAGTAGGATGCAGCATCACTGTCACAACATGTATATACATCCTTATAAATAGTAAAGCAATGAAAGTAATTGATCAAACAAATATTGCCGTAGTTTTTTGAGCACGGTTTTGACCTGTATTTTATTCCCTTTTTGTAGCCCCCCTCTCATGAAAGGTGGCCCTTTTCGAGGACATATGGATGGTTAGGAACAACTGCAAATTGCTTTGGCACACAATTTGATTGGTTTCAATCAGCTTCTTGTGGAAACATTGATGTAAATTGACATTATTGAGGAACTTAAAGCAAGAGTTAGTTTTGCCCCTGAGAGTTAACCTCAATGCATTTTGTTGAGATGTTGAGTCCCTACCGGTGGGGCCTCAGGCTCATATGCTAGCCACTCTAGCTTAAGTAGGCCAGGATTTTCTTGGCACCTGTATACATGTTGTAATCATCTTGAATCCCAATGTAGTTATTTGCTCTCTGAAGTGATACATGGCACATTTTCAAAAATAGAAATAATAATGAGACTACGGCATTAAACAAAAAATGAACATAAATATGATAAAAAATGAAATAAAATGATGACATCATCCATTAAAACTTTAAAATTTAGTAATCCACTTCTTTAGCATGCAATTGTGTCTTTAACAAGAGTCTATAATAGCATATGACCACTCAACCAGTGTGCAGAGTTTCTTCTGTTGTAAATTGTAATAAGTTTGAGATCAAGATGTTAAACAATTTGGTACTGAATTGTAACCACTTAATTTTCCAGGAGGTGCACTACAATCAACATGGATTGTTGCTTTTGGAGGGGCAAGGTCTATATCGCTTGGGTGACAGCTGGTGAGGAAATTGATTATATTTTAAATAAATTACCTATCTCTTCTCTTATCAACTAGAAATTGAAACTGAAACTTTCTCTGCTAGATACAGTAGTTAGCAGCTGTTTTTCTTGACAGTTTTGAAGGACATCATGAAGGCCAAAATAAATGCAATTCAACTAACTCAACAAGTTTCCATCATGTCCCAGTCATTTATGTCATTGATAATGCTAAGTTAATAAAAATCACTTGGTCATAGATATGTGGCTTATGAATCCACATTTAGGAAGTCATTTTAGCATAATTTTTCTTATGAAGGCAACAGACAGTTGTAACATTATATGAGGTCAGTTACAAGTATCTTTTTCACCCTTTGAAAAACCTTAAAATACTTACAATCTTCTCCATTTGTGACGGTCTGTTTGTTATATGAGGCTGCAAAAACTGCCTAGAAGTTGGGATGATCACTTCCTATGGTGAGTATCAATGTTTTTTCTAGATAGACTAGTGGAATGAATGTATCCTAATGTTAGAGAATTGCACTAGCAATTTTTTGATCAGTATTTTAATCATGGAGGCATAATCACATCTTCATGTCAGCTCCCATGGTTATGCACCTCATTTTTGTTGATTTTTGTAGCATCTGAAAGTGTTCCAAGTCTCAAACTTTGCAGGGAGGCTTGGACAACAGTATTCCAAAGAACCTAGAAACCGTTTGTGGAAATTCCACTCGTTTCATGAGTTATTAAAATAATTAATTATTTTAATGAAGACATTATGTATAAACTTAGGGAAATGAAATAATTAAAGGGGATTAATAAGTCATAGTGTGAATCTTTTAGAAAACATGGATCAAGTCAAGTTTTAATCTTAGCCATTGATTAATCTTCTAATCTGGGCCGTTGATTCTCCAACGAGAAGATTATAAAAGAAGGCTTGAGGGTCATCTGGAAGACAAGCCGGGCATACACTCAGTACCTGAAGGAGATCGATTATGAAGCAAGGGAATGTTAAAATTTGGGTACCAGAGGACAAGTGGTTCCCTAAGGCTTTGATCTTTGGCCTAGGGAAAAATGTCCAAATGTATTTAACTTTTTCTCCTAAAGTGACTTTATAAGTGGTAAAGTCAAATCTAATTTAAAAGTGACTTTATAAGTGATAAAGTTACCAAGTCTAATTTTAAAGTGACTTTAATAAAGTCAATGTGAAATTAGAAAGTGAAAAGTGACTTTGGAAATAAAAGACTAAGAGGGTTTTTATTAAAGTGGGGTGAATTAAAAAATAGAAAGTGAAATTTAAATGCACATTTAATCTCAGCCCTAGATCTATAGCTGTCTCAGCCATTGGATTTAGGGATTCCTCAAAAGTCACTTAGGGTTAGGTTAAAGGAGGAAAAGAAGAGAAAAGTTCATTCAGTCTTTCATGAGCAGATTGAGAAAAGGAGAAGGAGAGTAGGAGAAATTTTCTGAGCGCGAGAACTTGAAGGAGGGCAACTAGTAAACTTCAACAAATCCATGCAGCATCTTAGTGGCACAAATCCCAAGGCAGAAATCTGTATAGCAGGAGGTTGGCACACTTTTCGAGAAAGGAGGCACAAAAATCGAGGATTTCATACAGCAATTTCAGCACGCATTCCAAGGCAGATTCTGGGCTCGAAAAATGAGGAGCACTATTGTTTCCCAGCACAGATTTTGAGAAATCCATAAAACAGGTTTAGGCATAGTTTTCGAGGCAATTTTTAGGCATGGTTTTTGAGGAGGAAGTACAGCTATACTTTCAGTACAGTCCGTACAACCGTACGGTCGTACTCCTACATTTTGGGCATGCAAATCGAGGGTGGCAGTTCAACATTTAATGCTGTAATTTTTTTGTTTTGTAAGTTTGCTGTTTGGCACATTTTCCAAGGCAGAAAAGGACAAAAAAAACTGCATAAGCACATTGTGGTTGCTGGAATTTTACTGTGTATGTCTGTTTCTCTGTAAAAGCATTTTTAAGAAATAAAGAAGAGCTCTCGCACTGGTTTTCCCCAAGAGTTGTAGGGGTTTTTTTCAGGGTCACATTGACAAAAATCAACAAAAGTTACTGTATGTGGTCGAAATAACAGTTTTATTTCGTATTTTCTAGCACTGAAATTTTCGTAATTTGTGTTATTAAAATATTTATTATTTTAACAGGTTGAAATGAAAAAGCAGGAATGCACATTTAATCATATGGGAGTAATAAGAAGAAATGCCTGATAACTCGGGTTGGGCTAAAAGTTTCTACATGGTATCGTAGCCGTGTTATAATTTTGTTCACGTGTGCAGCTAATGCGCAAGTGAAAAATTACAAGCAGTTTTTCCATATTTCGATACGTAAAACCGAACCTTGCTTCACAAAGTAGTGAAATTTTCGCCTTTGTTAGGACAACAAGTATGCCTTTTTGGCCTTGGAGGGTGGAGGATAGGTTGGATGGGCATAGCAACTACAGAACATAGATGGAGAGAATCCAAAGCATCTTTGAGGAGGCAGAAGTTTGGGGCATCATGGTTCAAACTTCACACCGCACACGCCTAGTAGCAGTGTCTGCTGACCCTGTTCAGCCGGCAAATTTTAATAAGAAGAATGCCAAGGGAAAGAGATTGATTCTGGATGGTATTAAAGACCATGTCATTCCTCATGTGAGAGGAAAGGCACTTGCCCATGAGATGTGGACAGCCTTGACCAATCTCTACCAGAGTACCAATGAAAATAGAAAAATGGTCCTAAGGGAGAAGCTGAAGGCCATTAAGATGGCAAAGACTGATAGTGTTACTGCATACCTTACAAAGATCACTAATGTGAGAGATGAGTTGGCAACTATTGGAGAGGCCATTCCACCCACTAAGCTGGTGCGGATTACAGTGAATGGTCTTTCCAAGACATGGGAGAATTTTGCAGATGGGATTGTTGCACAGGAGACCCTTCCCACTTGGGAGAGGTTGTGGAATGATTGCATTCAAAATGAAATCAGAAAAAACCATCTTGGGGCAGCCAAACCAATTGAGGAGGATGACAATGTAGCATTGTTAGCAAGAGGCAAGAAGGGCAAGGGAAAGAAGCAAGCTTTCACAAGTGGTGGTGGGGGCAAAGGCAAAGGTAAAGGTAAGCAGCAGGTGAACAAGGAGAAGAACTATTCCAAAGTGAAGTGTTGGAATTGTCAGAAGTTGGGACACTATGCAGTTGTGTGTCCGAAGAAGAAGAAGAAGGGAAAGGACAAGACTATGGCAGCATCAGCAGAGATAGGACTTTTCAGAGAGCTTTGACCGGGAGATTGGGTTCATTGCTTGTGAGTCCACTAGTGCAGGATCACCTGCCACGGAGGTTGAGAGGGAGTTTGCATTTCCCTCCACTAGTGGAGCATTTTTAGGTATTTGGTATGTTGACAGTGGGGCTTCACGTCATATGACAAGAGTCTGTGAGTACTTCTCAGAGCTTTCAGAGAGTACACTGATATAGAGGTAGTACTCGGAGACGACAGCATTGTTAGAGCAGTCGGTGTGGGGACATTGACATTTGATAGGGAACCCAAACCTCCCTTGAAAGTGTCGGATGTTCTATATGTGCCAGGGATGAAGAAGAACCTTATATCTGTCTCAGCATTGGAGGACAGAGGGTATGAGGCATTGTTCAAGAGAGGACAGGTGCTTATATATCCCAGGGGCACTCCAGCTTCTTCAGCTAGAGTGATTGGTGTACGCCATGCCAAGGTGTACAAGTTTTCATTTCATCCCCTTTTGGCATTGAGCAGTAGTACCGACAGCAGAGCTAGCAGTTCAGAGCTGTGCGAGATTTGGTACCACAGGATGGGGCACATGTATCATGGGGCCTTGAGGACATTGCAGGAGATCACTACAAGTGTGCCAGATTTCATTTCCGATCACATTGATACATGCAGAGGATGTGCTATGGGGAAGTTTGCCAAATCCCCTTTTCCCAGCAGTGACAGCAGATCGACTGGGATTCTTGATTTGATTCATACCAATGTGAGCGGTCGAATGTCTCATCTTTCCTTGAGTGGATATGAGTATTATGTTTTATTCATTGATGATCACTACAGGAAGACCTGGATTTATTTCTTGAAGACCAAGAGTGAGGTCTTCAAGCAATTTCAGGAGTTCAAAGCTCTTGTGGAGACCGAGACAGGTCGGAAGATCAAGTCCCTCAGGTCGGACAATGGAGGGGAGTACACCCTTGGCGAGTTTGTTGATTATTGCGCGGAGGCAGGCATCAGGAGGGAGTTCACAGTTCCTTACAACCCCCAGCAAAACGTGGTTGTGGAGAGGAAGAACAGATCCATCGTTGGGGCTGCCAAAGCCATGCTACATGATCAGGGGTTATCATTGTTTTTGTGGGCAGAGGCCTGCAACACTGTTGTGTATTTGCAAAACAAGAGTCCACATTGTGCCTTGGGGCATGTGACTCTGGAGGAGGCTTTTTTGGGGAAGAAGCCTGATGTTGGTCACTTATGTATCTTTAGGTGTATTGCATACTCCTATGTACCCAAGGAGAAGAGGACCAAGCTAGAGCCCACTACAGAGAAGGGCATCTTTGTGGGCTGCTGGAGATTTGTGGCCTTGCCAGAGGAGAGTCGTTGTCAAGTGGGATGAAGTTCGAGGGAGGACAGGCTTTGGCGATAATGACAGAGTATCCGGATTCACTGCACCCTGTGGAGCTTGTGTTAGTCGCTGTGGATCTAAAGGGGCGAGGGATTAGGAGGTACATCGATTACGGTGTCAGGTCCATCAGTGAGTGGCTCGCAGAGTCAGAGGGGTGGTGCTTCGGGCAACATGCAGAGCAGTTCACTAGGTAGTCCACTGATGGACAGTTCACACGGTACTTCAACATTTACAGGTACAAGTTCAGGCAGGAGGACAAAAGACAGACGTTCAGGAGTTCAGGCTTTTGATGAGGATGAGGACTTTTCCACTCCGGTGGGAGAAGTGTGCTGAGGGAAGAGGAATCCCAAGTGGCTTTAGGATACCTTGAGAGAGGCCACATCTGTTGCTGGGCTGAAGAGACAAGTCAGAGAGAGAAGAACACCTGAGCGGTTTTGTAGCTATATGGCAATGGTTGCCAACATCGTTGACTCTGAGCCTTCTAGCTATGAGGAGGTAGCTAGCCAGCAGGTTTGGAGAGAGGTCATGCAGGAGGAGTATTCTTCTATCACGAAGAATGATGTTTGGGAGGTGGTGCCGAGGCCTGAGGGAAAATTTGTGGTTATTTCCAGATGGCTTTACAAGGTAAAGCACGCTGCAGATGGCAACATCAAGAAGTTCAAGGCAAGGTTTGTGGCTAGAGGGTTCTCCTAGGTAGAGGGAGTTGATTGTGATGAGATCTTCGCTCCCGTGGCTCAATATACTTCCATTCGCTCCATTATATTGATAGCAGCAGAAATGGGTTGGAATATCCACCAGATGGATGTGAAGACTTCATTTCTCAATGGCTTCATACAGGAGGAGGTGTACATTGAGCAGCCACAGGGCTTTGAGGTGCATGGGAAGGAGTCCCATGTATGCAGACTGAAGAAGGCACTTTATGGCCTGAAGCAAGCTCCTAGAGCTTGGTACTCTAGGATTGATACGTACTTGCACGAGATGGGTTTCACAAAGAGTGATGCAAATCTGAACCTATACTTTACTGTGATAGGTGAGGAGCCTCTCATTCTAGTGTTGTATGTGGATGACTTACGGGTGCAGAGAGACTCATAGAGAGCTGCAAGAGAGATCTTGCTTCGGAGTTCGAGATGAAGGACATTGGCTTGATGCATTAATTTTTTGGTTTGCAGGTGTGCCAAGAGGAGGGGCATTTCTTCTTGGGACAGGGGAAGTATATTGTGGACATCTCCCAGCGCATTTCACATGGAGGATTGCAAATCCATGTCGACACCTACGATCACTAACTGGAAGAAGCTTCATGCTTCTGATTCCGAGTTGGTGGATCCTACTTTGTATAGACAGCTAATTGGTTCTTTGATGTATTTGGTCAATACTCAACTAGATATATGTTTTTCAGTCAACACGATGAGCTAGTTCATGTGTGAGCCCAGGAGAGCGCACTGGGTTGCTGCAAAACACATTTTGCGTTACTTGCAGGGGATAGTGGATTATGGTCTGGATTATAGATAGGGAGATGGAGTGAGATTGGCAGGGTACACTGATTCTGATTGGGCAGGTTGTGCTTCTGATAGAAAGAGCACTTCAGGGTGTTGTTTTGGGTTGTGTTCGGCAGTTGTGTGGTGGTTTAGCCGGAAGAAATAGTTAGTAGCATTGAGTTCAGCAGAAGCAGAGTACATGGCAGCCAGTTTGACTAGTTGTGAAGCCATATGGCTTCGCAAGATGTTGTTTGGCTTATTTGGTCAAGCGTTGAGACTTTCAGTGATTTACTATGATAATTAGAGTTGCATTAAACTCACGGAGAATCCAGTATTTTATGACAGGTCAAAGCATATCGGGATCAAATATCATTTCATCAGAGACAATTTTTAGAAGGGAGCTGTGAAGCTTGAGTATATTCCCACAAATGAGCAAGTAACGAACATTCCGACCAAAGCCTTACCACGGGGCAAGCATGTCTACTTCAGAGACAAGATGGGGGTGGTGAGGAACACTTTCCTCGGTAAGAGGGAGTGTTAAAATTTGGATATCAGAGGACAAGTGGTTCCCTAAGGCTTTGGTTTTTGGCCTAGGGAAAAGTGTCCAATTGTATTTAACTTTTCTCCTAAAGTGACTTTATAAGTGGTAAAGTCAAATCTAATTTAAAAGTGACTTTATAAGTGATAAAGTTACTAAGTCTATTTTTAAAGTGACTTTAATAAAGTCAATGTGAAATTAGAAAGTGAAAAGTGACTTCGGAAATAAAAGGCTAAGTGGGTCTTTATCAAAGTCGGGTGAATTAAAAAATAGAAAGTGAGATTTAAATGCACATTTAATCTAAAGCCCTAGATCTAAAGCTATCTCAGCCATTGGATTTAGGGATTCCCCAAAAGTCACTTGAGGTTAGGTTAAAGGAGGAAAAAAAGAGAAAAGAACATTCGTTCTTTCATGCGCAGATTGAGAGAGGAGGAGAAGAAAGCAAGGAGATTTTCTGAGCGTGAGAACTTGAAGGAGGGCAGCTAGTAAACTAAAGCAAATCCGTACAACAGCTTAGAGGCACATTTCCCAAGGCAAAAATCCGTACAACAGGAGGTTGGCACACTTTTCGAGAAAGGAGGCACATATTTCAAGGATTTCGTACAGCAACTTTAGCACAATATCTCCAAGGCAGAGCTCGGGCTCGAAAACGAGGAGCATCACATTTTCGGGGTACGTACTCGTGAGAAATCCGTACAGCAGGACAACGCTGTTTTCAGGCATATGAATCGAGGAGAAAGTACAGCCGTACAACCGTACTGTTGAAATCTAGGCACACATATCAAGGGTGGTTGTTCAACATTTAATGCTGTAATAAATGTTGTAATTTCTCTGTTTTGTAAGTTTGCTGTTTGGCACATTTTCCGAGGTGGTGTGCAAGCATAGAAATCGAGATAAGTACATTTGTGTGGTTGCTAGAAGTTTTACTGTATTTTCTGTCTCACTGTAAAAGCAATATTCAGAAATAAAGAGGAGCTTTCGAACTGGTTTTCCACAAGAGTTGTAGGGGGTTTTTCCAGGGTCATATTGACAAAAAATCAGCGTGTCATTTTTTTGTGTGTGGCCGATATATTTTTTGAGTTTTTATTTCTACATTTTCTAGCACTTTGAAATTTCCATAATTTGTGTTTTCAAAAATATTTATTATTTTTAGCTTATTGAATGTATGTTTATGGGAATGGGCATTTAACTACATGAGAGTAATAAGGAGAAACTGATAACTGGGGTTGGGCTAAAGATTTCTACAGGGAATTTGATTTCAGTGGGAGAGTTGCAAGGCGAAGAGTTTGCAAAAGCAGGAGGAGGGAGTCATAAGTGATCGAGATCAGGGACGGAGGGAAGCATGGGCCACTAGAGGCAACCTCCGAGGCCGGCAGTCACAGAAACGGCGTCCCCATGCGTAATTATGAAGTCCAAGACCGACCGTGCGCAGAAACACATGTGTGCATAGGAGCGCAGGGTCGACTGTGGTGTCAGAGAATTGTCCGAGAGAGCCGGGAATTCCGTCTCAGGTGTTTCAGAATTTATCTGCCAGTTATTTCCTTATAAAGATATCATTTTCTAAAGAATTAATAAAACCCTTATCTGCTGCACCGGTTTTCCCGCATTGGGTTTTTTCGGGGACATTTGTCCAAAAATAACTGTGTACATGTGATTGATTCTTGTGCTTATGTCCTTTACTGTTCATTTCTCTGCATATATATATTTGTGAATGTTGCAGTAGTATCTATTTCGACATTTGCCAGAATATTTCTGAAAAATAACTTATTGAAATAATAAGTAGGAGGAATAAATCTATCACTGCAATTGTATAGATTTTAGATTGAAAATCTCACATGGTATTAGAGCCAAGTTGAGTAACAAGAAGGGAGAATCGACTAGTGAACGGAAGTTTATCGTTGCAGCAGCAACGCAAAAGGGTTCACGCAGTTCTCTAGGGAGGGAAAGAAGCATGACAGAACAAATGGAACACGATGTCTCTGTTTTAGCATCCAAACTTGAGGAAGAATTTGCTTGCATATCAAGCACTGCGTCATCTGATGTCGGGTATATTGACAGTGGAGTCTCTACTCACATGACTGGAGTACGAGACTGTTTTTCTGACTACCAAGAGGAGCAGATGAATTTTAAAATAACCATGGGTAATAAAGCAAAATGTACTCCTGTTAGGAGTGGTAGCGTAGTTTTTTAGACTGAGGTTGGAAATAGGATCTGGGCCATTAATGTACTGCATGTGTTTGGGTTAGGGATGAACTTGCTCTTAGTGTCTCAGCTTCAAAACCGAGGTTATGACGTCTACTTTATTGGCAATAGAGTATACGTGAAACACCCCAGTTGGAAGAAGAAGGCACAGAGCGGTGTAAGAAGCAACAAACTTTACAAGTTGTAGCTTGAATCCCCAATGGCACTAGTCGGCAGCGCAGATGAAACAGACTTGAATGAGTAATAGCACAGAAGAATGGGGCATTTGCATCATGGGGCACTAAGAATTCTCCAGAAGACTGTCACAGGTGTTCCAGAGCTGAGAACTAAACGAGATGACGTCTGCAAGGGGTGCATATTGAGAAAATATGCCAAGGCAACGTATCAGAGAAGCAACATTAGGGCCAAGGGTGTATTGGAATTGATATACTTAGACATCTATGGACCGATGTCCACTAGAGCTCCTAGTGGTGCCGAGTTCTTCGTCACCTTCATTAATGACCATTCCAGGAAAACCTGGATTTACTTTTTGAAGACCAAGTATGAAGTCTTCAGTTGGTTTAAAGAGTTTAAGGCTCTGGTTGAAAATTTGATAGGGAAGCGGATCAAGGTATTGCGATCAGAAAATGGTGGTGAATACATAGATAAGGAATTCATTGGATTCTGCGCAAGGGAAGGAATCAAAAGAGAGTGGACAACTCCATACAATCCAGAGCAGAATGGTGTGGCAGAAAGGAAAAACAGGACTATTGTTGAAACAACAAGGGAAATGCTGTATGACCAAGACATGCCCAAATTCCTGTGGGCTGAAGCGTGTAATACAACTGTCTACATTCAGAACAGGACTCCTCACGCTGCATTGGGAAAGATCACGCCAGAAAGTGTCTTCACTGGCAGTAAGCCTGAAGTGAGTCACTTTAGGATCTTCGGCAATACAGCTTACTGTCATGTACCCAGTTAAAAGAGGAAGAAGTTGGAAATGACTGCAGAAAAATGGTATATGGTAGTATACAACAAGAATGCAAAAGCATATTGCATCTACATTCTTGAGAGCAGGACACTCGTGATGCGGAGGGATGTGAAGTTCATGGAGAAGAAGGCTTTCAGAAGATACCGCGAGTTGCCTTCTGCTACGTAGTCTGAGGGGGAGCCTCTGGTTCAACTCCAACAACTAGCAGTAGAAAATTCAGTTGCCTCTCCAAGGCATAGGGATCTAAGTGACATGTCTCCCGAGGATGTGCAAGAGGGAGAGCCGGTAAATCCACCCACCACCAGTGGAAGAACGAGAAGGGAGCTTCGACAGATTCTGAAGGATGCAGAAGACTTTGTTGGAAACCCCCGAAATGAGAAGAGACAGCGTAAGCAACCTAAGAGGTATCAAGCCTTGGTTGCTCAAGTTGGAGAACCTTCCAGTTTTCGGGAAGCAGCTCAGCATTAGGTGTGGGTTGATGCAATGGTGGAAGAGTATAGTTTCATCATGACGAATGATGTCTGGGAAGTGGTCCCCAGACCTCAGGAGATATCAGTTGTAGGATCCAAGTGGATATATAAGATCAAGTATGCTGCAGATGGCAGCATCGAGAAATTTAAAGCCAGGTTTGCGGTTAAGGGGTATGCTTAGAAGGAAGGGATTGACTATGAAGAAACCTTCTCCTCAATAGCCAGGTACACCTCTATCAGATCCGTGATATCCCTTGCTGTGCAGATGGGATGGGAAATTCACTAGATGGACGTCAAGACGACATTCTTGAACGGGTTGATAGAGGAAGAGGTGTATATAGAACAACCAGAGGGCTTCGAGGCACATGATCAGAAGACTCATGTGTGCAGATTGAAGAAAGCATTATATGGACTGAAGCAAGCTCCTAGAGCCTGGTATGGTTGAATTGACAACTACCTGCAGAAGATGGGATTCGTCAAGAGTGACGCAGATCCTAATCTCTACTATCTGAGAGTAGGGAGTGAGCCGTTGATACTAGTTTTATATGTAGATGATCTATTTTTGATAGGATCATTAGGGGTCATCACAGATTGCAAGAAGAATTTGGCTGAGGAATTTGACATGAAGGATCTAGGCTGGATGCACTATTTTCTGGGGTTGGAGGTTTGGTAGCAGAATGGGGAGATCTTTCTTGGTCAAGGGAGATACACTACAGAGATTCTGAAGAGATTTCAGATGGAGGATTGTAGACCCATGAAAACTCCAATGATCACCAACTAGAAGAAAATCGACATGTCCGAAGATGATGAGGCTGATCCTAGTTATATAGGTAGCTCATAGGATGGTTGATATTTTTGGTAAATACAAGGCCAGACATCTGTTATGCTGTAAATACCCTCAATTAGTTCATGGTAGAACCTAAGAGGGTTCATTGGGCAGCAGCCAAGCATGTTCTCAGGTACCTTCAAGGAACAATCGAGCTTGGATTGAAGTACACCCGTAACAATGATGTTAGGTTGAGTGGTTTCACCGACGTAGAGTGGGTTGGAAGTTGGAAGTTCAGTAAATCGGAAGAGTACCAGTGGGTATTGTTTCAGTCTAGGATCAGGAATGACTTCCTAGTGCAACAGGAAACGTAAGTCCGTAGCACTAAGCTCAGCAGAAGCAGAGTATATCGCAGCTAGCACAGCTTCGTGTGAGGCCATATGGCTTCGAAAATTGTTAGTGAACCTACTCAAGGAGAAAATGGAAGCGACCAATATCTTATGCGATAATCAGAGTTGCATCAAGCTCTCTGAAAATCCTGTGTTTCGTGATCGGTCGAAACATATTGACATCAAGTGTCAGTTCATCAGGGACTGTGTACAATGTGGAGCTGTTCAGTTGCAGTACACTCCAACAAGAGAACAGGTGACACACATCCTCACAAAAGCTCTAGGGAAGACTAAGTTTGTCTACTTCAGAGAGAAGATGGGGATGATGAAGAATCCCTTCCAGTAGCAGGAATGGATAGAACTTAGATTTCGTAGGAGTTGTGGTACGATGTGCAACAATGATGGCATGTGTTGTTGTAAATGGCAACAATACAGCGGGTAGCAACTACAGCGAGATGAGGGGCAACGTCCGTAGATCAACAAAATAAAAGGTGCTCTCCAAAAGTAGATAACACAAATATGCATATGTTGGGAAACATCTTCTCGCTAGCAGGGAATTACCAACGTTGCATCATTCGAAAAGTGTTCCATAATTTGCAGGGAGGCTTGGACAACAGCATTCCAAAGAACCTAGAAATTGTTTGTGGAAATTCCACTCAGTTCATGACTTATTAAAATAATTAGTTATTTTAAAGAAGACCGTAAGTATAAACTTAGGGAAATGAAATAATTAAAGGGTATTAATAAGTCAGAGTGTGAATCTTATAGAAAATATGGATCAAGTCAAGTTTTAATCGTAGCCATTGATTAATCTTCTAATCTGGGCCATTGGTTCTCCAACGAGAAGATTATAAAAGAAGGCTTGAGGATCATTTGGAAAACAAGCCCGGACATACACTGAGTAGCCGAAGGAGATCGATTCTGAAGTAAGGGAATTCGATTTCAGTGGCAGAGTTGCAGGGTGAAGAGTTTGCAGAAGCAGGAGGAGGGAGTCAGAAGTGATCGAGATCAGGAATGGAGGGAAGCAGTGGGCCACTGGAGACAGCTTCAGGCTGCAGCCTAGAGAACCCACGCAGTCTCTACGTAGACTTATGCAGTCCAACGTTGGGACTGCGCAGAGAAACACACAGACATGCACAGGAGCCAGTAGAGGCTGATCAGGGTGTCAGAGAATTGTCCGAGAGAGTTGGGAATTCTGCCTCAGGTGTTTCAGAATTTATCTGCCAGTTATTTCCTTGTAAAGATATCATTTTCTGAAGAATTAATAAAACCCTCATCTGCTGCACTGGTTTTCCCGCATTGGTTTTTTCCGGGGACATTTGTCCAAACTTCACTGTGTACATGTGATTGATTCTTGTGCTTATGTCCTTTACTGTTCGTTTCTCTGCATATATATTTGTGAATGTTGCAGTAATATTTATTTCGATATTTGCTAGAAGATTTCTGAAAAACAACTTATTGAAATAATAAGTAGGAGGAATAAATCTATCACTGCAACTGTATAGATTTCAGATTGAAAATTTCACAATTTTTCCCTTTTTATGGAGAAACAACAAGTGATTTATGCTTGATTTAGTTTCTTTGTAAATGTTTTTTTGTTTAATTGATGGTCCTGTGCCTTCTTTGACATGTTCATTGACCCAACTTTCTTGACACCTCAGAAAATAGAAATAGTAGACTATTGAAACCCAAACCCCTTATAGATATATGGCACATCTGTACAAATATTAAAAAAAAATTGAAGCTTAGGTTCTGGGAAATGCATTTTGTAAATTTTGGTAAATTCCTGTTTTCATACCTAGGGGATAATGCATGAAAAATTAAAACTAACATGCTTTTTTTTTTCTGTATAAATCAAACTGCTACATATTTCTATGTAGAAAATTTAGAATGTTAAAGACTGCAAGCTGTAATATAATATGAACACATTCAGGAAAATTCATCGTGGTAGGTTAAAGGTAAGTAATTGACTTAGAAAGAGAACCATAGAAAGGACTATCTGGACATTTTTAAAAGTTTCTGATAGAAAAATATCACTTCATGGAAATCTGTTCTCTTGTAATAAGTACATGCCTCAAGTTTGTTAGGCTGTGGTCTAGTGATTGAGACAATGTGTTACTGTGTTAATGACCTAGGTTCAAATTTGTTACCGATCCGATTAGCATGGTTGCAAAGGTCTGTGCAATCTGCTAGATGGCCACACATAGGGTACGAGTCCACTGTCACCTTGTCTCGAATTCCCGTTCTTTAGGCTCAACTTCCTCCTAAAAGGCCAAGGGAGGATTCCCTCTTAATACTTCAACCAACCCGAGTAAGACTAATGCTTAAATGGGGTCAAGATGAGGTGGAGGAGTTAATTATGGGGTTGGTCTGCTAATTTCTGTATATAAATATGCAACAGAAAACTAAAATTAGCAAAACTCTATATCAATCAATGCCAAATATGGCATGTAATTCCTGAAATTTTAGAAAATATACTAATCAGCTATCATTTTCTTTTTTAGTTTGGGTCACTGGTTAGAGGGGATACAGAGCAAATCTGGTTGTTGCCCTGTACCGACAAATTCTAGAATCTGCTGTAAATTGCAGGAACAACAACCTATCTAATTTAAATAAACCACCCATTGAGTGTCAAACAACTCCTAGATCAATGTTCTAGGGGTGGGGAGGTTGGAAGGTGTTATATGGACCTTAAAAGACCACTTCCAAACCTACGACAGTAGAAAATATCAATTTCCAGCAATTTAGAAATTATATTTGTGCAGTCATGGGATCAAGTTCCACTGGGTACTATGCCCAGAAAATTTTCAGCAATAAATATGCAAGAGAAATAGCTAAAAAAACATATATTTTTTACCCGAAATTGATAGATCAACAATGTAATTATTATTATAAGAGTCTGAAAGCAAGATTCCAACAAAGTACTAATTTAGTATGAGAAGGGGACCTTGAAAATATTGCATATTTGTTCTGTAACAACCACCTAAATGTTGGAAAATCAGAAAGACAGAAAGATTTTCTTATCTTGATAATTACTTGTAATTTATTAGCAATCTTATTAACATCTTTTCTGTCTTCTTTTATCTTCTTATCATCAAGAAACTACCAAAACATAAATGCATGAAGATCAAAATGACAAAGACACAAAATATAGGCTGTCAGCCAAGGAAAAACCCCTCTCCTAGGGGAAAACCCAAAAATTCTCTTTTCTTCCTTTAGAACCAAATCAAATGAGACAACCAAGACCCTTGACCAAGACAAAGACCTCCTCCAATTTACCAAGTCAGCCTCCCAAGATAGTCCTTCCAATCAGCTTCTTCAATACTGCATCAACCAAAATTTTGGGCCTATTTCATCAAAATTTCAGCCTTACTGCAGACCTGCAATTTCGGCCCCTCCTACAACTCAAAATCTCACATGTGTGAAGAAAAATAAGAGAAAAATGAGCTTCACTTCTTTGTTGAGGTTCCTTCTGATCCATTAACTGCAGTGGATATTCCACTGGACAATTTGTCATAACAGATCTGATAAAATATTAAAATGCGGAATTTATATACTATTACAGTTTTATTAAACTTCTAGATCTGTAAATTTAACTGTAATTAGTGCATGCATGTGAATGGAAATTATGCAAAAAAGTAGAGAACGATAAAATAAGCCCACACACACACATACGATACAAGATATGTTCTGGGAAACCCTTTCGGGAGAAAACCCAGCTGGAAGGTGAGGCTGCTTCGCTCTCTTCCTCTGTCTGGAAATATGGCTGAAGGTACAAAGAAGTAATGCCTGTGGCCCGTGGGCTGCTACAGTGCACAAATCCTCTATGTGTGCTCTACCTCCTATCTTTCTCGGCTATCTTTGCTCAGCTATGAAACAAAATGCCCTCGAAAGAATGGAATGCCTTTTCCTCCTAGTGGCTCGGTTATAACACAACCCTAGAGTTACAATATAGACTTTTCTAGAGTCTTTTACATCACAAACACGTGGCTAGCGCCTTTTCCATGAATAATGGGGGATGACGCGACATCCTCCCGAACAATAGGTGTTAAAATAGGAAGGTCAACTTCTGAGTGGCATAAGTTTTGCATACGGACTCCAATTGACGCACCTCTTGCACCGTTGGAAATATCTTTGTGTGTAGAATAGCATGAAATGATGCCGCTCTATAGCGCCAAAGTTTTACCCCAAAAAAACGTCGTTTGATGCCTCAAAATGCTTCCGGAGGATTTCATACCCCGTTTTGCCAAACTGGGTCCCGCTGGTAAAATTGGTCTCGTGAGATGCTTCCTCCACCTGGTGCCATTTTGGTATATTCACCTTTACATGGTATATTTATGAAAAAACTTTGCATATTTTGTGTCTATTGGTTTGGAATCATGGTTTTAAATCTTAAAAATAGTTTCTTTTCATTAAAAAGAAATTATTTCATGTGTTTTTTTAAGATCGGTTCATTGAGATCTAACCAGCCCCAGTTTGAAACCCAGTTTATTAGGTGGACCGGTCTGGTCACCGGTTCAGGTTTTTAATACTATGGTCGGAATACTCTCCAAGACCAAGTGGACATGGCAATTGGCAAGTTAGCCTAAAACGAAGAGCCACGTCCACCTTGAAGAGCCTATAAATAGAAGAGAACTCATCCTCCTTGAGACACATTCACTCACCACTCATTGTAGCGAAGGAAGAGGAAGAAGAAGGCAGTGAAGAATGAAGAGGACAAAGAAGTTTCTTGTTTGGGCCAATTTTCTCTCACATGTGCTAAGGAGGACTAGGGTTTTTGTAGCAGATGTAGGGCTTCCATCTTCAAGTTCGATGTTGGAAAAAAGAAGGCAAAGAGGTCAAGTGAAGGTCACCAAGGGTCATGCTTAAGCTCTAGAGATTAGAGAAATGAAAGCGAAGGTCTATGGAAGGCTCTAAAGGAAGATCGAAGTTCACACATGTGGCAGCTACAACTGTAGGGAGGCTGAAATTTCAGATCTGCAGTAGGAGGCCGAAAATCTTGCAGCAGGAGGTCGAAGAAGTATTGCTAGAAGAGATTTGACTGGGTTTGACTAGATCAAGGTTAGCACATCATCCGAAGAGGTTGGTCTTGGTCTTGGAGGGTATTGGTCTCAGTCTTAAGGTCTTGGAATTTGTCAATTGAAGAATCTATAAGGAAGAGAAGATATTTGCTGGTTTTCCTCTCAAGAGGAGAGGTTTTGGCTCGGGCTTGAAGCCTATATTCTGTGTTATTGTTCTTCTAGTTTTAGTAGTTGTTTGATGAATCACACATATAATAATAAGGAACAAAGCTAATAAGTAAAAAGATATCAAAAGTAGTTATCAAGTAAAGAGAAATAATTCTAATCATTTCCCTATAGATTTCTCAACATGGTATTAGAGCTAAGGTTGGCTAAGGGCATTATGAAGATCTCCTCTACATTGATGAAGTTCATCAAAAAGTGTTCAAAGGTAGCAAGCTATCTCAGGAAAGGTAGCAAGCGTGGAATTTTCTATTCACTACAAAGAAGGAAGTAATCAAGGAAAAAGATGAAGGTCTCTTCTCAGCACTCATTGGCACATTTGAAGACGAGAGCAGCTGGGTAATTGATAGTGGTGCATCTAGACACATGATTGGTCATCACAAACAATTGAAAACATTATCAAAGGGAAAATATTCTTACTCAGTGGAACTTGGAGATAATAAGAGCTATCTTGTAAGAGGAATTGGATCGACCTCTATAGAGCTGGAGAATCGAAGCAACATTCACCTCAACAACATCCTATTTGTTCCAGGTTTGCATAAGAACATACTTTCCATTTCAAGTCTAGAATATAAGGGTGATAGAGTAGCTTTCATTGATGGAAAGGTTGTAGTATGGAGTAAAAACTCAAGCATAGAGAATGCTAGAGTAATTGGTATTCGAGAAGGAAGACTTTACAGGCTAATATCTCCTCTAGCACAACCTTTGGTTCACATTGAAATCATCTCATGTGAACTTTGGCATAGAAGATTTGGTCATCTTCATTTCAAAATCCTTCCAACTCTAAGTTCCATAGTAGATGGAATCCCTGAATTGAAAGAAGATCACGAAGGAGCATGTAAGGGATGTACATTGGGTAAGAATACCATGAGACCATTTGGAAGCAGTGCTTCACGGTCAAAAAAAATCTTGGATCTCATTCACTCCGATGTATGTGGTCCTATGACTCCTAAATCACTTGGAGGTCATCTATATTATGTCACCTTTATAGATGGTCATCCAAGAAAAGCTTGGGTTTACTTGATGAAATCCAAGGACGAAGTATTTACAAAATTTCAAGAATTCAAAGCTGAAGTGGAGAACCTTACAGAAAGAAGAATCAAGATACTAAGATCTGATAATGGAGGAGAGTATACATCTAAGGAAATTATAGCCTTCTGTAAGGAGTCTGGGATTAAGAGGGAGTTGATAGTACCGTACAATCCCGAACAAAATGGAATTGCAAAACGAAAGAACTTATCCATTGAAGAAAGTGTAAAAGCGATGTTATATGATCAAGATCTACCAAAATTTTTGTGGGGAGAAGCCATGAAGACAACAATATATATTCAAAATCGAAGTCCCCACAGGTCGCTAGACAATAGGACTCCCGAATAAGTATTCACTGGGAAGAAACCAACTGTAGACCATCTCTGTATCTTTGGGTGTCCCGTATATATTCATATAATGAAGGAAAAAAGAAAGAAGCTGGATCCATCAGGCATGAGAGGAACATTTGTTGGTTACGACAACTCCTCTAAGGCCTATAGAATCTACATAAAGGAACGACACCATATAGAAGTAAGTCGAGATGTCATATTTGAAGAAAGTATCACATTCAAGAAATCTAAGGAACTTCCCATGGACTCTGATGACAAAGAACTTCCAGTAATTGAAGAAGAGTTAATAGGGAAGAAGAAGAATCTCATCATGAAGATGAGGGTCCTAGTGAATCTATTCAACCTGTGGTCCTCCTCAAATCAAGAAAGAGACCTATCTAGTTGAAATATGCACTATTTGATGCAGAAGGTCATGGAGTAGTGAAAGGCACATTTAGAGAAAGTAAGAAACCCAAGTGATATTCTAGGTATGCAGCATACGTGACAAAACTAATAGAAGTAGTGCCATCCACCTTTGAAGAAGTTGTCAACCATCAAGAATGGAAGGATGCCATGAGTGAAGAATATCAATCTATAATGAAGAATGGAGTTTGGGAGATCGTACCTAGGCCCGAAGACAAATCTGTGGTAACTTCCAAATGGATCTATAAGATCAAACATGCGACAGATGGAAGTATCGATAAGTATAGGGCAAGATTTGTTGCTAAGGGCTTCTCTCAACAAGAAGGCATCGACTATGAAGAGACATTTGCTCCCATAACAAGGTATACAATGATTCGTTCATTGATCTCTTTGGAAACATCGATGGGATGGAACATCCACCAAATGGACGTCAAGACCGCGTTTCTGAATGGCACAATTGATGGAGAAGCCTATATAGAGAAACCCTTGGGATTTGAAGTTAAAGACAAGAAGACATGTGTTTGCAGATTGAAGAAAGCATTATATGGCCTCAAGCAAGCACCAAGGGCATGGTATGCTAGAATGGATGCATACCTACAAAGAACAGGCTTCACAAAAAGTTTTGTCGATCTGAACCTTTATATCAAGGTTGTGAAGGGATAACCTATAATCATTCTTCTATATGTAGATGATCTTCTCTTGACAGGTGTAGAAGGCCGAATTGAAGAATGTAAGAAGCAACTAGCAACAAAGTTTGACATGAAGGGTGTGTTGGAAAATCTATATAGGTGGCAATTAAGATGATTTTCCTCTTTATGACATTATCTTGTGATGTTTCGTTATTATTAGCAGTTCTTACGATTTATCATTTTTTTATCATCAAGACTGATGGCAAGTAACAAAATAGAAAGAACACAAGATGTCTGCACGATGCCAGGGCAAAACCCCACTCTTTGGGGAAAACTTGGTCAAAATTCTTCCTTCAATAGAGTCAAAAGATGAGACAACCGATACCCTTTCAATCTAGACATAAGACATCCTCCATCAAGTCATCCGTGTAATTGTGAGAGCATCGAATCCTTATCACTGTGATAGTAACGAAATCATCTCACTGTGAGACATTGTCACTGTTGTAGCATCAAAATCTTCTTCACTGCACCTTAACATCACAGCAACACCGAAACCATCTAGTACTGCACTGTGGATATAGAGATCATCCCTGTGCCTAGACTGAGCTCCATTGTGAAACTGAAACATCCTCCCTGTAGTTCGAATTGCTCACTGTGATGTTCACCGAAATTGTCATAAGAATGAGCCTTCTCATAATCGAATTTTCCATACTGTGACATACTGTGACATCTAAGATATGCGAGCCATACTGTGACATCCTGTGACATCCGAGCCATATGCGAGCCAGATGCGTGCCAAACTATGACATCCGAGATATGCGAGCCATGATGAGATATGTGAGCCATAGTGTGACATCTTGTGACATTTGAGCCATATGCAAGCCATATGCATGCCAAACTGTGACATCCGAGATATGCGAGACATACTAAGATATGGGAGCCATACTGTGACATCCGAGATATAATCCGAACCCTTCTACAGAGAGATATGCGAGCTTAATTCCTTTTTTTTATGGAGTGAAGTATAGGCTAGTATATATAGTGGTATGACCATACTAAATAAGCCGACATGAACCATGAAGAGATGCGACTCTATTGTAGGCCAACATGAATCATTTCATGACTGTTTCTTTGAGGTCGACTTGAAAGAGATGTTGAGGAGGCTGACTTGATGATGATCTTATTGAAGTCAATAGAAGGAGACTTGATGGAGGATGCTTTGACCAATAAACAAATTGACTTTGACCCATATAAATAGTCCTAAATCCTACAACAGAGGCTTGACCTATACATTTGATGCAAACATGAAACCCATGCTTTAACAAGTCAAATAGAAATAATAATAAAATTCTTTTCATTTTCTTTTGACAAATATATTACATTTTGACTTCAAGTACAATAATGAAGACCGAACCTAGTTACATTTTCCAACACTCCCTCTTAACTAGGGAGGTATTCATATTTACATATAATCACAGAGGTACATGGAAGATCTCAACACATAATCTATGAAGAAGTTTAGGCACCGGAATGCCATGGACTAGATTCCTGACCAAGGCAATCTATCCATTGGTCTCTCAACAATTTAGGTACCGCAATGCCACGGACTAGATTCTTGACCAGGGAAATCTATCCAGGTGGGACTAAGATGGACTCAAGCTTTCAGCCACTCTACGTACCATTAGACTTACTTGCTAACCATCAACCCAGGAAACTAGGTGTGAATTCGAGGTCAAAGCTCCATGACCAACACCACCCTTCCAACTTTGGAACCTAGACTTCAAGACAAGGTGTCGGCCAGATGTCCTCCAGGCAATGTTTCAGTCGCAAAGCCTCAAAACTCCTTGATCCTAGTAGATCAAGTACAATAGATCTCTCCCGATCAAATTGATCAGTAACCAGCATGCCATCAAAACCTTTGAGATATTCACCTGTACAAACACAACTCCAATCAATAATATACTTTCACATGTACATAATCAAATACAAACTTCCGAGGTCGTTCAAGATGTTTCTCCTTAACTCAGTAGGACTATCAACCGAATCTTTGACAGAAGATTGCTCAATTATATATTTTTCCTTTCCTACTTCTCATGCAACAACATATCCTTTGAAATTCATTAATCAAAACCAAGCTATGCCCTCTCTCTCAACCAAGAAGCATCTCTTCATCCAAACTCCCTCTTTAATCTTATTCTTCTATGCAGGTTTCCTCAGGGAAATCAACTTCTCCTTTTGTTCATCGAAGAATCTTTCGCGGCTTCCAACCATTTCATGAGAGTTATCATCATCTTCATCATGCTTATCACATCAACGAGCATCTTCACCATATTGAAGATTGTGTACCTGCACAACTTAGGTAGCAAGTACAACCAAATCTATTGCAGCATGAAGTTAGCCATATCAAAGTCACAAAAGCATTTCAACTTTATACATATCAGATACCCAAACAAGAGACATATACTTTTCAACATTTTGCTAGGGACTTTGTCATAAACCCTAGACTACTTCATAACATTTTTCATTCTATCTAGGGTTTCAATGTTTCTTTCAAAATTGTAACACACCCTACGATAACATATAGCAAACCCTAGAACCAATTTGAATATAGATCTACAAGACATCTAACAACTTTCATAATTCATATGTTAGACTTTAAAAAAAAATCAATCAAGGTCAATCACAGCTCAGTCATGACCAACTTCAGTTGCAAACCCTAGATTTTCAATCAATCATCAAAACTCAGATTTTAGCAACCTTATACAAATCTCAAATCATCCTATTGTCATCATACATCAGAGATTTTTAATTCTACTATGGTTCAACTCCAAAACCCTAGAGTTTCACAAATACTATCATCCTAGAAAGACAAACATTGACTAGGGCTTAGTTCCAAACCCTAGGATTCATGACCATCGACAAATAGGTTAACTCATACATCTAGAGATTAGGACTTCATCATCATGCATAGATATTTCATATCATGTGTTAGTCAAACCCAATTTCACAAAGATCAATAAGAGTTAGATAACGGATTAGACTAGGGTTCAAACACACACATACCAAGGAATTATTTCTAAGACATTATAAGGGTCTTGCTTACATATTCCACCAAACCCTAATTAGTTAGGGTTGCTATGTAGAAACATAACAAAGCCAACATTACTAGAACTTCAAAGGTTTGGGATTTTAGACCTTATCATTCAACCCTAACAAGTTAGGTTTTCTTGATCATACCAAAAATCCCAAATATGACATCATCAATAAAATTTCAAATAGCATTTCACAGACATTCACATCAGCATACCCTTCAGTTAGGGTTTTTCAGAACCTTTCTAGGGTTCTACAAAATCGGTTAAGAATATGTGTGGGGTGGGTAGATTTATTGAGAGATGAATCACCCTAAACAACAATCTCTATGATTCAAGATAGCTAGACATAACAATGTTAGTAATGTAATGCAAACTTAAAAAATAAGATGATCATACTTTTAAGAGAATCTAGTAAGGTGTATAGTTTGAGACATACCAGGAAATGTTCTTTGGCAAACCTGATAAGGATTTCTTGAAATGTTTTCTTTGTACTAAGCCATCATCTCTTATATATTTCATTAGCAGTAATTACTTGATTTTTCCTTAAAACTGGTTTCTTTGTGCTTGTGTTATTATTTGATATATCTCCACATGAAGCTATGCCACATTCACTTTCTTTAATGAGTGGAGGACAAAATATACTAATTCATTGTTTCGATATATGCTTCATCTCTTAGAAATCACTGAGGCCAAATTCTCCTTATGCTGCTTTCATAGCTTCTTTGTTGTAATATAGTTTTTACTGATTTCATGCCCAAAACTGTCATACTAAGTGTTGACCACTCTGTGTCAACGACCCCACAGCAGTACACCCCCATTTTTGCAAATGGGATTCATCATGTTCGAGGTATTCACGCCATTTAGATTTCATCATCAGACGATAGTTTTATAAATGATGTAAACCCATTCTACATGTTTATGATGTAAATGATCTAAGTAAGACCACCATGTATGTAACAATCTAAGTAAGCCTAGTATTTTGGTGACGATTTCTATCATAGGAGGTTTTTTGTCTCACTGATTCATTTATGTTTCTTGACACAAGTGATCGGCAGAGTTTTCCCCTTCAGTTTCACCCCAAAGCTAAGGTGGATTTTGTCATCAAGATGCTAAGTGAGTCCTAGTGTTTTCTATCGAATCTTTGTAAAAGTAGTTTGGGAATAATCCTAGCTAATTGGCTAGATTATTTTATTACAAACTACTTGGTCTACCAGATCATGTTTTGAGTCGCAGAATTGGGTAGCTATTTGAGGGTCTATCACGAATGGGTATTCCCCCTTTATGTGTCTAAATGTATTTATCTTATGTAAAGAGGGTTGAAAAAATAATTAAATCCCCTCTTAGTCAATTAATTAAATTTTCTGACCAAATTAAATTAAAAATCCTAAGCCAGGAATTTAATTAATTTTAAGTCCTAGGTGAGTTAAAATTCTTCAAAGGCAAAATTCGTGGGTCCTTAAAAAATAAATTTTTAAAGGTCCCAGGCCAAGGGAATATTGAGAATTTCAAGAAATTTTGGACCCTTGGGCCTTGGTGGTTAAGTCAAAGTCAAAATTTTGAGGTAATTAACTCAAATATTATTTTTGAGTTAATTAAAAATAAATTAAATGATAAATTTGAATTTTCTCAAAATTATAATTTCGATGGTCCAGATTTTTCGACGGTCCAGATTAAAAGATAATTAAATCTTTTTCGACGGTTAAGATTATTTTGACAAGGATCAACCGAACTAGTCGTTGGAGATTTTATCTTATAAATTAGAGGTTTTTGTATGTCATTTGCATCCGATCTTTGAATCGTGCACTTGTTCTCAGAAGCTCTTGTAATTTTTTTGATGAATAAAGCATAAAGACTTTGGGGTTACGGACTTTGGTGTTCTTTTTCCAAATCTATGTGGTGATATTGTCTCTAAACTTTGCTACTTTTATTGGCATTTTGATGGTTGATGGCCTTTATGGGTTGATCTGCATACAGGTATCTTGTGCAGTTTTCTGGGTTTTCTTAAATTGCATTGTGATTTGACAGAAATATCAGTTACCTATTTTTCTGAAAAGTCTCATGGTTATTTTTTAAATCTCTATCAATCTAAAATTCAGATCTAAGTGTGCAGAGATCATTATTCACGATTTGAGCATTTGGGGAAGTCTTCAGTTGGATCAGTTGACTCTCAGATTTTAGAAAATCTGAAAAAGCTCATTGTTTCCTAATTCCCAAAGTTATCTTACGGAATTTTGTTTTTACAGGGTTTTCTTAGGCTTGTGCCTCTCTTAATTTCGTTTTTCTTAATTGTGAAAAATAGTTTTAAATCTGGCCATGAGGGCCTCTGATCTGTAAAATAACATTGTAAACCCCGCTTATTTTTATTTATTTCACTGGGATTTTTGGGATTTTTATTTGTGCATATATTGGGTTTTTCGTTTTTGGTTTTGTTCAGGTTATACTGGCGGATTCTCAGAAAATTTTTTTCAGATCTGAGCCAGATCTAGGCCCTAGAGGGTAAGATCTGGTCTCAGCATTGGATTTGGTTGCAGATCTGGGCTTGATCTCTGTTTTTTTAAATAATTGTAGGTGCATTCAAATTTAAAGAAGAAAAATCTGATTCTGTGGGTAAAAAGAAAAATTTTAAAAGCTCTGCCTGCGCTTTCTGTCCCTTCCTCTCCTCCACTGGCCTGTATGTTGCCCTTGCAGCTTGCTTGCTACATTTTTCTTTCATCCCTGTCCGAACGTAATCCCTCCCTCACATTTTCTTTAACGTTGCCAGCCAACACCTTCTCCTTTCACGCTATCCATCTGCCATCCTCCTTGTGGTTTCCACTGCTCTCACTTTGCATCCATTCCACCGCAATCTTCATACCCATCTTGGCTGCCATACACTTCCGCGCCTTAGTTCTTCCTCCGGCAGCCTTCCATGGATCCGCAACCCTCATGTCCTTTCATTTCCTTACGCTGTCGGCTCCGACTTCTACCTGCACATCGTATATTTCATTTTTTTTATTTTAGTTTCATAAGGTTAGCTTTAGATTTTCGATTTTAGTTTTGTTGAAGTCACGTTTAATTTACTTTTCAGGTTTGTTTTTTTTAGTTTTTATTTTATTTTTATTATTTTTTAGACTTTAAAACTTCAAAATTAAGAAATCGATTTTCTTTCCTTTTTGTTATAGTTTTAGATTTTATTTTTTAAAGTTTTGTAGTTTCATTTAAATTTAGATTTTGAGAAAATTAAAAAAATTATAAAAGTTCATAACTTTGATGAATTTTTTTTAACTTAAAAAAAAAAAAAAACAAAATCAAATTTCCGAACTTATAACTTTTTCTTTTTTTGTAGAAGTTTAGATTTGTTTACCTTTAGCTTATAGTTTCAGTAACTTTAGATTTAAAAAGGAAAATATAAAAAATATAAAAAAAATTAGAAAAGGGTCAAAAAACTTTAATAAAGTGGTTTTGGATCTAAATTTTGCATAGTCAAGGGTGGAACTTTTAAATTTTTATCTAAAGTTTGACTATAATATCATTTAAATTCAGAATTATTGAAAATGTCTAACATTTAAATTCGATGTTTCGAAATTTATTGTTGATTCGAAGTATTTTCATGCTTAGTTGTGGTGGATGATCGTTGAACTATCTATAAGTGTGGTTTTAAATTGCTTGGAATTGGTGATTAATTGCTTTAGTCAACTTTGAGAATATTTCAAGTAATGATAAATTGCATGTCTTTATCGAACATAGTTGATGCATGATTATGAAAGTGTTTTATCAAGTGATGAATTGCATTATTGAAAAGAGCTTATCTTCCAGTTTGATCAATTGAGCAATTAATTGAGGAATTAAATATTATCTTGGTGGGTTGATTTTTTCATAGCAGCAGTTACCTATCAATTACTTAACTTTAATTTCATAACGGGATATTTTGACTCCACAAGGCACTGGTTTTAAACTTCAAATCTAATTGGATTTGTAAGATCTTGTTAATCTTAACAAGTACTTGGTCATTTAACTGTGTCTCCTGAATTGGTTGGTTTTCAACCAATTCTCCTTCTTCATTTTCGTTAGGGTCTACCTCCCTTAGTCTGCAAGGAGACAACTTAGATAGAGAGATTGGGGATTAGGGTGATAGCCCCCGTTCTGAGCCGTTGTCGCAGTGCCTAGCCATTCTGTGCGACAACACTAAAATTTAGCCAATTTGTCACTGTAATATCGTTGAACCTTCTTTTGATTCAACATCGTGTCACTTGTCATGAATACATTTCTGTGTCGTTGATCCGAACAGTTCACTGTCATATTAAAACTTTGATACTTACTCTGTAATATGAGTGAAGTTGTATTCTTTGAGACTGATCCAAAATCCTTTTGAGATTTTGCACCATGCCTTTAATCCACATTGTCTTACTGTGATTGCATTACTAAACATAGAACTTATACTTCATTTGTTTCATCAATGCCTTTTCTAAGGACTAGGATAGTCCAAAATTCTTCACAGTGATCAACCTTACTAAACTTGTATAAATAATATCGAACTGTGGAAGCATAGATATCCTAACCGAGTTCCTTGTAATGACACCGAACCTCTGCCTTCTTCAAACTTCAAATCTCTGTTATAGCACCGAAGATTTGTTCTCTGAAATCCGAACTTTTGAAAGCTTAACTTGTGACATCCGATCTTGTCCTTCTGAGACTTATGCGAGCTTTTTCTCTAAATTATGAGAGCGAGATATAGCCTTTGCCGAGATGTAGAGACTTGAGGGATCTTGACAGAACTATGAGTGCTTTCAAACTGCCTTAGACTTTGACCATAACTCTGATACCATGTTGGAAAATATATATAGGTGGCAATTAAGACGATTTTCCTCTTTATGACATTATCTTGTGATGTTTCGTTATTATTAGTAGTTCTTACGATCTTTCTTTTTGTTATCATCAAGACTAATGCCAACTAACAAAATAGAACGAACACAAGATGTAAATTTTCATAGATATTCTATGCTTGATGCAACTTTACTTTAAACCCGATATCAAATAGTAATCACATAAACGTAAAAGTAAAATTCTGATAGAACATACCAATATATTGACGGAAGACAAGCCAAAAATACACTTAACTTGATCAACAAAATATGTGTGTGTGGTGCATTACGGCGGTCAATAGGATGCTTCAACCAGCAAAGTCTCCTCACGGTCAACCAACCAGAATGTGTCACACAACCCTCAAGACAGCTCTACAACAGTCAACCCAAAAGTCAACGCTGTCCAGTCAACGGTCAATGCAAAACAACAGCAGCAGAAGTCAACGCAGCCAAGTCAAAGTCAAGTCTAGCCTTAGTTTTTGTGCCAAAAAATGCAGACTGCAAAGATCAAATTTTTGGGAGAGTTTCGGGTCAAGTTGACCAAGTGTTGATCAAAGTCAACGCTGATCAAATCTGTGCTGAAATCCCTAGAACAGATTCGAAACCCTAGCTACTATTTTCCCACATGTGAGTGAAGAGAAGCCTCCAAGTGTGAGATCGAACCAATCAGATGCAGAGAGAAAATGTGTGATGAGAGATGATGAAAATGACCTCCAGCGTTGACCAATATATATCCATCAGTGAGGGTGTGTGACACATCTGTTGGGGCTTCAAGCCTACATTTCAATTCTGGCCGACCTTGCACATAAGTGGAATTAATTCAAAATAAATGTTTTGCTCATTGGATCAAGATGATCTTTAGATTGATCTTGCACCTCTCCTAAAGAGGAATCCAATAAAAATACTGGCATCATCATCTGAGCATCACAACATGGAGTTTGGACCTAGTTGCCCAAAATTAACACTCCCTCTCCATTAGGGAGAACTTCATCGACCTGTGCCATCCAAACATTGTGTGTCATCCCGCCATAACTTGCTTTGCTGGCTTCTTTATTTCAGAACAAAAGGGTGAGTCACAAAGACATCACTCTCGGCTGACAAAATCAGCTTAGAGGTCCGAAATCTCTATAGGACTCAAAGGAGGTCCAAATCTCAGTTAGAGGTCCCGAAGCCAGTTGGAGGTCCAAATCTCAGTTAGACTCAAAAGAGTCATAAACTAACCCGGGGTTAGTTTAACTGACTCGAAGTCAGTTGGAGGTTTGAAACCTCACTAGACTTGATGCCAGATCAAGTGGTTGGACATGTGCCATCTTGGACATAGAGAGTACGGCAATCTCCGATGCGTCCATCGGTCTTGCTACTAGTCTCTAGCTTTTCTCACCTCATTGATCAAGATGAGAGGTACTTCCCATGAGTCCGGGACTCCATGTGTAGGATGCATACGAGGCACAGATCAAAGAGAGGTGAACCAACTCAATATCTTAGCGGTGGGGCATAAGCACACCAACAAGGTTCGGCAAGCCTAGCCCTGTGGTTGCTTATAGCTCCAAGGAGCTATCCCCAAAGCCCCCTGGAGCTCCCAGAGCTCATTGTCCAACAGGACACTTAGCATAGGGTCGATCCACGATTCCAAGATTCTCACGGAAGGTTAGGAACATGACCTTCCCCAAGGGCTTTATGAGAATATCCGCGACTTGCTCATCAGTTCCTATATGATCGAGCCTTACGGCACCTCACTGTACCATATCCTGGATAAACTTGTACCAGATATCAACATGCTTGGATTGATCGTGGAACAAGGGATTCTCTAACAAACGAATACCCCTCTGGTTATCACAAAGGATAACGGTGGCATCTAGCACACGCTTGAACAACTCACTGAAGAGCTTTCGCAACCAAGTGGCTTCACAACAGGCCATACACGCTGCAATGTATTCGGCCTCAACGGTGCTCAAAGCTACCGACTTCTGCTTCCTGCTCGAAGAAGACCCAAGTGTGAAGCAACATCTAGATGTGCTCTTGCGATCCACCACACTGCCAACCCAATTGGCATCAGTATATCCATGGAGTCTCAAACTCCCGACAGTGTATCTCAGCCAATGGTCTATCATGCCCTAGAGATATCTCAAGAGTTTCTTGGTACCCACCCAGTGAATGTTATGAGGATCAACCATGTGTTGACTCAAAGTGTTCACTGCACAACATACATCCGGACGGATGTTCCCTAAGAACATCAGGGTCCCTTGTGAAAAATCCTAGATCTGGATTCCTACTACAACAAATCTGGATTACTTCTATTATTTTTCATAATTATTTCATTATAGTGAAATATCAAAGTAATTACTGAAGCAGTGTACACAAATAATGCTGCGGAATAAATCTAAGTGCTGAAACAACCTGAACAAAATACAATGAAAAACATCCACATTGACACAGTTATTTTTGGACTAAGTCCCCGGAAAAACCCATCTTTGGAAAACTGGTGCAGCAGATCTGAGGGTTTTATATTATTAAACAGCAGAATCTTGAGTACAACTAGGGTGCCAATATCTAGCTCACCCTTCAGATAAATCTAGACAACAAATATAATCGTGAGATATACCTCATTCTGCAAGTCTCAGGCTGAGCTAAACAGCGTTGGTGAAGCCCTTATCTGCCTCTGCGTGAGTGCTTACGTTGGATCTGCGTAAGCCTGCATAGGCAAGCTTGAGAAACTGCGTCACCTCTTTCTGCAAATGATCTAGCTGATCTGAGACTGGATTTTGGCCCTCTTGGCTCAGAAACCCCAACCTCCTAAATAGAAAAAATTGTATTATATGAGAAGATGATCTTCGGATTGACTCCAAGAAACACTGCGCTGCTTCTGTGTGATTTCCTGTAGGGACTGTGTCACCCCTTCAGAAAACTGCGCTGTCTCTCTCTGCATGAACGCTGCCTCTCTCTGAAATGCACTCTTGGTCCTTCTGACTAGTCTCTGCTTCTGCCCCTCTCTGGATTTGATCACTGAATCACAATCACTTAGCAAACCTTGCCCTAGTGATTTGATTCTGATCAAAAGCTGTGTCTCCTCACCCAAACTCGAAAATGCTCAATGCTTAATGTGCTCAACGTATTTTCAATAGGCCCCTCACCCTCCTTCTTATATTCTCCTGTTGACTCTTCAACGACCAAGATTAAAACATAATAAAGGGCTAAGATTAACTTGGAGGTGATCCATGACTTTATCTAGAAGATTCACACTTAGTTTAATTAATACCCTTTAATTAATCAGTTTCCCTAAGTTTAGACTTAGGAAAACGATTAATTAATTTAATTAAATCATCTCTAAGTGGAATTTTCCAAAACCATTTCTGGGTTTTATGGAATACATGTGTCTTAGCCTATATAAAAAGTTACAAGGCTAGAGCACATCCGATGCTACCATAAATCAACATCCCTACTAGTTGTCGATACTCGGTAGGATTTGCTAGCACGGGCCCAGCAGCGTTTCCACTCAAATTCTTAAAGTGTAATTCCATCGGTGTTGACACAGACTTACAGTCCACCATTCCAAATCTTTCCAGTAGCTTCGCAATATATTTTCCTTGAGATAGGAAAATTTCGCCTGGTCTTTGCCAGACCTCTAGGCCTAGGAAGTAATGCATCAGTCCTAGGTCCTTCATCTCGAACTCAGAAGCGAGCTCCCTCTTACACTGATGAATGGGAGGGTCAGCACCTGTCAGGAAGAGATCGTCCACATAGAGAACCAAAATGAGAGGCTTTCCTCTATCAACCTTGAAGTAAAGGTTTGGATCAACATTACTTCGAGTGAAGCCCAGCTTCATCAAGTGGCTATCTATCCTCTCGTACCAAGCCTTGGGGGCTTGCTTCAACCTATAAAGGGCTTTCTTCAACTTGCATACATGAAAGTCTCTATCCTGGACTTCGAACCCCATAGGTTGCTCCACATACACCTCTTCCTTTATCGAACCTTGTAGAAAAGCAGTCTTCACATCCATTTGATGAGGATTCCATCCTTGCGTAGCAGCAAGGGAAATAATAGATCAGATGGTGGTATATCGAGCCATAGGTGCAAAGATATCATCATAGTCTATGCCTTCCTTTTGAGAGAAGCCACAGGCAACGAATCTTGCCTTGAATTTTCTAGCAATACCATCAAATCCTTGCTTGACCTTATAGAGCCATTTCGAGGTGACAACAGCTTTGTCCTCAGGTCTCGGAACCACGTCCCAGATATCATTCTTCATAATGGACTCGTACTCTTCGTGCATAGCATCCTTCCAGACTTGATGCTTTATGGCTTCTTCAAATGATCCAGGCTCAGATTGTATGATTGTACTCATGGCTGCTAGATGCCCTTGGTATCTATTCTGCTTCTTGCTTTGATGGAATGTCCCCCTTGGGGCCATATGTTTCTTGGCATCTTCGAGATTATCTTGGAGCCATGCGGGTCTTCTCTTTATTGAAGGAGGTGGATCAATGGGGTCCATTGGTCCTTCAACATTGGGCATCATCTCATCCTTCGTTTCTTCCTGATTCCTAGATCTTACATCATGATCTTCATCAGAGCTCGGAAGATTTATCACTTTCTTGAGGGAAGCATCTTTATCAAAGGTAACATCATGGCAAATCTCCACATCTCTTTTGGCACAACCCTGACATACACCTTCATGATCATTTTTGAGATCATGCATCCCTGTCATCACCTTCCTTGTTTCGGGAAGGGCTTTGTAATGAAGGTGTTCAAACCTTCGGTGCCATAGTTCGGTTTGACGAATAATATCATATGTCATAGCCCCCAGAGGACTTCCTCTAGCCTGGTAGAGTGTATCAACTCTAAACCCAATCGTGAGAGCTTCCTTGAAACTCTTCTTCCAGATGTGTACCTTTCCATCGACGAATGCCACCTTGAAACCTTTGTCTTCCATGGCGAAAATAGACACAAGGTTCTTCTTCAAATCAGGTACATACAATGCATCTTGCAAACGAAGGACTTGACCTTGAGATAAGTGGAGGGTCACAGTGCCTGTCCCTTTCACAGGATAGGTGGCATTATCTCCAAGGATAATTTTCAAATTAGTATCCTTCTCAATCAAATCAGAAAGCGCTTCTTTAAACCCAGTGAGGTGCCTTGAAGCACCACTATCAATCAACCAGACATCCATGGTGTCGGGTGGCGATGTAGCAGAGAGGGCAGATACAAGAATGAATTCATTTCTTTCATTGTCAACAACATTGGATTCTTCATACCTGGAATTTCTTGACCTTTTGAAAGTTTGCCCATTTCCATTTCGACCAGAGGGAGCCTTCCTCTTTCCTTTAAACCCGTTGTTCCTTTGATTGTCATTCCCCCTGTTGTTGTTGTCATCATCCCCTCGAGAATCCCTTCTATTAGGGCATTTTCTAGCATAGTGGCCAAACTTGTTACATGTGTAACATCTTTCTTTCTTTCCTTTGGCCTCAGCTCTTTCGTGGTTCCTCGGACCACCGTTGTTCTTCTTCTTAGCATGAGTGGTGAAGGCAACATTACCTTCCTTTTCATATTCCATCATTCTTGTTTCCTCCTGAGTGCATCTCAACAATACTTCGTCAAAATCAGGAATCACATTATTATTGAGAATGGTAGTAATAATACATGCCATTCAGAGGGGAGACCTCCAAGTGCGGTGAGAACCATTTCTCGATCAGCTTTTTTTTCCCCAATGGCAAGAAGATTATTCCTGATTTCAGTCAACTTCAGAAAATAAGATTAAACGGATTCATCCCTGCCTTTCTTGAGATTCTTCAATTGGTTCTTAAAGAAAAGAACTTGATTTGCATTGTTGGCCCTGAACATATTGACCAACTTATCATACATCTCCTTAGATGTACCCAACTCAGAGATGTAGGCAACAGACTTTTATGGATGGAATCCCGGATGATCAACTTAGCTTTGATTTCCCCTTTCTTATACTTCGTATTTGTGGCAGCAGGTGCAGGTGATGGAGGCTCTTGGATTTTACCCTGCAAATAGTCCATGACATCTTGGTTTTCCAAGATCAGATCCAAAGACATCTTCCAAGCATGAAAGTCAGACTTGCCAGTCAACTTGTCATTAGCTTTGATGCCATTATAATTTGAGGTACCCATGAGTTCTTGACAAATACTACTTCTTCGATGATTGCTTTCTATACAAACTTGGGCTTTGTCTTCACCTTAGCTTTGAAACCATGTAAATTTTCGTAGATGTTCTTATGCTTGATGCAACTTTACTTTAAACCCGATATCAAATAGCAATCACATAAACATAAAAGTAAAATGCTGATAGAACATACCAATAGATCGACGGAAGACAAGCCAAAAATACACTTAACTTGATCAGCATAATATATGTGTGTGGTGCGTTACGGCGGTCAACAGGATGCTTCAACCATCAAAGTCTCCTCATGGTCAGCCAACCAGAATGTGTCACACAACCTTAAGACAAATCTACAACAATCAACCCAAAAGTCAACAAAAGACAATGCTGGCTAGTCAATGGTCAACGCAAAACAACAGCAGTAGAAAGTCAACGTAGCCAAGTCAAAGTCAACGTCCAGGCTCGATTTTTGTGTCAAAAAATGCGGACTGTAGAGATCGAAGTTTTGGGAGAGTTTCGGGTCAAGTTGACCAAGCGTTGATGAAAGTCAATGTTGGTAAAATCGACGTTGAAAACCCTAGAACAGATCTGAAACCCTAGTTGTTGTTTTCCCATGTGTGAGTGAAGAGAAGCCTCCAAGTGTGAGATCAAACCAATCAGATGCAGAGAGAAAATGTGTGATGAGAGATGATGAAAATGACCTCCAACGTTGACCAATATATATCCATCAGTGAGGGTGTGTGACACATCTGTTGGGGCTTCAAGATTACATTTCAATTCTGGCCGACCTTGCACATAAGTGGAATTAATTCAAAATAAATGTTTTGCTCATCAGATCAAGATGATCTTTAGATCGATCTTGCACCTCACCAAAAGAGGAATCCAATAAAAGTATTGGCATCGTCATTTGAGCATCACAAGATGGAGTTTGGACCTAGTTGCCCAAAATTAACATGTAGGCACGATGCCAGGGCAAAACCCCACTCTTTGGGGAAAACCTGGTCAAAATTCTTTCTTCAGTAGATTCAAGAGATGAGTCAACCAAGACCCTTTCAATATAGACCTAAGACATCCTCCATCAAGGCATCCTTGTAACTGTGAGAGCACCGAATCCTTATCACTGTGATAGTAACGAAATCATCTCACCGTGAGACATTGTCACTGTTGCAACACCGAAATCTTTTTCACTGCACCTTGACATCACATCAACACCGAAACCATCCAGTACTGAACTGTGGATACAAAGATCATCCTTGTGCCTAAACCAAGCTCCATTGTGACTTAGAAACATCCTCTCTGTACTTCAAACTGCTCACTGTGATGTTCATCGAAACTGTCATAAGAACGAGCCTTCTCATAATCAAATTTTCCATACTATGACATATTGTGACATCCAAGATATGCGAGCCATGCTGTGACATCCTGTGACATCCAAGCCATATGCGTGCCAAACTGTGACATCCGAAATATTCGAGCCATACTGTGACATCCTCTGACATCCGAGCCATATGCAAGCCATATGCGTGCCAAACTGTGACATCCGAGTTATGAGAACCATACTAAGATATGCAAGCCATACTGTGACATCCAATATATAATCCGAACCCTTCTACAAAGAGATATGCGAACTTGATTCCTTTTTTTATGGAGCAAAGTATAGGCTAGTATATATAGTGGTATGGCCATACTGAATAAGCTGACATGAACCATGAAGAGATGTGACTTTATTGTAGGTCGACATGAATCATTTCATGCCTGTTTCTTTGAGGCCAAATTGAAGGAGATGTTGAGGAGGCTGACTTGATGATGATCTTATTGAAGCCAATAGAAGGAGACTTGATGGAGGATGCTTTCACCAATAAACAAATTGAATTTGACCCATATAAATAATCCTAAAGCTTACAACGGAGGCTTGACCTATACATTTATGATTTGACCCAAGCATGAAACCATGCTTTAACAAGTCAAATAAAAATAATAATAAAATTCTGTTCACTTTCTTTTAACAAATATATTACATTTTGACTTTAAGTACAATAATGAAGATCGAACCTAGTCACATTTTCCAACAGGATTCAGGGCTGATCCATTACTATTTGGGACTAGAAGTCTGGCAAGGACCCGATGAAATTTATCTGGGTCAAGGAAAGTACGTGATCAAGATGTTGAAGAGGTTTGACATGATGGATGGCAAACTAATGACCACTCTGATGATCACAAACTTGAAGAGACTAAGGAGTTTTGAATCAAGCCCTGTGGATCCTTCCAAACATAGACCACTGATTGGCTCACTGATGTACTTGGTGAATACTCGACCAGACATATGTTTTGCAGTAAACATTCTCAGTCAATTCCAAGTGGAGCCAAAGCATGATCATTGGATAAAAACAAAACATGTACTGAGATATCTGCGAGGAACTATCCACTACTGCCTGAAATATGATAGGAGGAATGATGTCCGCCTAATTGGATATATAGATTTCGACTGGGGAGGTAGCGAGCAGGACGAAAGAAGCACTACAAGAGGATGTTTCAGTTTAGGATCCTCCATGATCTCATGGATGAGCAGAAAGCAAGCCACAATTTCTTTGAGTAGCCACAGTGCTTTGAGTAGTGTTGAGCCTGAGTATATTGCAACATATGAACTTGAAGTAAGTAGAGAAGTGGTCTGGTTAAGGAGGCTGCTATCCGACCTATTCGAAGGACCAATGGACCATACAATGATACATTGTGACAACACCAGTTGTATACGATTGTCTGAAGACCCAGTATTTCATGGAAAGACAAAGCATATAAACAACATGTATCACTATATTCGGGAGCTAGCACAAAATGGTGTGTTGCAGCTACATTTTTTCTCCACCAATGAGCAGATAGTTGACATATTGACAAAATATCTTCCTAATAAGAATCTTGTGTACTTGAGAAACAAGCTTGGCTTGGTTGATATATCCTTCCTAGTTGAGAGGGAGAGATAGACACATCATTGTTGTCTTCATTTGGGAAGAAAGAATGGAGGATTGGGTAACCATTTGGCATCCAATACTCTTTGAGGATGAGGTAGGGCATCCAACGTAAGAGTAGTCGTGGACCGATATTCTTTGAGGATTAGTTATCCAAGACAAGAATAGTCCAAAGAAGGTCATACTTGGTGAACATCCGTGTCGAGTATGCACCTTGAGAGACAATGATGATGGTGTCTATAAATCATTGGTCTCGCCATCATTGTGCTTTGATCTTGTGGAGAGATAGAGCTGTTAGTCAAGGCCTTGCTATGTGACAATGCTGGTTGATATGATGCTAGACAGATGGGTTACCAATCTGACTCTTCTTATGAGACCTCTTCAGATTGAGAATGTCCATGTACCTCTTATGAATACCTCCCTAGTTAAGAGGGTGTTGAGAAATCTAGGGCATTAGCATTAGGCAATTTCTCTTCATTAGTGACTGTTTGTGAATGCTTTTTACATCTTTAGATTAGGATCTTCTTCTTCTTAATTTATTAGTGTTTTTCTTCATCAAACAGTAACCAATGCATAAACATAAATAGACAAGAGCATAGCATGTGGTCTATGAACCGGGGCCAAAACCTCTCACTCGTTGAGAGGAAAACCCACACCAATTATTCTTATAGAGATTCCAATTGACGAATGCCAAGACTAAGACCCTTGACCTGTTAATCAAGGTTGTCATTGATGTCAATGCGGCATTGACCGAGATGTCAATATTCTTGAGATGCTTGGTTCCAGATGATGATGTCATGACTCTTGGTTGACTAGGATACCATCAATGAAGAAGTCAAACCACTAATGAAGGAAGCCCTAAGAAGTACTTGATCTAATGTTGCATGCACTTGATGCACTTGATGATCTAGGCCTTAATCTTTGATGACATATGGAGAACTACATGTGATGATGACATGGAATATCTCATTTGATGGTTGGAATACTATCTTACTATCTTGAAACTTCCCTAATGATGACCTAATGCTAATCCTAAAGAAGAACGCCACATATTCAATGGACGTATGTAAAAAAAAAGAGAAGAAAATGTCATATTCAAATTACCAAATGACAATTCTTACGTTCTTAATAAATATATTACATATTATGTTGGACGTAATATGCTTAAAGGACATTATTACAAATAAACACATTACGTTGGACATTGCATGCTCATTGGACGATGGATGCTGCCCACTGGATGCTAATGCTAATACGTTGAATGGATTACATATCCACTCCACCAAAACAGTGGTTGGCTTGCCTCAATATCATGTCGGCTTCTCCTTCGTTGGTGACGGTTCCACTCTTCAAAGTCGTATTAATACACAAAGTCTCGAGCTATTTTGGCATGAGATCTCGGAAAATAATTAATAGAAGGAGAAATAAAAAGAAAAAGCTGGGATAATACGCATATGAACTTGGGATTGAGGCACTTGAATTGAAGTCACCTTGGTGAAGTCAGGTCAAAACATGGGCAGCGTTTATTTTATTGGAACAACGTGAACCTGGATCGAAGTTCGATCAAGGTAGTCGTATATATAAAAGGGAGGACGCAAGCAAAAAAAGAAGAAGGAAGGACGCAAGGCAAAACAGAGATATGTAGAGTCAAGACCATTCCTGGAAATAAGTTAGTAGAAGAAAAAAAAGGGATAGAAGCGAGGAACAAGAGACATCTGGTGAAAATCTGAATACTCTCGGACTTGTACAGAGCTCTCTATTGCGGACCTGTGATACGTGATCTATCTACTCATGATATTTTCGGTGCTGAGAGTGTAATATCCCGGAAGGGAAATAGCCAGCAATACAAGCATACGACAATATAGAAAATGCCAGAAATAGAACATAAAGCAAATACTCATAAAAATGCCGGGAATGCTAAGCCATTTTATTAATCTGAGAAGTAAAATGTAATACAATAGATGATCGGAATGATAGCACCTATTCTTGCTCAAGGCAAGTGAAGAACTCTCTCAGAAAAGACTGGAAATGGCTGCTCTAAGGAACTGCGTCCCAGCTGCTAGGAAACTGCCGGAAAACTGCCACTGCTGGAATGGACTGGAAACTAGGGGCTGCTCCCCTTGCCGGAATGAGCTGAAAATCTGCAAATCACCTGTACTCGCCAACCCGGACAAAACCCAGAGACCATAACAAAAACGGTCAACCTCCAAAATCCACCGAAGAAACCCTCCTCAAGGAATTACGCTGCCCCTGCAAGGCTCAGCGCGGATGCCAAATGAAAATAGCTGAAATAGTGCCACAACTCCTCAGGAACCCTCCGACTGGCAAAGACTGATCCCGTACTTCGGATATCCACTGAAACTCCTGCAAAAATCCTCAAACCTTAACACCTCCAAGAAGAACTGCGTCCTCTCTCCCAGGGACTGCACAGTCACAAGAAAAACCCAGCTCCTCAGCAAAACAACCAACCAAACCTCCCGCTAAAGACTGAAGAAATAACCTTACCCGAGCAGGCACTCGAAGTCCCCCGGGGCTAAGGGTGAGATCTCCGACCGAAGACACTCAACGCACTAAACAGTGCTGCAGATAGGCTAAACAGCCAGCGTGCTCAAGAAGACAAATGTCTAGCTCAAATATCATCAACAACAAGAATAATCAAATGAGAAGGCTCTCCCACCTTTTATAATGCTGGCCTCTCTCCAAAACCCTAACGTGGTCTCCCTCTCCTCCACGTGCTCCTCCTCAATTTGCGCAGAAGCTCCTAGAGGCTACGTGGGCCCCCTCCTCTATGTGGTTTTGGACCCCCATGGCTCCCCATAAGTTATAACGTTGTGCTACTAGGGAGATACTTTATTTTACTTAAGTGAGTTAGACCCCTCTTCTCACTTTTATTTATTAATAAACTATAGTCGGCAAAACTATACAAAAATCGAATATTCCAATTAGCTGTTGCTAATTAGGAATATTACAGTCTCCCCCGGCAAAATGTTGCTTGTCCTCAAGCAACTGAAGTGATGGATGCTGCAGAATCTTCTCATTCTCCCAAGTGGCATCCTCATCTAGCAAAAATTGCTTGTCCTCAAGCAAC
The DNA here is from genome assembly GCA_034641835.2 of Pinus albicaulis. Lineage (NCBI taxonomy): Eukaryota > Viridiplantae > Streptophyta > Pinopsida > Pinales > Pinaceae > Pinus > Pinus albicaulis. The sequence continues at coordinate 829,722,823 of CM076577.1, read as the reverse complement.
GCTTGAACAAGCCTCCTCTCTAGCTGATGCTCCCCACCGATACTGCAAAATGTGCCTGGGTCCCACTGAAACCTCTCTGACCTCTGCATCACCCTGATACGAAGGGATATCTCAATGCCAGGATCCCAAAGTGACCTCTCACAGTACCAGCCAACCAATAATCCTCCCGGATCCCATCGCCACCGTGGCCAATAATCGCACAAGTCCCACGGCTCGGACTGTGCATTGCCTCTAGATATGACCAATGCTCTAAGAGGTGAAGACCACCAACAAGCATCACTGCTCTCGGGCTCCTGCTGCGCTGTACCTGTAGCTGCATATGCTACCCCTCCAACCGCATACCAACTCATCACCTCTCTCCAATCCAAGTTGTGACTCAATCCCATGCTGATCCTGCTCTCCTAAAATCGGGATGGAGTGCTGAAGAAATGATGTCCTGTGCCACCTTGCCAGCTGGAATCTATAACCTCTGTTATGTCCAAGGGCCCCTGCTCGACTGTGCTCCCTACGAAGAATACCGTACCATCTAGAGGGTACCAACTCATGATCTCCCGCCAGTCCATCCTGGACGAAGAATCCGATGTAGCAATAACAACGGCATATGGAACACGCCTGAAGTGTTGCCGCCAACCCGTAATCAACTCCCACTGCTCTGCCCTGTCTGCCAATGAGAGCTGCCTGTAGAAGGAAACCCCTCTCTCTACAATGGGCCAAAGTGGGCAAGATATGCTGCAAGCTCCATCGATGTACACCTGGAGAGTACTACTCACTGAAAGTACTGCAGCTCGACCGACTGTATGTACATCTATCTGTACCTCATCAATGTGTCGGCCAAAAGATGAATGCTCCACCATATCCAACAGCTCCTGCTGTCTAATAGCCCCCTGCATAACAATCCCATCAACCTCCAACATCTCTAGAGGATATGGATCTGCAACTGCCGTCATTGTACTCAGTGTCAATGCATCTGACTGCTCCTCCTCAATGGCTGACCCCGCGGTTAGCCGCATATCCATCACCGACTCGATGTGAGCCTCCATCTGGCTCTCCCCCAAATGACTATCATGCATGATGTGCATAGCATCCTCCTCTACTGACTCAGGCTCCATCACATATAGCTCTGACTGGATCGTCACAAGTGTCTCATCGCCTAGAGCATCTCCCATAGAGTCCCCTGATTGCTCACCCTGTATACTAGAATGAAGCTCTGGTCTACTGTCTCCATCCCTGCATGATTGCTCTCGCTCCCCAGAAGCAACCTCAACTGATCCTATCTACTCATATGAAGAAGAGTCCTCACCCTGGCATATAGGAGGAAGGCCCTCCTATTCTTCCTCTGCCACCTCATCTGCATTGAATAGGCCATCCACCCTCTCGATGAAGTGTCGATACAATGTCTGGAGTCTAGACGCATGCTGGAATGCTACCTCTGCTGAACCCAGTATCCTCTGCTCATGCATGATCTCAACATGCCCTGAGGGAAGAATGATGCATGTCTCCCTCATGACCCGCTCCCCGGGTGTAGGCTTAGCGATGACCGATGTGCCACCCGTGTAGATCTCATCCCTTGACCTGTGGCTGTCAACTAGCAAAACAACCCAGTGCCATTGCTGAGAGGTCTCTCGCCTAGTGTGCTGAGTGTCATCCAAATATCTTGGGTGAGCCTCGCGTACCCCGCTGCTTATGCCAAAAGTGCCAAAGGACAACAACAAAATCGACTGTGCCAGTGAGTGATGTAGAAGAGGGTCGGATACGTGAGTCCCCACTGATACCATCAAGTATCGCTCATATGTCTCCTCATCGATCCTGGGTGAACTACTCCCAAAGGTAAGCCTGGTGTCCCTATCTGTGAGTCTCCCTGGATGCAACACTCTAAAACCTTGCTGTGCAGCACCGTATGCCCTCGCATACCACTGATCATCCATGTACTCCTCGACATGCCACTGCACATTGAGGCATACCTCTGTATACTGCTGGATACCCCAAGCTACTGTTGCACCACCCTGTATCGTCTCGTGCCATGACTGTGTCTAGGCATCGGTCACTTCTCGCATGCTCTCAATGTGATGTAGGACACTCCTACTCCACAATGCAATCCCACACACTATGGTACAACACCATGCAACTTCGTGTCCACCGGAAGTCCACTGCTCAATGCTAGAGGCTCCCACACATCCCTAGATGTGGTGTCCTAGAGTTGTGCCTCTACATGTTGGACTTCCTCCAATCGGTATCATCATCTCCACCGTCGCATCACTATACCCGCCGACAAATGGATCATCACTCCAAATCCTCCTCGAGGGGTCCGAGAAGTGAATCTCCCTATGTGTCAGTAGTGTTACCACCACTGCTCGGCTCCGCTGCGTCCTCTATGCCCACACAAAGGTGAAGAATTCTTGGCCCCATACAAGGCGCCATCTGGTGGCCTGCTAATGCCACCTCCTCCGACAGGCTCCTGCCAAGGTATGTTGACCACCCCGTGATCCCGTGTATAAGTGTCATACCAAGACAACCTAGGAAGTCTTCCCATAAACTGGTTGGCCACTGGAGCTAACCAAAACTTCCCTAGCAAATGTGCATGCTCAACTACTAGGCCAACTGTACCCTCCAAGACATAGTCAATCGACCTGCCTAGAAAATGATAGGTGATCCCACATGGATCCCAATGCCAATCTGGGGTTCCTGTACTCCCAACACCTGGAAACTCCTGCTGAACTATACTTGGGTCCACCGGGTACCAACTCAAAATCTCTCGCCACCCAACCTCAACATGTGGATGCTGTACCCTGTGCAACTCTGGTCGTCTCATATCGCTATCCAAGTCAACATATGAGATCTGACTAGGTGGCTCCATCTCTCTCTCTCCAATGGAAAGAGGTAACCCAACAACACTGCTAGTCCCGTCCATGCATGCCTGAAGGGGAACGAACTGACGCTCCAACGTGCCCTCTGGTTGTACCATTAGGGAATCCAGTCGTTCCCCAATGCAAGCCAACTTGGCCTCCGACTTGGCACAAGCCACTCTCATGCCCTCCAACTCCTTGTCCTGCAACAAAATGGCCTCCCGTACTGACGTGGCCTTCCCTTTCAAAACTCGAAGGTCTGGCCGAAGCCGATGATACCGCTGTCTGCGACCATCATCCAATCCCTCTGTATCTCCTAGTGCCTCATCGAATGTGGATACATCTCCTGTCGCCTCACCCATCTGTTGTGTGCTACTACCACCCGAAGACTCGGACACGACTCCGGTCATCACCTTAATGGATGGCTCTACTGGTGTAGGCTCTACCTTCTCCACTACGATATCAACCGGCACGGTCAAGGAGGTCTCTAATGAGGGTGAGTCCTCTGTCACACTAGGTGTATCTTCGAACTCCCTACAATCCTGTGTGCTCTCATCCTCCAAGTGCGAGGTAACCATTTTGATGGTTTCCCTCTCCGATACTCGGTCAAGCTGGAGAGAGGTATCCAACTTCTCCACCCAAGCTTTTTCCGAACACTCGGATGACCCGTCAAATGTCAGTAGATGGAATCTACCCACTGTGTGCCACAAGCCCCCTTCATGTGACTTCCCGTTCCCTCTGTGAAAGTTGCGAGGTCTGCTATCCCGCTGGAGATGAACAAAATCTCTGAATGGAAGGGCATCCCTGAACTCCTGCCCATATGCCTGATACTCAGCGAAATAATCACCCATGTGGCCAGGCTCTGGCTCCCGCTGTGCTCCTGCCCCTGTGTCCGCACCCAGAAAAGTGGGCATGGTAGAACGTGTGGGTGTATGTGATGCCATATGCTGAGTGGCATCATGCTCCGGCAAATGGTGGGATATGCCTGAACCTTCGCCAATCTGGAAACCCCTTGGGGTTTCACGCTGTCTAGCCTCCACAGCAGTGAATCTCTGTCCCATCACCTCAATCTGCCTCGACAGATCCTGTACTGATTTGAGGAGCATCTCCCCAAATCTCTTTGCACCATCATCACCTGCCATCGGCTCCTCCTGCTATGTGTCTACAGGCTCCTCATGAAATGGCACTGCTGCTCCAAAACTATACTGCGGCTTGTCTTCGGCCTCTGATTTACCCACTGAAAACTACTCAGAAAATTCTAGGAACTTGCGAAGGTGATCTTTGCCCAAAACCCAGAAAAACCTCAAAAGGGTTTCTTCTAATTCCAAACTTCAAAATTTGACCCTTTGTATTTTGGCCCTTTTTCCAATTTCGTTTTTGGTACTGCAACTGCTATTGCTCTCCAAAATTCCAACAAACCTCTGTATGATCTCTTTCCCGATGTCATAGACCACAGGCTGAGCCAGAACTATGCTCTGATACCACTGTAATATCCCGGAAGGGAAATAGACAGCAATACAAGCATACGACAATATAGAAAATGCCAGAAATAGAACATAAAGCAAATACTCATAAAAATGCCGGGAATGCTAAGCCATTTTATTAATCTGAGAAATAAAATGTAATACAATAGATGATCAGAACGATAGCACCTATTCTTGCTCAAGGCAAGTGAAGAACTCTCTCAGAAAAGACCGGAAATGGCTGCTCTAAGGAACTGCGTCCCAGCTGCTAGGAAACTGCCGGAAAACTACCACTGCTAGAATGGACTGGAAACTAGGGGCTGCTCCCCTTGCCGGAATGAGCTGAAAATCTACAAATCACCTGTACTCGCCGACCCGGACAAAACCCAGAAACCATATAAAAAATGGTCAGCCTCCAAAATCCACCGAAGAAACCCTCCTCAAGGAATTATGCTGCCCCTGCAAGGCTCAGCGCAGATGCCAAATGAAAATAGCTGAAATAGTGCCACAATTCCTCAGGAACCCTCTGACTAGCAAAGACTGATCCCCTACTTCGGATATCCACTGAAACTCCTGCAGAAATCCCCAAACTGGAACACCTCCAAGAAGAACTGCGTCCTCTCTCCCAGGGACTGCGCAGTCACAAGAAAAGCCTAGCTCCTCAGCAAAACAACCAACCAAACCTCCCGCTAACGACTGAAGAAATAACCTTACCCGAGCAGGCACTTGAAGTCCCCTGGGGCTAAGGGCGAGATCTCCGACCGGAGACACTCAACGCACTAAACAGTGCTGCAGACAAGCTAAACAGCCAGCGTGCTCAAGAAGAAAAATGTCTAGCTCAAATATCATCAACAACAAGAATGCCAAATGAGAAGGCTCTCCCACCTTTTATAACGCTGGCCTCTCTCCAAAACCCTAACGTGGTCTCCCTCTTCTCCACGTGCTCTTCCTCAATCTGCGCAGAAGCTCCTAGAGGCTACGTGGGCCCCCTCCTCTACGTGGTGTTGGACCCCCATGGCTCCCCATAAGTTATAACGTTGTGCTACTAGGGAGATACTTTATTTTACTTAAGTGAGTTAGACTCCTCTTCTCACTTTTATTTATTAATAAACTATAGTCGGCAAAACTATACAAAAATCGAATATTCCAATTAGCTGTTGCTAATTAGGAATATTACAGAGAGTTTCATATCTTGAAAAGTTTTGGACGTGTGAACTATAATTCAGATACATAACTTTGTGATATCTTCTCGGAGCCTCGACTTCACATCGATATGTGATTACCTTAAGACCAATCATACTTCTTGAGTAGAGTCGATGAAAGGCTTGGATTTGTGATTAATGTTTGGGAAGTTTCGTATCCTTAAAGCCCGAATTGGAAACCTTGAACCGAAGAATAGTAAACTCGAATTTGTGACAAGGGTGCCGTGAGGCTCGAACTTCGTGTTTTAGGGCTCGATGCTATAACCTCGCACTAGTGATAACCACCGATCAAGCAGTCTTGACTGGGTGGAATTAACTCGTGATAGCTCGTAACATACTGGGAGAGGGAGGCTCGAACCTGTGCCATATTTGTTGTAAATCTATAGTGGGTTCACTCTTACAGTTTTGTGGAGATCTTATTGCAGACCTACAATGATTTCATCACAGAGTTTTGGACAACGCAAGCTTTTGGAAGTAGCATATTGAAGACCTTTGGAGCTTATCTTTGGATTTTCTTTTAGCAGCAATTTTTGAAGATCCTTGAAAATCTAAGAACTTAAAGAAGTCTTGAAGCAAACTTGAGTACTTGAAGCAGATTCTTGGAAGTGTATTGAAGGCAGCTATAAGAGACCTTTCTTGAGCTTATGCAGATATATTGAGGACAATGTTTGTAGCTTTAGAGCAAGCTTGATAGTTGGAACATTGGAGAAGTTGGTGAGTTGACATGATGCAAGTCCTCATGGTGTGATGTTGAAATAGGACCCCTTGAACTCTTATTGAAGCAACTTGTTGAAGGATATTGTAAAAGTGGTGTGCAACCCCATTGAAGACACTCTTGGAGAAGCTTATTAAAGCCTTCATGCGGTGACCTTGAAGTTTTTGTTTGGGTACCATGAAGAGTTGTGGTGACACCTTCTACGAAGAAAAGGTTGTCATTGATGACGTGATGTGTAGATTACAATGAAGAGTAAGCTGAAGATTGTCAGGGCTCGTTGAAGAAGACATTGACAGCCATAAGTATAACCAAATATATATTGACGAAATGAAGCAGGAGGTTGGAGCCTTATAGAGACAAGGTTGGTGCCTTGGAAGATAAGGGTTGGAGCCCTTGAGGTTGGTGCCTCAGAATTGCAAGGTTGGTGCCTTGGAAGATAGGGTTGGAGCCCTAGAGGATAAGAGTCCTCAAGAGACCAGGTTGGAGCCTGTACTAGATATAGGGTTGGAGCCCTTGAGGTTGGTGCCTCGTAATTGACAAGGTTGGATCCTTGGAAGTCCAAGTCGGTGGTTGGCAAATACGGGTTGGAGCTTGGGAGATTGAAGATTGGTGTCTTCATCTAGGGTTGGAGCCCTACACATATTGTACTTGATTTATTGTAAAGAAGAAAATAATAAAAGCATTTATTATTGTTGTTCATTTTGTGTTATAAATATAAGTGATCTAACTGGTAAAAATAACAATTGAAAAGAAATACTGATTCACCCCCCTATCTAACTGGTAAAAATAAAAATTGAAAAGAAATACTGATTCACCCCCCTCTCAACATTTCCAACATGACCTAGTAGCCACTCCAAGACCAAGACACTAGGCTTCTCCTTTGCACTTCGATCTCCTCATCATTGAGACAATTGTCATCACCGAGATCTTCTTACTGTCTATACAACAAGATCTCCTTTCTGTGAGACCTCTTGCACTGAAAGGGTACCGAGGCATCATAACACCACTGTAGCACCGAGTACAACACCAAGACTGTGGTAACACCATGCCTGAGATCTTCTTGATGGCACCGAGCTTCCTTCTTTGATCTCACTAAGCAATAATATTGAACCTGTGAGATTCCTTCTTGCTGTGATAACATCGAACAGTTATGGCACTTATTCATGTGACTGTACCATACCCTTAACAATTCTGATACACCGAGAGCATGACTGTTGTCTTGAGGGGATCTGAAATGTATCTATGAAGAGACTGTGGTTAGCCCGAAACTGTGGTTTCCCTGAACTGTGGTCACCAAACTGTGAGCTTATCTGAACCGTGTCACTGCCCAACCCATAAAAAAAAACTCAGAGGTATCCGAGCTTTGGACTGTGACCTTCGGATTGTAATTGTCTTTCGAAATCTTAGAGAATTCGAGTCCTGAACTCTATCATCTGTGGAGACCCTAGCCACGTATATAGAGTAGTTTGCCTCGTGTATTAAGCCGACATGACATTGCGAATAGATGTGTCTCCATACTGAGCCGACATGAGTTCCTTCTTTTATATTGGAGGCCGACATAGGAAGAGGAGAACTAGTGGCTGTCTTTGGAGGGCTTCATGACAGTCCTATAGGCTTAAATACTTTCTTTATATGCCCAAGAAGGGTCATACATGACATTGACTCTAAAACAAAAATCCTTTGCTCATGAAACCCATGAGGCTAGCCAATAATAATTTATTTTCTTCATTACATCATTTACAAGAGTCACAATTATATGTCATTATGAAAACCGAACCTAGTTACATTTTACAACACTCACTCTTAACCTAAGTCACCAGGTTTGTGTTCGTGTTTGAGTTCGGCGACGTTGAAATTTGAATAAAGTTCGGCACCGAAAATTTTTCCAATAAAGTTCGGCATAAAATTCGACATATAGAAATTTGAAATATATATATATATAACAATTTTAGGCATGTTGAAAGATAAATATGATGCACATAAATAAATAAGCATGTCAATTTTCAAAGTGCATAATGCACATTGCAAGCACATAGATGATAGGATTATTGCTCAAACATTTACATCATTTCCACATATAAACCATGAAAGTGAGTGCCAAATTTCCAATAAATAACCAACTTCAGTGTTTCATACATAGTAAACAAGGTGAGAAATCTGTGGATCCAGCTCCAAATCTGGCAAGCTCCATTTTCAGTTTGGAAATGGCAGAGGATCTGTTTTCAGCTTCTGCATTGTCAGAAACATTACGAGGTCCTCCAAAAGAGCTCTTAAAAAGACATAAAATTTAAAAAAAAAGGCAGTGTGGAGCCCTAAAACACTAAAATCCCAACCCTTTTAAAATGCGCAAATCGGGGGTTTTCAAAGCAGTCAGTGCTTTTGAGTTTTTGAGAGCAATTTGGAGCTTCTTGGAGTGATTTGTGGAGTTGTCTGTGCATTTGCCAACGAATCAATGATGAAAGACCACATTACGGATGCATTTATGGAGTTATGGATGCTTTTTAGAATCTAGATATCTAGATAGTGATCATTAATGACTTATCAGATATTCTTTTTGTATGTGTGCCGTGCTTACATATAATGTCTCGACTCTTATGGCTGATATTTATGGCAACTCTCGGAGTCATGAATTGTTTTGATTCTTGAAAAATGTTTCCAGTTCATGGTTTTTGACGGAATGTAAATATTTATTTTTATATATGTCATTCCTCATATTTGATTCGACTTTTCAAAAAAATCAGCAGGTCCATTTCCATGCAATATAGGTATAAAATACAATGAAAAGATATTATGCAGGTAGAGATGCGGAATCAATGAGATTGCATTTGACCTTGAAGATGCAATGACTTTCAAAAGATATTATGCAGGTAGAGATGCGGAATCAATGAGATTGCACTTGACCTTGAAGATGCAGTGACTTTCAGCCTCATATTAAAGTACAAATCAGAATCAATCTCACGCAATAAGCAATAGACTTCAAAGCTTGTAACTTGCAACTAGAAATAAAATTAACATAAACAGTTATCAAGAAACATAATAGTTAAGAAAGTATTCTCTTAGTGTATCAACATCCAAATCTGCCAATATATGGGTATTCACCACTTCCAGAAGGGGGAGCACAGTAAATAACCGCGGCAACGCCAATGTCACCAAAATGCCAAACCTAAATGAGCACGAACGAATTTTTGACGAATTTAATTAAAAAACCGAATTTAATCGACTGTTTTTTCATGTTCGTGTTTGGCATTATGTTCGGCTTGGGGTTCGGCTTTGTGTTCGCCGAACAAAATCGAACATGTTCAGCTGCTGATTAAATTCAGCGAATTTCGAATTTTTTCCTTGAGGTTCGCCGAACCCGGTGACTAAGCTCTTAACTAGGGAGGTATTCATAATGGTACTTGGTCATTCTCAATCTGAAGAATTTCTCATAAGAAGAATCGGATTGGTAACCCATCTATATAACATCATATCAACCAACATTGTCACATAACAAGGCCTTGAATAACAACTCTATCTCTCCACAAGATCTGAGCTCAATGCTGGCGAGACCAATGATTTATAGACACCCTAATCATTTATCTCCCGGAACATACCCTACCCGGGTTCTCAGGGTGTGTTCAACTAGGACTATTATTATCTTGGATTCTCAGTCCTCAAAGAATATTGGTCCTCTACGACTACCCTTATCTTGGATGCCCTATCTCATCCTCAAAGAGTATCAGATGCCAGATGATTACCCAATCCTCCATTCTGTCTTTCCAAGTGAAGATTGTTGAGAATTTGGAGGGTTGTAGGTTAATGCAAATTCTCTTCTTGATAATTACTTGTGAGCTTACTTATGATACTTATGTCTTCTCTTCTATTAGTTTAGTTAATCTTTCATCAAGTCAATTATCAAAGAACACAAGACACGAAAGTTAGGCTCCTAGAGCTAGGGCAAAACCTCTCCCTCTTGGAGAGGAAAACCTGCAAAGAATTCTTCTTATAGATCTTCAAATGACAAGTACCATGACCCAGACTTAGACCCTTGAGCTATGAATGCCTCCAAGACCTTGACACTGCTTCTAAGTCTTCTTTCAACATTGATCCTTCTTTTACTTCACCATCCTACACTGACCTTTCTTATATGAACTGTAAGTAGGAAGGTAAATCATAGAGATTTACCTTCCTTCTTTTCCCATGCTGTAATAGCCCTTAAATATCACACCACAGCATGATCATCCACTTAGAACTTCACACAACAAATATCCGAATGCTTCTAGACACATAGACCTTATTCCACCATTTGAATATCAGTGTATCTCTTACAGGTTTGATCGCACTCCATTTGACCACAACTCCTTCATTTTGATCTGCATGCTCTGCTTCAGGATGCTCCACAGCAAATCCGCACCATACTAATCAGTGCCTTAACTCGCACTTATATCAGGCTTTGTCACGCCGTGGAATATCCACACTTGAATCCTTCCAAAAGTCCATACTTCATCATAGATGTAACCGCAGGATTTTACATCAGAGCAATCCACATTTTCTTTCTATCTTTTAGACCGCACTTAATCCTAGATATCTATTGAATTTATTTCTGCATTATACCCATACTTACTTCTGATCCTACATCCGCATTCAGTTCACTTTAATACCACAGAGATATCCGTATCCTTTCTTACTTCAGCGCAGTCGGTGATACTTGTAATTGACTCATAAGATATCCGCACTTAACACCCTGTACATGTCCTTCAAATCCACACTTTCTTTTCCTGTTCTAACTCAGAGAGAATCCACAAATTTCTGTCTATCAAATGAACCGTAGGTCGGGGTATATATATAGTGACATGTCCTCTGTTTTAGGCTGACCATTCACCATCATGTAGGCCGACTTTAACTTCTGTCCATAGGCCAACATGGAGGACTTTTATTTCAGCGTTGAGAGTGTAGCTAGGAGCCATTTCTTCATGATATCCTGACAAGGTCTTGGAGCATAATTTCTAGACTAGACACTTTATATACATGACACTTAATTATACTTGTATTCTTAGAAGACTCAAACCTAGTAGACATCAAGAAGAAGTCTATCTACATAATAAAAATCTTGCTCATGAAACCCATGAAACAAGTACATCAAAAATACATTTTATTATCTTTGACATCTTCTTTACATATATACATAATTACATAGTCAACATGAAGACCGACCTAGTTACACTTTTCAACACTCCCTCTTAACTAGGGAGGTATTCATACAGGTACATGGTCACTTTCAAACTGAAGAATCTCATAAGAAGAATTAGATTGGTAATCGCATCTGTATAGCATCATATCAACTAGCATTGTCCTAGTGCAAGGCCTTGACTAACAACCCCATCTCTCAACGAGACAATGGGCTACAATGTTGGCGAGACACATGACTAACAGACACTGTAGTCATTGTCTCTCTAAGGTACATACCCCACCTAGGTGTTCCCAGAGTATGACCTTCTTGGACTATTCTTATCTTGGGTAGCCAACCCTCAAAGAATATCGGTCCATGACTACTCTTATCTTGAATGCCCTATTTCATTCTCAAAGAGTATCGAATGCCAAATGATTACCCAATCCTCCATTCTGTCTTCCAGGTGAAGACCAAAATGATGTGTCTATCCATTCTCTTCACATGGCCTTCACTAAGACGTACGGTTGTTAGTACTGGTCTAGTGCATGACACATGTAATAGAGAATCACATACGTCACTCCCTCTTAACACAGGAAGGACATATTTCAAGTTTCTTCCAAACAAGAAACTTACCACCGGGTTCCTCATCAACTAGGGTCCTATAGCAACAATCCAGCTACTCATGAAGAGTTCCTCCCCTCGATGTCATGAATTTCGATATTTAGGAATCTTCAACTTTTGGCTTCATAGGGCACAGATAATCTATCACTTTCAGTCACGAGTCATGTCCACTATCAGAAAGTGATTCATCAGTCTTCCTCATCTAGTCCACCGTTATGCCATGCTGCTTTCCTTCGAATCATCCCCAAGGATCATACATTCTTTCTTATGATTAGCAGCCCTTAACAAATTCATCCAGATAAGCATATACACATGAACTTTTTAGAACAAAAGTTCCCTTAGTGATGATGTTTCACCTGACATCTTCCTGTAAGCATCGACATCCTTCATACAGATTGACACATCTCCTAATGATATGTTTTGTCAAGGGTCTTCTTATTTACCAGACTTCTGTTAGAGTCTACATATCTTCCCAGGAGATCTCCTAGTCACATCTTCTTGGCTTCCGGATGATAACTGCCTCTTGACATGGTTGCATTTCATGATCTCTTCCTTTCTGCACATTCTCCTTTCCCAGGAACTTACAACCTTCCTAGTTTCTCGTTCATATACAACCACCTCATATTCCATGAGGACATATTATGTTGATTTCATCTGTTCGTGCACTGAGAGATACTCCTCCATAGATCATACTTCTAAATACAGAAGTTCATTACTTGCAACCATATGACATGACTTCACAACATCCAATGTTAGCATATAAATATATACATACCTCATACCCTTTTCCCTCGAGTCATCCTGTACCAATTTCTCAAGATTGAAGAGCTTCATTCTCTTGGCCGACTTCATCAATATGTTATCACATCCCAGAAATCTGTTTCCATGATGACCCTTGCTCTTAATGACTGCTTTCCATTAGTAATGTTATCAGAGAGGTTTTCCCGGAGCTGATTCTCCAAGAGCTCCTACCATGCTTTCATGAGGATGCTACACTACTTCCAATAGAAATCACTTAAAGGAGAAGATGATCTCAATCGTAGTGGAGATCCCTTGCTTCTTCTTTCTTATCAGGCTCTTTCCTCATTTTAGAGACATGGGCTTCTTCCCTATTTCTCTTGTCCTTTTTCAGATTAAGTACAATTTCTATTTTAATGCCCACGTTTATCATATCCAAGGCATCGTGCTTCGTCCACATTTCTTCTTTTACTCTGAGGACCAAAACTTACCGAATCTTCCTTTCTTCTTGGACATGGCTGCAAAGGCTTGATTCCTTCACTTGATCCTGTAACAGCTTTGGCTTTCAATATTGTTTCCTCTATTTCCATAGAGACCCTAAATCGTGGAATGGTGTGACTTCTCGTATAATTGTGAAGTGAAATTTCCCCATTCTTCTCATAGAGCTTTTAGCACCACTTGTAGTCTTCTCCTAGTTCTTGCAGTTGATCAGAGAGATTGCTTCTCCTGCAGTATTCACAGAGAATAGCTCCACGAATTTCTTATATACTCCTTTTGATGATTTTAGATTTGGTACATCAGAGATGATAGAGTCTTTTATGGATTCTATAAGAATCCTTTGGGCTCTTATATCCCCCTTCATGATTTTGGCATGACTTCATTGTCCTTGTCTTTTATGGAAAGTTTGAATCCCCAAATAGTTTGTTTCTTTCTTTGCAAAGAAGACATTTTAATAAATTCATATAAAGTCATAGATATACTTACTTGAGTAGATGCTTTTCTTCTTCTATCAACTTGATTACTTTGAAGATGGTTGAAGCTTCCTTTGAATGGTGATTGATGAGGATATTCTGCTGCTTCCTTGAAAGATCAAGGATGATAGGTAACTTTCCTTGAAGCTTTTGATGGCAATACTTTGAGATAGCAATGATCTGCTGGCACATTTAAGATGGTTTTATAATACTACCTTATTTCCTTCACTGTGGAAGACTGACCTTTCTTCTAATCAAATCCTTGCTTTGATGCCATCCATGAAATCTGATCCTTGAGTGTCTCTATGCCCTTTCTAGCACCTTAGCTCTGATACCATGTTGAGAATTTGGAGGGTTGTAGGTTAATACAAGTTCTCTTATTGATAATTACTTGTGAGCTTACTTATGATACTAATGTCTTCTCTTCTATTAATTTAGTTAATCTTTCATTAAGTCAATTATCAAAGAACAGAAGACACGAAAGTTAGGCTCCTAGAGCTAGGGCAAAACCTCTCCCTCTTGGAGAGGAAAACCCGCAAAGAATTGTTCTTATAGATCTTCAAATGACAAGTACCATGACCCAGACTTAGACCCTTGACCTATGAATGCCTCTAAGACCTTGACACTGCTTCTAAGTCTTCTTTCAACCAATGTTACAAACATCGCGATCGGGATAAAATCGCCGAGGGGAAAAAATCGGAAAAAATCGTAAAAATCGGGAAAAAATCGGCACATACAAAAATATTCATTTTTTTTCAATTTTTTTAATATCTAAAGCATCTACAGCATAAAATAAATGCATTGACACATAAATATGAAAAAAAACTAATATATAAGATGTGTAATATCATGTCTAGTGCTACATCATACATAAAACTGAATCTTGTCCTGAATACTAAGTCCTGAGTCTCAAGAGTCAACTCAGCCTCAAAATATCAACAAAAAATATAATAATGTATCTCATATCATGAGTCATAATGTCAACAGTCATATACAAAGGAATGTCAATGCACCATATAACCCATGGTCCTATACTATTGATTTCCTCTGCCCCTCTTGCGAGAAAATACAACAGCTTTGCCTTTCTCTCTAGATGAAGACGCTGGCGGGATTGGCAATGGGCTCTGTCGTGCTCTAGAAAGTAAAAGTAAACACGGAAACGGGAACTGAAGACCACTAGGAGCTAAGGAGGCGAGACCATGTCCTCTAGGTAGTAGTGGTAGGTGGTGTCACCTCCTCTGTGCTTCTTCTTTCTTTCTTCTTTGCTCCTCCTCGTCTCTCGTCCTCCCCTCCACTGCCTCACCTCTTCATCCAATCGGTGGCTCCGCACGGCCTCTCAGGCCTCAACCCTCCCAGGCGTCCCGGCGGTGAATCAAATCGCATCTAAAGGGGATGACTCTTGTGGAGATTCACTCTCAGTTTGTCTCACCCACAATCTAAGATTGTAGTGACGTAAACCATGTCATTGAGCGTGACCCTCCAACCCGGGGGTTGCGAATCCTTCGCTCCCGCTTCGGAAACTCGCTCTGTGTGGGAGCGTTTCGGAAACGCTCGGAAACGCGCTTCAGGAGCGTTTTCGGGAGCGCGTTTCCGACCCTGTAAAAACGCTCCCTATTTTTTCGAGAGAGTTTCAGGAAGCGCTCGGGAGCGAACGCTCCCTGAGCGCTTCCGACGTTTAAAAAACGCTTCGGGAGCGTTTTTAAACGCGGGAAGCGTTAGGGGAGCGTTCGCTCCCGAACGCTCCCCGGCAAAAAAAAACGTTTCCCGCCGCGCGAAAATATTTTTATGAAAAAAATCGATTTTTTTAAAAGGGGGGGGGTTTAATTTTCATTTCATTGTTTGTTATTGTTTGTTGAGTTGAGAGAGAGCAAGAAGGAGAGCCGAGAGCGCAAGGACCGGTTGACAGGAATCAGGAGAGCAAGGAGCAAAGCTGACAGGAGAGCAAGGAGCAAGGCTGACAGGAGGATTGCAAGAAAGAGGTAGGCCTTCTAATCCACTTTTGTATTTTCTAGGATGAATTTGTAGATTGTTAAATTGTTTGAAAATGAAAACTTGAATTTTTCTTGAATGTTGCATTTTATTGGATTTAAAACTTTAAAAATGAATTGGTTTTTTCCTATGTTGCATTTCCTATTCCCATTTGGCATTTTCCCATTTGTTTTGCAGGCTAGATTCTAGAAACTTGAAACTTGTTTCCATCATGGCTATATGGCTAGGAATTTTCCTCATGTTGGTTCCTTTCTTTGTGATAATGGTGTTGGAGAGTGCTAGAAGAAAGAGGCAAATCAGAGAAGAGGAGGATGAAGAGGAGGGTTATGGTGGATCTGAAGAAAATCATGAAGAGGAGGAGGATTACGCTGAGGAGGAAGTGGGGAGTGGAGACCCCGAGAACATAGAATCCCCAACTAAACAAGACCAATATCCTTTGTGGAAATATGTTCAGAAAATGGAAGGAGGGAAAGGTGGTGGAACCACTAAATTTATTTGCCCCCATTGCAATAAACAATACCATGGTTCATACACTCGTCTGAGAAGGCACCTTTGTGGGATAATGCCAGGAGATGGAACTAAAAATCTTGGAATCAAAGTTTGTACTTATGTGCCAGCACCACAGAGAGAGATATATAGGAAGGAAGAGGGGGTTGCCCTACAGAGATCATCTAAAAGATCTAGGGGTTTCGTTGATTCAGGCCCAACATATCATGGACAAACAAGTTCAACTTCCACCCATGCCAGTGGTTTTGGAGGCAGTGGCATTGGATTAAGGCGTAGAACCATATCCGATTTCCTAGACGAAGGGTGTAGGAATGATGTGGATTCAAAAGTTTACCGGTTTCTATATGCATGTGGGGTGCCATTCAATGTTCTTCACTCACCTTATTGGCATGAAATGGTTTCTGCCATTAATAATGCCCCCAAAGGATACAAAAGCCCTGGATATGACAAGGCCAGAACGTGGGATTTGATCATGAAAGAGCTAAAATAAACAATTCTTTGGCTAGAATGACAAGTTCGTGGAATGAGCATGGGCTGTCCATTGTCTCTGATGGATGGACCAATGTAAAAGGAAAACCATTGATAAATGTTTTGGCTGTGTCGGTTAGTGGTGCAGTGTTCCTGGCAGCTTATGATTATTCAGATAAATTCAAAACCGGCATTAACATTGCAGAACCATTACTTGAAATAATTGAAAAGACTGGGCCATACAATGTGATACAGGTCATCAATGATAATGCTGCTAACTGTAAGGCAGCAGGAGCAATTGTTGAGGATAAATACCCCAACATTTTTTGGTCTGGGTGTTTGGTTCACACAATGAACCTTTTGATGCATGATATCATCAAAAATAAACAACCTCAATTCAAATGGCTTGGTGATTTGTACAAGAGAGGTAAAAAAATGATCAAATTTATTACAAATCATAGCAATACCCATGGGTTTTTCCGTACTCACTCCAAATTGGAGTTGTTGAAAATAGCAAAAACTAGATTTGCTAGCTATTACCTCACCTTCAGGCGCCTTTTGAAGGTAAGAGAGTCATTGGCCGCAATGGTATCAAGCCCACACTGGCAGCTATTAAAGGACAGGGCAGCAACAATAGTTGACAGGCAAGGTTTCGAACATGTGGAGGAGACCGCCCTTGACCCTCAGTTTTGGGCACGTATGAGGGAAATTGTGAGTTTTACCAAGCCCATTTATAACATGATTCGCTTTGCAGATACTGATAAACCAGTGATTGGAGAGCTTTATGAGCAGATGGATAGCATGTTGGGGCAAATAAAAGATATTGTTAAGGATAATGATCCCAACTTGTATGCTATGATTCATCACTGTGTGTGCACGGTGGAATAAACTCAATGTTCCACTACATGCTTTGGCATATATCCTTACGCCAAAATATTACTCTCCATCTTGGTTGGGCCAACCTGCACCGGGAGGTGGGGTTAGGGTGAAACCTCACACAGATCCAGAGGTACAAGAAGGGTACATGAAGGCATTGGACAAATTGGTACCTGACAGGGAAGAGTGTGCTAGATTGCGCCTTGAATTAGGCAAATACTTCAGTTGCACTGTTAACTTTGGTTCTTTCCATGCAATGGAAGACAGGGACAGATTTGATGCTCTCACATGGTGGGAAGCATATGGCGGCATGGGACTTTTGCCAAAGTTGGCTAAAAAAGTTCTCTCACAAGTTGTGAACACTTATTCTGCAGAGAGGTGTTGGAGCACCTATAGCTTTATACACAATGTGAGAAGAAACAGGCTGAATGAAAACCGAGCTGAAAGCTTGGTTTATGTGCATTATAACTTGAGTTTGTTGAGCCATTACTGTGATCGGGCAAATGAGGATCAATCATACAGAGTCTGGGACAACAACCCAGAGGATGATAATTTGGAGGACGGCACGTTACATCTGGAAGAATTGGAAGCAGAACTTTATAGGGATGATGATGAAGCATCAGCAGCACTGCCACACATAGGGCCAGTCCCACCATCTACTGGTAGCAGTGCGGGTGCCAGTGCCAGTGCCAGTGCCACTCCTCGATATCACACTGTTGTTCCTTTGCAGATCCAGCCTCCGCCTTCTAGTCGTGGTCGTGGTAACTCCTGAGAGTACTAGAAGACCAACATTTCCTCGTGGCTCACAAAAATTAGACATTTCTCGTGGGCGTGGCAAGGGGCCAGCCAGATAAAATATATTTGTTGTTTACTATTTTCTATTTGTTGTTGACAGTTGAACAGTTGAAACTTGACTTGCTACTGATTTCATATATTTAAATTTTTAATGACAATTTAAGTTTGAACTTTGAATTTGAAAGGTGAAACTTTGAAGTTGGCATTTATAAGTTTACTGTTTACAAGTCATTATGAATTATGAATATGATGCTTCATGAAAGTTATATGGTGATCAATGAATCAATGATGATAAATGCTATATAATATCAATGATGATAAATGCTATATATTGAATTTTGAAATCAATGAATCAATGATGATAAATGTTATATATCAATGATGATAAATGTATATTGAATTTTGAAATCAATGAATCAATGATGATAAATGTTATAATATATATATCAATGATGATAAATGTTATAATATATATATCAATGATGATAAATGTATATTGAATTTTGAAATCAATGAATCAATGATGATAAATGTTAGATATTGAAATTTGAAATCAATGATGATAAATGTTATATATAAATGATGATAAATGTTATATATTGAATTTTGAAAGCTTGAAACCTTCAGATTGATGATTTGCGAGACTCAAGAGTCAATATGTTGTCTGCTTCCAACTCGTGGGCGTGGTTGATGAAGATTATAACTTCTAGATGATTGATGTTATATGATTCAATCTATGTTTTTATGTTTTTTATGTCTAATTCATCATTCTACATGTTTTTGTTGACATATATGCATCAAAATATAAAAAATATAAAAATATTAAAAAATATATATATATATATATATATATATATATATATATATATATATATATATATAAACGCTCCTCAAAACGCTCCGGTAATTCTAAACTTTAAAATGGCGCTCTCGCGCTCGCTCCCGCCTCCCGCTTCCTGGGCAACCTTGCTCCAACCTGTACAAGGATCATAAATTAATAAATTAAATATTTAAAAAAAATATTTAATGAATTCAAAAAATCAGTTGGAAATTGGAATAGGTTAAGTTTTTTACCTGTTGCGCTTTTTGGTGTGTATTTTTTCAAATACACTCCAGTTGCGCTCGCATCCTAAAGCGCTACATGTTTGGATGAGTATTCTAATGGCAAGTTTTTGGAGTTTTGGCAATCTGCCACCGTAGCTCCTCCACCATGCATCTACAAGTTACAAGTTACAACAAATAAGATAAACTTATAAAGTTACAAACATAAGAAAATTTTTAAAATAATGAAAATCTTACCTAGCATTTTAGTAGTCCTATCCTGGACAGCCATGTCGAAGCTCAAGGTGCCACCTGCCATTCTGTATACCTCCATCTCTTTGGATATCTCTGCACGTTCTGATGGATTTGGCACCATCTTCTGAACACAAGTGAAAAATCCATCCATGACCTCAGCATCAAATAGAAAACCACATGAATAAGCAAATGCGAGGTTCAGGAAGAGCCCTGCAGCATGAATGGGACGATGGAGTGTGTTGTTCCATCGATCATCAATCACTTCCCATAAAAGAAGTTGTCTCTGAAACCCCTCATCACCCTTATCATCATAATAGCTGCGAACAGCTTCTTTGGCCCTATCCATGGCCTCATACAAGTAGCCCATTGCGGGCTTGTCTCCATCCACTAATCTAAGAACCTTTACCAAAGGTTCAGTAATGTTGCACACCTCTTCCACTCCAGCCCAGAAACTTTCCTGATATGACACCAACCTGCAGATGGCCTGTCCCTCTGATTTGCGGCTGATAGTCAAAGCACGCCACTCATCTGAAAGAAACATTCTCTTCAAATCCCACTTAGAATTCAAGAGGGATTGAAGAGAGATGAAAGTAGTGGCAAATCGTGTAATAGCAGGCCGCACCAACTCCTCCTTGTTGGTGAATGTCCTCATCAAATGAAGCACAGATCCATGGTTATATATAAATTTTGTGATTCTCTTTGATGATTCTACAATATCATTGACAAAATCAATCTTTCCGATGTCCTCCAACATCAAATCAAGGCAATGTGCAACACAAGGTGTCCAAAATATGCTCGGATACCTCTCCATAAGCATCTTGCCAGCAAAAACATAGTTTGTAGCGTTGTCCATTATGATTTGGACAACATTTTGGGGCCCAACCTCCATAATGAACACATCTAATAAATCACATAATAATTTTGCATCTTTGACATGTGCAGATGCATCAACAGATTTCATAAACATTGTCCCCTTGGGACAACTGACCAAGAATTTAATAAGGGTCCTACCCCTTTGATCAGTCCAACCATCTGACATCACAGTGCATCCTGTGACTTCCTATGATGCCCTTAACTCTTCCAATCTCTTGATGCAGTCAGCTTTCTCATTTTGCAGAATGCGCCCTTTAAGGTCATCTGAAGGGGCTTTGTATCATGGGCCAACAACAGCGATAGCATCAATCGCAGCCTGATAAAATGGATTGTTCCTGGCAACATTGAAAGGAATATCACTCCAAAGAAACAGTTTGCCCAACAACTTATCAGCTTCTTCCTTCTCCTTTCTTTTAAGAAAGGAGGAGATAGATGGCTGTGCCCCGGGAGTGGTTCTAGGAACAAAAAATGAGGCAGCAGCGACGGGGCTGCCTGTAGAAGAGGCTGATGCTGAAGAGCCACTACCACTCTCACGCTCAACCACAAACCCTGATATTTGACTTTTCAGAGCTGCTCTGCTGAGTTTAGTGGTTTCTATTTCTCCTAATGAGTTCATGGCTCTTTTGATTATTTCTGGATTGGTGTTTTTGCAAGGGCCTACTTCATGCCCAGGAATTTGTGCCAAGTGGTATTTCAACCTGTATACCCCTCCTGTTATGTGTTGACCACATAATTTGCAAGACAAGTTTGATCGGTCAAAACCCCCATCAGGTTCACCAAATTCCCATAAAGGATCTAATTTCCTTGGCATGTTGGAAACTTTGAAGTTTGAACTTTGAATGTTGAAATTTGAACCTAGGGCACAAGAAAAATTGCCAGTTAAAAAATAAAATTAAAAAATTACAATTTTACATACAACATTTTGATTTTTTTCACAAAAAAAAACCCTCAACTCAATGCAAAAATAATGGGAAAAAATACATGTTGAAACACAAGCAAAAATAATGGGAAGAAACTAAGAGCACAAGAAGAAATATAAAAAACAAACTTTAACAAACAATTTTTTGCATTTTTGACCAAAATAAACCCTCTCCTCTCAATAAAACAAAAACAAAAAAAAAACACAACCAAATGCAATCACAAATGATGAAAAATACATGGGTAATAGAAACCCATGGAAGAACAAGAAAAAAACAAAAAAAAATGGGTCAAATTTGATGCCCATACCTGGAAAAACGTTTTGCCGGAAACACTTGGTCCAAATTCGATTTTTGTTCGCTTGGATTGCAAGAAGTTCTTCACTTTTGTCCAATCTTGGGCTTGTAAATCACGTATCTCCCTCCTTGGCTCTCCTCCTTCCCTCCTTGGCTCTCATAAGCAAGTCTGTCCAACTAAAAATGACAAACAAAAAACCAAAAATCGCATTATAAAGTTGCTGTCCGAGGCTGCCACGATTTTTATCGGTCGACTCGCGATTTTATCGCGATAACGATTTTTTCAAAAAATCGTTCAAAAAATCGCTGATAAAATCGGCAGCCCGAAAAACTCACGATTTTTGAAAAAATCGCGATAAAATCCCGATGTTTGTTTCACTGCTTTCAACATTGATCCTTCTTTTACTTCACCATCCTGCACTGACCTTTCTTTTATGAACTGTAAGTAGGAAGGTAAATCATAGATTTACCTTTCTCCTTTCCCATGCTGTAATAGCCCTTAAATTTCACACCACAACATGATCATCCACTTTGACCTTCACACGGAAGATATCCGAATGCTTCTAGACACATAGACCTTATTCCACCATTTGAATATCAGTGTATCTCTTACAGGTTTGACCACACTCCATTTGACCACAACTCCTTCATTCTGATCCGCATGCTCTGCTTCAGGATGCTTCACAGCAAATCCGTACCATACTAATCATTGCCTTAACTCGCACTTATATCAGGCTTTGTCACGCTGTGGAATATCCACACTTGAATCCTTCCAAAAATCCATACTTCATCGTAGATGTAACCACAGGCTTTTACATCAGAGCAATCTGCATTTTCTTTCTATCTTTTAGACCGCACTCAATCCTAGATATCTGTTGCATTTATTTCTGCGTTATACCCATACTTACTTCTGATCCTACGTCTGCATTCAGTTCACTTTAATACCACAGAGATATCCACATCCTTTCTTACTTCAGCACAGTCGGTGATACTTGTAATTGACTCATAAGATATCCGCACTTAACACCCTGTACATGTCCTTCAAATCCGCATTTTCTATTCTGTTCTAACTTAGAGAGAATCCGCAAATTTTTGTCTATCAAATGAACCGCAGGTCGGGGTATATATATAGTGACATGTCCTCTGTTTTAGGTCGACCATTCACCATCATGTAGGCTGACTTTAACTTCTGTGCATAGGCCAACATGGAGGACTTTTATTCCAACGTTGAGAGTGTAGCTAGGAGCCATTTCTTTATGATATCATGACAAGGTCTTGGAGCATAATTTCTAGACTAGACACTTCATATACATGACACTTTATTATACTTGTATGCCTAGAAGACTCAAACCTAGTAGACATCAAGAAGTCTATCTACATAATAAAAATCTTGCTCATGAAACCCATGAAGCAAGTACATCAAAAATACATTTTATTATCTTTGACATCTTCTTTACATATATACATAATTACATAGTCAACATGAAGACCGACCTAGTTACACTTTTCAACACTCCCTCTTAAAGAATGACGTGTCTATATCTCCCTCTCTATTAGTGAGGACATATTCCAATAAAGGAATGTACTCATTCCTACACAAGGAATGTACCTCAACTCCCTCTTGGCTTAGGAATTTCGAAGCTTCTACCAAGTAAGAAACTTGTTTCCAGGCTCCCTCTTAATCAAGGACCTACAATAGCTCCTTAGGTGGAAATAATGGGACAACCAACTGCTTTGAAGAACTCGTTCCTTCGATGTCATGAATTTTTCTTTGTTATGGAGTCTTCATCTTTGCATCTTATTATAGCCATATCCTATAAAATATTTAGGAGCTATGGCAAGACCTTTTGTGAGGGAGACTATCTTAATCATAGTAAAGACCTCTTACTTCTTTCCTTGGACTTCTTTGCTTCAACTTCTTCCATATTTCCAGTGATATGAGCTTCCTTTCTGTAATGTCCATAATTTTTCCATAGCGTTGAATCTTGGCTATGCTCTTCTTTCTTTTCTTAGGACTAAATTTTCTAAAATTCCCTTTCCTTCCTTGTTATTTAGAACAATGATGATTATCTCATCCCAAATCTTGCAATTGAGATCTTATGAAGATATTCCTTCATCCTTTGATACCTTAAATTTTGAGTAGATCAGGTCTAAGTGATATGACCTGCTTTATCACATCTTCAAAGAATAGTCTTACAGGGTTATCATATACATCTCTTTGATGTCTCCAATATTGCTATATGAGGGGACCTTTCATAAGAATCCCTTTCCATGTATTCAGAGGAGACCTTTTTCATTAATGACTTCACTTTCTTCGAGGATCATGCTTATCCTTCTTTTTCCATGCAAGGAGTTTCGATGATCCAACCAACTTATGGATCTCTTTGCAAACACGAAGTCATTTTAACCAAATTTGATTATAGAATGAAAGATACTTGTCAATTGAAGATGAAATCTATAACTTGATCACTTTGATGATGGTTGAAGAAGATGTATTAGTGCTCCCTTTTGGATGATCTTCTTTCAAATGAAAAAGCCTTTCTTCAATAAAATAGATTGCTCCTTTCACGATGACAACATCTTTAGATCCAACGTTTCTTTTGTTGATGGTGATTGATGCTTCTTCGGATGATCTTCTTCAAAGATGAGAAGGGGATCCTTATTGCAATGATAGGGAGCTTGCCTTATAACCTTTAAGATACTTCAACTACTTGGTAGTGAGTGAGTGCAGATCATAATTGCTTCACTTGGATGTTCATACTTTGGGCTATATAGATCTCTTCATCTTGATGAGGGTCATTGTGGTCTTTTGCTGAAGACTATAGGATTCCATACTCTTGCTAGTGTAGACTTCTAGTACCTTGATTTGATTGATGATCCCAAGACTTCCTCTTGAGGTAGACTTTCTTCTTCAATTTAGACCCTTCACTTTTTCTTTGATGCCTTCCATGAAACCAGATCCTTGAGTGTCTCTTTGATCAGATGCCCTTCCTTTGACTTTAGCACCATAGCTCTGATACCACGTTGAGAAATCTAGGGCATTAGCATTCATTAGGGGAATTTTGAGGTCTAAAATGGGCCTCCTAAGAAAAATGTACAACAAAAGTAAACTTTATAAGAACCAATAGGATTCAAGATGATGATGTCAACCATGGGGGATGATTCACCATTTTTTAAGTAAAAGGGTAAAAAGATTAAAAATTAATAAAATAATAAAACTACTTTTTCAACTTGTATTTTCAACTTTATAAAGGTAGTTTTTTCTATTTTCCCTCTAAAATTTGATGATGTAATCAAATGTTATTTTATTATTTTATAATTTCCTTACGAGGCCCATTTTAGACCTCAAAATTCCCCTAATGAGGTGATTTCTCTTCATGAGTGACCATTTGTGAATGCTTTTTACATCTTTAAATTAGGATATTCTTCTTAATTTATAGTGTTTTTCTTCATCAAATAGTAACCAATGCATAAACATAAATAGACAAGAGACACAGCATGTAGGCTATGAGCCAGGGCCAAAATCTCTCTCTTTGAGAGGAAAACCTGCACCAATTCTTCTTATAGAGATTCCCATTGATGAATGCCAAGACCAAGATTTGTGACCTAGTAGCCACTCCAAGACCAAGACACTAGACTTCTCCTTCACACTTCGATCTCCTCATCATTGGGACAATTGTCATCATCGAGATCTTCTTACTGTCTTTACAACAAGATCTCATTTCTGTGAGAGCTTCTTGCACTGAAAGGGTACTGAGGCATCATAACATCACTGTAGCACCGAGTACAACACCAAGACTGTGGTAACGCCATGTCTGAGATCTTCTTGATGGCACCGAGCTTCCTTCTTTGATCTCACTGAGCAATAGTGTTGAACTTGTGAGATCCCTTCTTGGTGTGATAACACCAAAAAATTATGGCACTTATTCACGTGACTGTACCATACCCTTAAAACTGTTGATACACTGAGACCATGACTGCACTGTCTTGAGGGGATCCAAACTATATCTCTGAAGACACTGTGGTTAGCCCGAAACTGTGGTTGCCCTGAACTGTGGTCACCAAACTATGAGCTTATTTGAACTGTGTCATTTTCCTACCCATAAAAAAAAAAACTCATACGTATCCGAGCTCTGGACTGTGACCTTGTGACCGCGTATATATAGTAGTTTGCCTCATCTATTAAGCTGACATGACATTGCGAATATATGTGTCTCCATACTGAGTCGACATGAGTTCCTTCTTTTATATTAGAGGCCGACATAGGAAGAGGAAAACTATTGCTTGTCTTTGGAGGGCTTCATGACAGTCCTATAGACTTAAATACTTTATTTATATGCCCATGAAGGGTCATACATGACATTGACTCTAAAACAAAAGTCCCTTGCTCATGAAACCCATGAAGCAAGCCAATAATAATTTATTTTCTTCATTACATCATTTACATGAGTCGCAATTATATGTCATTATGAAGACCAAACCTGGTTACATTTTACAATAGAGGGAGTGATGAAAAATGTGTAACTAGGTTCGGTCTTCATAAGTATGAAATGTACTTTTGATTCTTGTAAATTGTAAAATGAAAGAAAAATTATTATTATTATTATTTTTGGAGCATGGGTTTTGTTGTATCATATTTGGTTTTGATAATTTAGATATAAATAAAACAAAAAAGTGTTAGGCAAAAATAAAAATAGAAAAAGAAACAAAAGAAAAGAGTGACAATGAAAAATAAAAACTAATAAAATGGGATAGAATAAAATGCTAGATAAAAAATATATATGAAAAATAGAAAAAATTGTATTACCCAATGTATGGGGAGCAAATTTAAATGCCACCTTGATTTAATAGTTTAAATAGTATTTGATTAGCAATAAGATGTAATTAGTGTGACTGTTAAACAAGATTTAACGACTAAGCACCATTCGGCAAGACTTTTTATTAAAACCCCCTCCATGGTGAAATCATCACGATCTACACTTTGGAGCAATCAACGACTCATTTATGTTTAGCACCCCCCAAGCCCATCCGACGTTTAGTCAACAGGGGGGGTGCGAAAAGCCGGATTCCCCGAATACTACTTTTGCCACGTGCCCTTCCTTCACCCATTTTGCACCGCCTTGCTCCAATACCACAAACTATGTCCACCCCCTTCGAAAACCACTCCCACTCGTTCAAACGACATTGACTCCTCTCCCGCCAAAACTCACCACCACTCCCGTTCTGCCAGGTGTCGTCCCCTTACACCAATCATGTCCCCCCACTTGTAAATTATCCATTAGTCATTAAATTCACCCCCCCGCTCCATAACGGATCATTTTATGAATAAATCGCAGTTTTCAAAGGTTAAAGCTCATTTGTTTAAACAGAAAGAGATAACTATCAGCTTGTATGTCCATCTCATTGCTACTGTAACCATTGGAAGGACTAAACCACCATACCAGTCACAAAGCCAAAGTAGATTTTGTCAGTAGCCAGGAAAATTGAAGATCTTCACCAGATTTTCACACGGCAAAGGAAATCAAACTTTCTCCAGGTAAATACAGTCCTTTACGTTTCCTCTACAACTATGTCTTTTAAAAAGAAATCCAAGAACACTGATAATCCCATGCTTCCTCCTCTTGTTGACTTAGACCATGAACCTTTGGTGAACCAACATTATAAAGTTGCAAAAACCAATTGTGAGTTTGATTTATTCGAACTCCACAATTGGTTAAAACATAAGTATCTAGACTCAACTAATGAATTAAACTCGCGACATTCATCTCTCCCCCAGTTTGACATTCCACAAACCTTTTACTTCCCAAAATTCATGGTATGATGTCAGTTTAGGTATTTCCCGAGTCAAAGAGCAATAATTTCCCAAAACCAAGAAGTCTTGTTCACCATCACTGCTGAGTCAATAACTAACATGTTGCAAGTCCAAAACCCTAAAACCTTGCATTAATTTTCTCCATAATCCCTCATGGATATCAATAAAAGGCTAGATTTTCCTCAAAGAACCAAAACCTTTGAAACATTCTTCCCAGAGGATGCTCAAATGCCTAAAAACAATCCACCCTATCAGTCATCTATGTTTCCAGAAATGACCAAGCAGATTATATCCATTGTTGCTTGTCTGTTAGGTTATCATTTCGATCAATGGGTCGATGAGGTCATAATTGGTTTCTTGTTAGTTTTCTCATCAAATGAAAAGCCTCTGATCTTCAATTACAGTTTATACTTAGCAGATTCAATTCATGAGAAATTCATAAGATTTACCACACAAGGAGTGTTCAAATATACCTTTGTTTTAGTGTATTTCTTCCTATTTTATCAGTCAGATAGATTCTCTTTTCCTTTGCAAAATATGGACAGTCAGGGCAATCCATAATTAGTAATTCAATGGACATCATTAGTAAGAAACAATACCATTGAATATACATTAAGTGACTTTGTGGATCAGTTTTTACATGTTGTCATAAGTCTACTAAATAGTGATGCAAAACCAAGGATTGGGACAGAAATTAAAAGAATCCTACATTTGAGTGAACAAACTAAAACATGAGATTGATACTTGTACCAAAATTATATAGAAATCAGAGTATATCGCTGTGAGTTACCACCATATAGATTGCCTAAATATGTCCCTCTTCGAATATTTTCTCTGGAGTACATTAGGCAAATGATTAACATGGATCAACTTCATTTTGTATCAACAAAGAAGAAGGACCAATTCAAAATCAAGACTCAAATAGGGTCTTTTATTTGTAATCCCAGATCAACATGGAAGGAAGCAGATGTATTGTTGAAACTAATGAATTTCAAGCTCAGTTTCACCTGGTCTTATGACCCACTAGGAGTTATTTCTAAGTTGAGGGTAGAGCAAAAAACTACCCCATATGCACACACTCCTAGACCTGAAATAGAACAATACATGAATCAAGACAAATGACAGAAGATACCTTGCAGGAAGCAGAAGAACAGAATATATCAGCAACCATATCTCAAACTCCAGTGTCTGAAGAAAAGCAGGACAAAAGACAAAGGGAAAGTGATTCTCCTACTATCACAGATATCTCAGGGAAAGAATTCAAGATGTACACTAAGAGAAGAATTCAAGATGTACACTAAGAGGAAAAGGACAAATAACACAGATGAATCACAACAAGAAGAAACTACACAACAACATCCAGTTGTTATGACAGGCCCATTTGTACCTTCATCCTCTACAAGAGAAGGAATAGTTGTTGGATTTCCTTCAGCATCCCAAAATGCATCATCATCACAAACTGGGGAAATGCAACAAAAACAAAAGGATGTAGGAATTTTAGTTTTCCCACCCCGATTTTCAGTTTCACCTTATTTCTCCAAATAGTTAAATGCCCTTTCCCATAGCCTTACATTCAACAAGCTGGAAAATAATTATTTTCTGAAAACACAAATTCTGGAAAATTTTACAGTGCTGGAAATTGCAGAAATAAAAATCAGCAGACTAAAACTGCCACACAAAACATTTTAACACAGTGATTTTTGGTCAACATGACCCTGGAAAAACCCCTTACAACTCTTGGGGAAAACTAGTTTGAAAGCTTCTCTTTATTTTCTGAATATTGCTTTTACAGTGATGCAGAAATTTACACAGCAAAAAATTACAACTTTGAAACAAAACTTATCTTGAAAACCGTGCCAAACTCCACCTCGATTTTCGTGCCCACAAAACAAAAAAATTACAACAGAAATTACAGCCTTCAAAACTGTACGGACAACCTCGAAAATAGTGTTGGAATGGCTATACGGCCTCCCTCGAAATCTGTGCAAACGTTGCCTCGATTTCCATGTTGTACCACTGTTGTACGAACCTCGTTTTCGTGCTGAAATCTGATGTACGAAATTCTGAAAAAACGTGCAGTAATAAAGGCAGTTTTCTCTCGTGCCCACTTGCCTCGAACTTCGTGCTCTGCCCTATTGTATGGATTTGCTGAAAGTTAGTGCTGTTGCCCTCCTTCTTCTCACTGCTCAGAAATCTCCCTTGCTCTCTTTCACTCCTTCTTCCAATCTGCTCATGAAAAAATGAATGACCTTTTCCTCGTTTAACCTAACCATAAGTGACTTTTGGGGAATCCCTAAATCCAATGGCTGAAATAGCTTTAGATCTAGGGCTGAGATTAAATGCTCATTTAAATTTCACTTTCTATTTTTTAATTCACCCCACTTTAATAAAGACCCACTTAGTCATTTATTTCCAAATTCACTTTTCCTTTCTAATTTTACGTTGACTTTATTAAAGTCACTTTAAAATTAGACTTTAGTAACTTTATCAGTTAAAGTCACTTTTAAATTAGATTTGACTTTATAACTTTATAAAGTCACTTTAGGAGAAAAAATAAATTCTTTTGGACACTTTTCCCTAGGCCAAAGATCAAAGCCTTAGGGAACCACCTGTCCTCCGGTAACCAAATTTCAACACTCCCTCTTACTGAGGAAGGTGTTCCTCACCACACCCATCTTGTCTCTGAAGTAGACATGCTTGCTCCGTGGTAAGGCTTTGGTAAGAATATCTGCAACCTGCTCATCAGTGGGAATATACTCAAGCTTCACAGCTCCCTTCTGAACATAGTCTTTGATGAAGTGATATCTGATGCCAATATGCTTTGACATGTCATGAAATACTGGATTCTCCGTGACTTTAGTGCAACTATGATTATCACAGTATATTACTGAAGGTTTCAACGGCTGACCAAATAAGCCAAACAACATCTTGCGAAGCCAAATGGCCTCACAACTAGCTAGACTGGCTGCCATATACTCTGCTTCCGCTGAACTCAATGCTACTGACTGCTGCTTTCGGCTGAACCATGACACTACTGCCGAACCCAACCCAAAACAGCACCCTGAAGTGCTCTTCCTATCAGAAGCACAACCTGCCCAATCAGAATCAGTGTAACTTGCCAATCTCACTCCATCCCCCTGCCTGTAGTCCAGACCATAATCCACTGTCCCCTGCAAGTATCGCAAAATGTGTTTTGCAGCCACCCAGTGAACCTTCCTAGCCTCACACATAAACTGACTCATCGTGTTGACTGCAAAACAAATATCTGGTCTAGTGTTGACCAAATACATCAAGGAACCAATCAGCTGCCTGTACAATGTGGGATCCACCAACTCGGAATCCGAAGCATGAAGCTTCTTCCATTTGGTGATCATCGATGTCGACATGGGTCTACAATCCTCCATGTGGAATCTGCCAAGGATGTCCACAATATACTTCCCCTGCCCCAGGAAGAAATGCCCCTCCTCCTGCCACACCTCCAAACCCAAAAAGAAATGCATCAAGCCAATGTCCTTCATCTCAAACTCTGTCGCAAGATCTCTCTTGCAGTGCTCTATGAGTCTCTCTGCACCCATAATGACCAAGTCATCCACATACAGCACCAGAATGAGAGGCTCCTCATCTATCACAATGTAGTAAAGGTTCGGATCTGCCTCACTCTTTGTGAAACCCATCTCCTGCAAGTATGTATTTATCCTGGAGTACCAAGCTTTGGGAGCTTGCTTCAGGCCATAAAGGGCCTTCTTCAATCTGCACACGTGGGACTCCTTCCCATACACCTCAAAGCCCTGTGGCTGTTCAATGTACACCTCCTCCTGTATGAAGCCATTGAGAAATGCAGTCTTCACATCCATCTGGTGTATCTTCCAACCCATCTTTGCTGCTATCGATATAATGGAGCGGATCGAAGTATATCGAACCACGGGAGCGAAGGTCTCCTCATAATCAACTCCCTCTACCTGGGAGAACCCTCTAGCCACAAACCTTGCTTTGAATTTCTCAATGCTGCCATCTGTAGCATGCTTTACCTTGTAAAGCCATCTGGAAGTAACCATGGATTTGCCCTCAGGGCTCGGCACCACCTCCCAAACATCATTCTTCATGATAGAAGAATACTCCTCCTGCATGGCCTCTCTCCAGACCTGCTGGCTAGCTGCCCCCTCATAGCTAGAAGCCTCAGAGTCAAGGATGTTGGCAACCATTGCCATATAGCTACAAAACCTCTCAGGTGGTCTACTCTCTCTGACCGACCTCTTAGGCCCAGCAATAGATGTGGCCTATCTCAAGGTATCTTGAAGCCACTTGGGCTTCCTCTTCCCTGAGCACACTTCTCCCACTGGAGAATGAAACTCCTCCTCCTCATCATCAGGAGCCTGAACTCCTGACTGTCTGTCTGCTGTCCTCCTGCCTGCACCTGAACCTGTAGATGCTGAAGTATCGTGTGATCTCCCGCAATGTCCTCAAGGCTCCATGATACATGTGCCCCATCCTGCGGTGCCAAATCTCACACAGCTCAGCACTGTTAGCTCTGCTGTCGGTACTACTACTCAATGCCAAAAGGGGCTGAAATGCAAACTTGTACACCTTTGCATGGCGTACTCCTATCAGTCTAGCTGAATCAGCTGGAGCGCCCCTGGGATATATCAGCACCTGTCCTCTCCTGAACAATATCTCATATCCTCTGTCCTCCAAAGCTGAGACGGATATAAGGTTCTTCCTCATCCCTGGCACATAAAGAACATCTGACACCTTCAAGGGAGGTTTGGGTTCCCTATCAAATGTCAGTGTCCCCACACCAACTGCTCTAACAACTTTGTCATCATTGAGTACTACCTCTATATCAGTGCCTCTCTTTGAAAGCTCTGAGAAGTACTCACGGACTCTTGTCATATGATGTGAAGCCCCACTATCCACATACCAGATACCTGAAGATGCTCCGCTAGTCGAGGGAAATGCATGCTCCCTCTGAACCTTCGTGGCAGGTGATCCTGCACTAGTGGACTCACAAGCAATGAACCCAAACTCTCGGTCAAAGCGATCTGTAAAGTCCTCTACCTCTGCTGATGCTGCCATGTTTTGGTTCTTCCCTTCTTCTTCTCCAGACACACAACTGCATAGTGTCCCTTCTTCTGACAATTCCAACACTTCACCTTGGAATAGTCCTTCTGTGTGTTACCCTGTTTATCTTTACCTTTGCCTTTGCCCCCACCACTGCTTGTGGAAGCTTGCTTCTTCCCCTTGCCTTTCTTGCCTCCTGCCAACAGTGCTACATCCTCATCCTGCTTAACTGGCTTGGCTGCCCCAAGCTGACCCTTCCTGATCTTTGTCTGTATGCAATCATCCCAAAACCTCTCCCATGTGGGAAGGGTCTCACGTGCACAAACCCCATCAACAAAGTTCAGCCATGAACTGGGGAGGCCATTCACTGCAATCCGCATCAACTTAGTGGATGGAATGACCTCTCCAATTGCTGCGAACTCATCTCTCACATTAGTAATCTTTGTGAAATATCCAGCTGCACTATCAGTCTTACCCATCTTAATGGTCTTCAGCTTCTCCCTTAGGACCATTTTTCTGTTCTCATTGGTACTCTGGTAGAGATTGGTTAATGCTGTCCACATCTCATGAGCATTTCTCTTTCCTCTCACATGAGGAATGCAATGGTCTTTGATTCCGTCTAGAATCAATCTCTTACCCTTGTTATTCTTTTTATTATATGCTGCCAACTGAATAGTATCAGTAGGCACAACAACAGGGTGATGTGCAGTATGCACCATGACATCCCAGACTTCTGCCTCCTCAAAGATACTCTGCATTCTCTCCTTCCAAATGCTGTAGTTACTATGCCCATCCAACCTATCCTCCATCCTTAAGCCCAAAGACATGCTTGCTGTCCTAAATGAGCTAAAAATAACACTGCTGTAGTAAAGATAAAATTTCTGTGTGTGAAAAATCAGCTTGCTGGAATTTTCTGAGTGAAAAATCAGCAGACTGCATTTTTCTCCTTTACTGTCTCAAACTGCACTTTTAGCACCCAAGCTCTGATACCATGTAGAAATTTCAGTTTTCCCACCTCGGTTTTCAGTTTCACCTTATTTCTCCAAATAGTTAAATGCCCTTTCCCATAGCCTTACATTCAACAAGCTGAAAATAATTATTTTCTGAAAACACAAATTCTGGAAAATTTTACAGTGCTGGAAATTGCAGAAATAAAAATCAGCAGATTAAAACAGCCACACAAAACATTTTAACACAGTGATTTTTGGTCAACATGACTCTGGAAAATCCCCCTACAACTCTTGGGGAAAACCAGTTCGAAAGCTTCTCTTTATTTTCTTAATATTACTTTTACAGTGATGCAGAAATTTACACAGCAAAAAATTACGGCAACTTCGAAACAGAACTTATCTCGAAAACCATGCCAAACTCCACCTCGGTTTCCGTGCCCACAAAACAGAAAAATTACAGCCTTCAAAACTGTACGGACAACCTCGAAAATAGTGTCAGAATGGCTGTACGGCCTCCCCCGAAATCTGTGCAAACGCTGCCTTGATTTTCGTGTTGTACGGCCGCTGTACGGACCTCGTTTTCGTGTTGAAATCTGATGTACGGAATCCTAAAATAACGTGCAGTAATAAATGCAATTTTCTCTCCTCGAAATTTGTGCCCACTTGCCTCGAACTTCGTGCTTTGCCCTGCTGTACGGATTTGCTGAAAGTTAGTGCCGCTGTCCTCCTTCTTCTCACTGCTTAGAAATCTTCTTGCTCTCTTTCTCTCTTTCTCCCAATCTGCTTATGAAAGAATGAATGACCTTTTCCTCCTTTTCCTCCTTTAACCTAACCCTAAGTGACTTTTGGGGAATCCCTAAATCCAATGGCTGAAATAGCTTTAGATCTAGGGCTGAGATTAAATGCTCATTTAAATCTCACTTTCTATTTTTTAATTCACCCCACTTTAATAAATAGCCACTTAGTCATTTATTTCCAAAATCACTTTTTCTTTCTAATTTTACATTGACTTTATTAAAGTCACTTTAAAATTAGACTTTAGTAACTTTATCAGTTAAAGTCACTTTTAAATTAGATTTGACTTTATAATTTTATAAAGTTACTTTAGGAGAAAAATTAAATTCTTTTGGACATTTTTCGCTAGGCCAAAGATCAAAGCCTTAGGGAACCACCTGTCCTCCGGTAACCAAATTTCAACAAAGGAGCCAAGCATATTTGCAGTCTACAAAGAAATAAAAAGGAAGAATGAAGCTTTGAAAGCTTCCACTGATACTCGCCTTGGAAGTGTACAACTACTTGGCTGAAGATAGGCTACTTTCTGCCCTTAGATACGTAAAAGGGGAAAATGCAAATTGCTTTCCTAGAGCCAAAGGTTACTCATCCAAGAACATATGACTATACAAAATCAATTTTCTCTTTTGATGCATACTTATGTCATCCCATTGACCAGATATATCTACACAAGCAGTCTGGTGAGATGATATTTTATTCTCTCACAAACTCAGTTATGAAAACATCTAGACTACAAGCTTCACTTAACAATGTCCAATCTCAGCTGAAAATAGAGAAAATATCTTCTCTATCCAAGGATACAAAGATGAAATACTTGGAAGATTTAGTGATAAAATTGGGATATGATCCCACTGATGTGAAAGCAGCAAAGGAGATTATCAAGAGTAAAAATGCAAACATAGTTACTTTAAGAAAACATCTCAAACTACCAACAACAAAAGATCCACAAACTAAAGAAGTAAGAGAGTTGGAAAAGGAAAAAAAAGATATGTTTAAAATCATAATTGAGCAAAATGTACAGATAGCCAGAATAGACAAATAACTTGAAAGACTCCTGAAAGAAAAATAGCAAGCAGACCCTAAAAAAAATGGTGCCCTAACATTAGTTCCAGTTACAGTCATTGCATCAGTAACAGTTCTACGTACAGCGACTTCAACAGGTGCATGCACATCAAACACAGATCCAACAACAGAATTAACAAAAGCAATGGAATATTTGTCCATTAAAGGACAAGAAATTGAAAAGCTTAAGGCTCAACATACTAATCTTCAAGAGTATAAATTGAAAACAGATAATGCCTATCTGCCAGAATTGTAGAAAACACACAAGTTGACACAAAAAATTGAGTCCTTAGAAAATCAATCCCTTTTTGCTGATAACATATCACAAGCCAAAGAGAACATCTAGATAGAAATCAATGAGGCCATCACTGAAATTTGGCCTTCAATCCAAATTATCTTTGAACAAGATGAACTGGACCAAAAGTCTAAAGGAGTAATTGCAGATGTAAAGAAAGAATTGGGCATGAAACTAGGTAAAGCCACGGCTCTTATCAAGATTCTAAATTATAAAACCAAAGAAGAATTAGAAGAATCTGATATAGAAGATACGACAAAATCCATTCTGGAAGTGAGAAGGGTTCTCACTAAGAGAAATTTGATGTTGTAATTAGAAAACAAGTGCCAAAATCTAGAATCTGGAATCCATAAATTTAATAGAAAGTTCTTTGTTTTACATCAAAAAGGGTTGCCTAGATTAAAGGCAACAGGAGATAAATTGATTAGTTTGAACAAATTTCAGCATAAGCTTTATTCAATTGCCAAAGATAAATCCAAATTTACAAAGATAAAGGGTTCGATTACAGGAAAAGATTTCATGGAGGGCCTTAGATATGATTTACTTATCAAACATGAGATAAGTCATCTACTTTTGGCTAAGTTTCCGGAAACAGCATGCTAGCCTCCCAGAAATGCCGTTCACTGTTTTTGGTACTGATATCTGTACGATACACACAAAAAACGGCCAAAATACATTTTTAACCCGTTTTCGATTTTCTGAAACGGCAAGGTTAGTCGAGATACGTATTTCCTCCATTTTTTTTTAAAATTCCGTTTCCAAAAATCAGATAAAACGTATTTCAATTTTAAAACCTGGATTCGGAAAAATATAAATACGTATTGTTTTATTTAGGAGTGTATCCGCAATACACGAATTCGTTTCACGATTTTTTAGATTTTTAATAGCTACCGTCGGGAACGGAAAATGATTTCTAAATTTTAGTGGTTAACCTAGCCACTTTCCAACCGAAAATTACACTCGCTTTCACTCGTCGCTCGTGAGTTTGCCCGTGCCGCTGCTCTTGTTGACTGGTTTTGAGTTTTAACTTTTATGAGTTTGCAAGTTTGAACGCTGCCTTGGCCGCCTCCTGCCGCTGCCTTTGCCGGTTTACAGTAACTGTTATAGGCTTCCAAGTTCCAGTAGTCTGACAATCGTTCCAGCGTCCGCCTTCCGGGTCCCAACTTCTAGCGTTTGCAAGTTTGCTGCCGCGTCCGGGTCCGACTGTGCAATGTGCAACGTGCTTCATTTTTTCTTGAGGTTGGGTTTCTAACTTTCTTGGTGCTTTTTATTTGGATTTTGTTTACGTGAATTGGTTTCAGATTGTGCGTTTAGCTCTAGTATTAGCGATTTTGCAGATGAACTGTAGCTACTACCAATTGTTGGTATTCCTTTAAGTTTTAACACGGAAATCAGATGACAGAAAGTAAATAACATTTAAAAATTCAAAAATTTACAGCAATGCTGCAATGGCAGTCAATCAATTCAGTGATCTATTGCAAACAGTGAACACAAATTTACAGAGGATAATGGCATGTTCTCCAAATTGGTAAGCCATCAATGATCTGGCCCTTCACTATTAAACTTTTTTTTTTTTTTGGTATAACAAAATTCAAAAAATGAAAATACTAAATAGGCTTTAAAGTTTAAATTTTAAAATGCCTTAAATATTAAACAGTTAAAGTTTAAAGTTTTAAACTCTTCGTTACGTGTCCTAGTGAGGTTCATGTACTATCATAGAAACAATTTACTCAAGTCTCAGTACTGTCTATTGTCTAACAAAATCCCAAAACATTGGGATATGGCATTGTTGTAAGAGAGCCTGTTGTAATCCAAAGATGACCCCGAAACAAACCTGCCAGTGATGTGGGTACTGGAGTAAGGGAGAAGACCAACACATCATCCTGGTGTCTTGCACAGTTGCACTCCATTTCCAATGTCCATCTTTAGTATCATATGTGCAGTGGTGACTAAGGTTTAGTAGACCAGTGATCTATTTAGTATTATGACTAGGGTTTGGCATTTGCAGCTTTGTAGAGATCTCAAAATGAGAGCAAAGTATTGTGATTAAAATTTAAAGCACTGTTTGAACTTTGAAGTTCGGATGCACTGTCTGTCAACTTGCATAATATGATGACATTTAGAAGTTGTGATGAATGTTGTGTAACATCATAATAATAAATTATAATAGGTGCCTTGTCCAATGTCAAGTGAAATACAAGTGTAATTTTAGTGTTTTAACTTTTAAGTTTTAAAATTTAACCTCTCCGAGGCAAGTAAGGTGAATTGATTTCCCTTTTATAATTTATTTGGTATTCTTGTATTTCTAATTTTTTGGTATCCTGTCCAGACTCCATGGTTATTTGAGTGAAATTTCTTCCTATAGATAGGCTACTTTTAGCCTTGTGCTCTCAAGAGTCAAATATTTAATTTATAAAACGAAGTTTTGAATCTTGATTTAACAATTTTGATCTTTTAATATTTGTCAATTTTATTTTGCAGTTTCATTTACATCAGCATCATCAATCATGTCAACTTCAAGCTCAGTTATTCGTGAGGTCAAGAAAGTGGAACATGAAATTGGATTTGCCCCTAAAAAGTCACCACTTTGGAAATATGTAACTACTGTTGGGAAGATCCAAGGAGGGGGATCATTGGCATGGGTTTGCAGTGAGTGCCAAAAGGAGTTCAAGGGATCATACACATGGGTCAAAGCACATTCACTTGGGTTAAAAGGCAATGGGGTTCGAATATGCAATGGCCCACCTAAAGAGAATGGGACAGATGGAAGTGGTTTAAGCAAGGCAACAATTGCAAAATATCAGAGAGAACAAAATGGGGCGGATGCTAAAGCAAATGAGGCAAATCCTACCTCTCAATTAAAACACCCAACAAGATTGGGAGCATCTTCATCAAAACCTCCACTTTATTCTCATGGAGTTGTTGGCTCAAAACAGTCTAATTTGGGGCCGCTTGAAAGGAGTTTTAATAATGATGCTCGAGAGATAGCAAATGTAGCTATAGGTCAATGCATTTATGCAAATGGCTTTCTCTTTAACCTTGTGCGATATCCTTATTGGGCAAAGATGATAAAAGCAGTGAATGAAGGCCCAAAAGGGTTCAAGAGCCTTGGATATGAGAAGGTATGCACCACAATGTTGAGTACTAAAAAGTTAGATTTAGAGGCTAAATTAAGCCCCATTCATAATTCATGGCGCATTTCAGGGGTGTCCATCATTTCTAATGGATGGAAAGATCAAAGGAATAGGCCTTTGATCAATGTGATTGCTCAAAGCCCAAAGGGGTCAATGTTTTTGAAGGCAGTGGATTGTGAGGGGTAGCTGAAAGATTCTCAATTCATTGCTGACATCTTGATTGAAGCAATTGAATTGGTGGGGCCAGAAAATGTTGTACAGGTAATAACTGACAATGCAATAGCGTGTAGAGCAACAGGTCTAATTATTGAAGGCAAATATCAATACATATTTTGGACCCCTTGTGCTATACATTCATTGAACCTCATGTTGAGCAAGATGGGTAAGAAAATTGAGTGGATTCGTGTTATTTTTGAAGAGGCAAAAGAAATTCAAGCATTCATCACAAACCACCACATGTCCCAAGGCATCTACAGGGAATTTGCGAAGTTGGAGCTCCTTCAGGTACCTAGGTCCTAAAATTTAACCTTTAAAGTTTATTTCTAGAGTTTAAATTCAAATATGTAAATTGGATTCTCAACGACTCAAAGAGTCAAATGTCATCATTCATGACTCGTGAATCATAATAGTTAATAACATCAAATTATGATTTTTAATTTATTGAATGAAACATTAATAATTGACAATTTGGCACTTGCAGGATGCCGAGACTCGATTTGCTTCTCACATCATAGTCTTAACAAGACCTATGCAGGTAAAAGATGCATTACAATAAATGGTATGCAGT